>JAWPHD010000852.1:0-387803 GCA_037043455.1 Cyrtodaria siliqua
ATTACCCAACTACCATCATTGAATATTTACTAAAAAGAAACAACATGTTTTGACAGAATTCAATAGCGGTATGAAAAAGTCCCGCTTCGTGTTGTTGAACTCCAAGCCCACACTAAAATAAACTTGCAGGTAATAACTGACAAGTGTTTGACCAACTGAGCTACACAGTCAGTTCGACATACTATGATCAAATCCTAATGTGCCTATGGATGTCACTTTTTTTTTCCTTTTTCAAATTCACCAATTAATTACTATATATTTGTGTCTATGCTCCTGTTTTCATGTAGACATTTCACTAAATAAAAATTAGACAGTTATTTGGTTATGCTCAATGTATGCTTTACTTAGGGACCTTTAAAACCGTTTCCATTTTGCGCTTTATTTAAATGCGTAACTAAGGACCTGTGGCAAGACGAAACAACTTTGTGGCTCAAACGTGAATAAAACCTATACAAAAATAGATGCACCCTACAACAATTCTAATATTCCAAAGAATGATGTCTTGAAGTCATAAAAGTTTCCCACAATATAGTTGATTTAAGCATATCTTTCGAACTGAACATTTTCTGTTCAGCAAATTTGTCCATTTTTTTAAACCTGTTACAAGAAAAAACAACAAGTTCTTCTGTAAAGCTTAAATTAACTTTAGCTAGTTTAATGTACCTTGTGTGAAAACCATGAGTAACAAGAAATTTCACGGTAGGCGACAACTGCCCCACAACAAGTTTTTTTTACTTTTGTCCTCCAACTGTGACCTTGATCTTTTAGGTAAGGACCTGACTCTTGCGCGTCACACACCTCATTGTGATTATCATTTGTGTGAATCCCTGAAGTACTTTCAAAGTTATTGCTGAAACATGGTTGTTTCGGACTGACAGACAAATGAACAAATGAACAGTTTGAATACTATATGCCTCCCTTCATGGGCATAAAACGTAGGTCAAGGTAATTCATACTGACCCAAATTTCATTGTAAGATGTAAATGTGTGAAATTTTTAAAAGCTCTCCATCTTCTGGAGTCTGAGAAAAGGACTTAACCAAAAATTTGAATGCAATACTTTATTGTAAATTGACAGAGTGGGAAAAGTAGGTCAATGTCATTTATATTGACCTACTTTTGGTAGGAACATACTGCTGTCATATATATATGTGTGTGTGTGAAGTATGACAGCTCTACAGCTTCTATGTCTGAGTAATGGACAGACACAGGGACAAGAGTAACATTATATGCTCACTCCACTTTCATGGCAGACATAAACAATAAAACTTCAATCATGAATCAATCAGTATTGGTCGCATCATTCAACAATAATCAGCAGTAAACAATCAGTGGATGGCTCTCCTCATGTTGCATATGCATTATAACACATTGTTTATCTAGGTCACATGTATTTTAAAAGCTATCGGATGTAAACAGTGTGTCACAATATTGGCTCTCTTTGATTTTGATGCCTGTTGCCCAAAGACTCTTTGACATATATCAGACTTGCAGCAGTTTTCAAAAATATTCAAGCAATATAACAAAATTCATTTATTTCAAACATGCAAATTTTAGCACTTTTTGTCAAGCTGTCTAAAATTTGGTTTCAGCAATACACCACTTTTTATCTTCGCTACGCCCTAGAGATTGCTGGACAGAATGGGCGTACATTTCTCTCAAATAATTATCAACTGTTTTAGACTGAGCAACATCATCAACTATTTCTCCATCATAAATATTGACTATATTTCCCGAAGCATCTGTGCTGTGATACACTTTGTAGCTTTCTTCTTGTGTGAGTTCAAAACCAGGACGTTTGGAATCCCAGTCAGGATC
Source organism: Cyrtodaria siliqua (assembly GCA_037043455.1). NCBI lineage: Eukaryota > Metazoa > Mollusca > Bivalvia > Adapedonta > Hiatellidae > Cyrtodaria > Cyrtodaria siliqua. The sequence continues at coordinate 1,818 of JAWPHD010000852.1, forward strand.
AAAGTTGAATGTTTTGGTCAAATCATCTTGAACTTCACTCTGTCCATGAGCAGCAACATCATCTGGGCTATCAGGCATCAAGTATTCATTGCTGGTGGTTGATGAGGATTCTGAGTCATGACCTTGCCGTATGGACAGCTCATCGGAAGTTGTGCTGCAGATTGCTGAGTCGTTTCTTTCAGCGATATCTTTGTCAAATGGTGACAAGTGGATGGCAGATTTCCCACATTTTGGACAGCGTTTTATTCCAGTTTCTGAGTCACAGAAGTGTGTAATAAGTTTTGTACAAGTGGTACAACTTGAGAAGACTTCATCAGAAGAACTGCTTGTCCGGTCCAACTCTAGCTCATCTCTTGACTGCAAAGACGGTCCACACTTTTTATCATCTCCAAAGGACATTTCTTCAACATCATTTTCCGAAATTTCTGTGGATGATGTAACAATTTTATCTGTGATGTCATTGATTTCCATTTCAGGGTACAGTCCATTGTGGAAAGAGGAGGTTGAAGGCATATTTCTGGTGAATGCTCTATTGCTGTATGTATTTTCATCACTTCCAAGGTTAACTTCCTTTTTCAAAATTTCCTCCACAGAACAGTTTGCATCAGGGATTACTGTGACTATTGTACTTGAATGATCTTTGTCAACACTTGGAATCCTCTCATCCTTAATTTCAAGTCCATTAGGTGGAATAGCTTGGTTTGTTTCAATGCTGTGACTTGGAACCACTTGGTCCTCATCACCGAAGACATCTGTGTCCATCTCATCACTGTTGATACGGTAGTACTCCCTTTCTTCATTTACCTGTAAATAAGGATGAAAATGAGGGGAAATTATGAAGATAATGAAGGTTTTATGTGATAATGAAGAATTCTATGATAATGAAGGTTTTATGTGATAATGAAGAATTTTATGTGATAATGAAGTTTTTATGTGATAATGAAGGTTTTCATGTGATAATGAAAGGTTTTATGTGATAAAATGAAAGGTTTTATGTGATAATGAAGAATTATATGTAATAATGAAGTTTTAATGTGATAATGAAGGGTTTCACGTGATAATGAAAGGTTTTGTTTGATAATGTGATAATGAAGTATGTTGTGTGATAATGAAGGGTTTTATGTGATAATGCACTGTTTATGTGATACTGAATGGTTTTATGTGATAATAAAGCATTTTATGTGATAATGAAAGGTTTTATGTGATAATGAAAGGTTTTTATGTGATAATGCAAGGTTTTATTTGATAATGAATGGTAAATGTGATAATGGAATGGCTTTATGTGATAATGAAGTTTTTAAGTGATAAAGAAGGGTTTATGTGATAATAAAGGGTTTTATGTAATAATGAAAGGTTTTATGTGATAATGAAAGGTTTTATTTGATAATGAATGGTAACTGTGATAATGGAATGGCTTTATGTGATAATGAAGTTTTTAAGTGATAAAGAAGGGTTTATGTGATAATAAAGGGTATTATGTAATAAAGAAGGTTTTGTGATGAAAGGTTTTATGTGATAATGAAAGGTTATATGTGATAAAGAAGAGTTTTATGTGATAATGAAGGGTTTATGTCATAATAAAGGGTTTTATGTGATAAAGGTTTTGTGATGAATGCTTTTATGTGATAATTAAGGGTTTTATGTGATAAAGAAGGGTTTTATGTGATAATGAAGAGTTTATGTAATAAAGCTTTTATGTAATAACTAAAGGTTTTGTGTTATAATGAAAGGGTTTGCGATAATGAAAGGGTTTATCTGATAAAGAAGGGGTTATATGATAGTTTAGGCGATAATGGTTTTATGATAATGATTTTATGTGATAATGAAAGGTTTATAGTGATAATAAAGGGTTTTATGTGATACAGAAGGGTTTATGTGATAATGAAGGGTTTTATGTGATAAAAGAATGTTTTAGACAGATTTAATGTGATAATGAAAGGTTATTATAATGAAGGGTTTTTATGTGATAATGAAGGGTTTTATGTGATAATGAATGATTGTGATAATGAAGGGGTTTTTGTGATATGAAGGATTTATGTTATAATGAAGGTTTTATGTATAACAATCACTGGGTAGTGTTGTATTTATGGATATTACCATTAAATAGTCAGCATCTTCATCTGATTTTTATGGATGTTTTAGGATATGCTACCCATATGTTACCTGGATATTATTAATGTTCTGCAAGTCTTACAGGGATGTACGGCAACCTTGAAATGTTACAATAGTTTTTCTGCACAATTAGAATATTTGCAAATCATATTTAATTAGTTTGACAAGCGTTAAAAATACCATATGTTAAGTAAAACTCATGGTAAAAATATGAATTAATATTTCATTTTTATTGACCAGACATTTTAATATTTTCATGCAGCTTTAAAGTGGACATAACTGAATACATTGTTTTCTTCTTCTTACAAATAATTGGAGCATTATGCTAGTTTTTTTCGAAACAATTTTAAGATTTGTAAATCAAATTATGTAACACATTAAGGAAGACAATATCAGTTTCAGTATTTTTTAATTCCTCAGTACAATCGTCACCGCACAAGGGATTGACTACAATTGGTTGCTTTAAAAAAAAGAAACCGAGTATGTTGCGATAAACAAAGTTTGTTACAAGACATATTTTGCAATCTCCTCTTTCTGATTTCCATTTATATCAATTATTGAAAGTGTGATAATCTCGGTCGGCCACACTTTGTTGTTAATTGGCTCATGGAAAAATGATTGGAAAAATGGTCTCATCAGCTCACTTCTGTGACTCTGACCTTGAACGGACATGGCTGGAAGTTGCGCTCTGGACGTCGTCTCGATATGGTGAACATTTGTGCCAAGTTATTTCAAAATCCCTCAAGTGGTTCAAGAGATATGGAGAGGACACAACTTATGACGGACAGAGAGACGGACATCCAAGCTAACAACAACATGTCTCCCCAGTATGTGGGGAGACATAATAAGTACTAGCAGCTTCAGAAGAATAACAAGAGGTCAATGACCTTGAAGCTCTACTGATTGATTTTGATTTCAGGAAGTAGTCGCTACAAACTTGTTTTTTGAAAAGTTATTTTTAGCCGTGGCGGCCATCTTGAATTTCCGGCTGACCTGAAATTTTTCTAGGATCAATTAGACATCAAGAGCAACATTCCTGTGAAGTTCATGAAAATCCGTCAAGTAGTTTCAGAGGAGAAGTCGCTACAAGTTTTCATTATATAACTCTATGTAAACAAAGATGGCCACTGGCAGCCATGTTTAATGTCGAATCTAAATAATGTTCGACTCGGATAACCATCATGTCATGCTGATCATTTTAGAAAAAGTCCCATATCAATATCACTTAACAGTTTTCAAGAAGTAGTCGCTACAAACTTATTTTTTAAAAATCTATTTTTAACTGTGGCAGCCATCTTGAATTTCTGGCCGATCTGAAATTTTGCTAGGATCAATTAGACATTAAGAGCAACATTCCTGTAAAGTTTCATGAAAATCCGCCAAGTAGTTTCAGAGGAGTAGTCGCTACAAGTTTTTACTATATAACTCTATGTAAACAAAGATGGCCGATGGCAGCCACGTTTAACGTCGAATCAAAACGATTTTTGATAAGGACCAACATCATGTCATGCTGATCATTTTAGAAAAAGTCCCATATCAATATCACTTATAGTTTTCAAGAAGTAGTCGCTACAAACTTGCATGAAAATCTATTTTTAGCCTTGGCGGCCATCTTGAATTTCCGGCCGACCTGAAATTTTGCTAGGATCAATTAGACATCAAGAGCAACATTTCTGTGAAGTTTCATGAAAATCCCTCAAGTAATTTCAGAGGAGTAGTCGCTACAAGATTTCATTATATAACTCTATGTAAACAAAGATGGCCACTGGCAGCCATGTTTAATGTCGAATCAAAATAATGTTCGACTCGGATAACCATCATGTCATGCTGATCATTTTAGAAAAAGTCCCATATCAATATCACTTATAGTTTTCAAGAAGTAGTCGCTACAAACTTGTATTTTGAAAATCTATTTTTAGCCATGGCGGCCATCTTGAATTTCCGGACGACCTGAAATTTTGATAGGATCAATTAGACATCAAGAGCAACATTTTTGTGAAGTTTCATGAAAATCCGTCAAGTAGTTTCAGAGGAGTAGTCGCTACAAGTTTTCATTATATAACTCTATGTAAACAAAGATGGCCACTGGCAGCCATGTTTAACGTCAAATCAAAACGATTTTCGACAAGGACCAACATCATGTCATGCTGATCATTTTATAAAAAGTCCCATATCAATATCACTTATAGTTTTCAAGAAGTAGGCACTACAAACTTGTATTTTGAAAATCTATTTTTAGCCATGGTGGCCATCTTGAATTTCCGGCCGACCTGAAATTTTGCTAGGATCAATTAGACATCAAGAGCAACATTCCTGTGAAGTTTCATGAAAACCCGTCAAGTAGTTTCAGAGGAGTAGTCGCTACAAGTTTTCATTATATAACTCTATGTAAACAAAGATGGCCGCTGGCAGCCATGTTTAACGTCAAATCAAAACGATTTTCGACAAGGACCAACATCATGTCATGCTGATCATTTTAGAAAAAGTCCCATATCAATATCACTTATAGTTTTCAAGAAGTAGTCGCTACAAACTTGTATTTAAAAAATCTATTTTTAGCTTTGGCGGCCATCTTGGATTTCACATCAACATGAATTTTTGCTAGGATCAACTAGACTTCATGGGCAACATTTTTGTAAAGTTTTATGAATATCCATCCAGTAGTTTCAGAGGAGTAGTCGCTACAAATAAAAGTTAACGGACAGACGGACGGACAGACGGACGGACGGACGACGGACGCCGCACCACGGCATAAGCTCTGCTGATCTCTGATCAGTAGAGCTAAAAACGACAATTATATTTAGGATTTTAATGCTGTTAATACTTTAAGATTGCCACATGTCCCTTAAACCATACTATACAATATGAATTTAGATGGAAGGAACTTTACCTAGGACTATTGTTGACAAAAGGAATTGCTCAATCCCACATTTTAACTTGTTAGATATTAAGAAATATAAAAAGATCGGACAGGGAAAGTAGCATTCAAGGAGGACAGTCAACCACAAAACACAGAAACAAACACGCAAACAGACAAACAAGAAGGCAAAAGTAATAATAAAAGCAAACAACATAACAAACACAAAAGGGTTGACAATTGGGCTACCGCCTTGGAATGGTCAGTGGCAAAGTAGGCCACAGGGGGTTTAAACCGGTTCTAGGGTGCACCAAACCTCACACATACCCTACTGTATTCCCATTAAAACAGGACAATGTAAATAAAGAAATTCCCGCCATGATCTAATCTCTAACCAACAAGGCAGCATCAATATGTTGATTATATCGCAATCCAAACTGACATATGCGTTACAGGAATTACAGGAATATAGCATTGTGTGCAGTACATAATTAAAGGTTTGACAGGTACCTTAAAGGTGCAGTACATAATTAAAGGTTTGACAGGTACCTTAAAGTCGAAATATTCAAGGCCAGAGTCCTCCTCTAACATGCTGGTGAATATTTCGCAGAGCTCAGTGAAACTTGGGCGAGAGCTTGCATTGTAGTTCCAACACCAAGTCATAATGTCATATCTGGAAATATACAAGTTAAATTTAAAACAATACTATTAATTATATGTTATTATTTAGTTACAGGTTACATCCAGGACAGCAAGCATTGTCGTCTGCTTTAAGACTGGATTCCGTCTGTTGCTTCAGTGACTCACCTTTGCTGAACTACATGTATGAGTCCATGAGAAGCTCTAATCAAGTCAAGTTCTTTTAAAAAAAACAGGCATTTCATGTTTTATAAAAAGAAATAAACAATTAATTAGAAAATGCAGATACCTTTAAATACCTTTAACACTTTGATGTGGGTGTGCATTTCCAAGCAATTTTTCAAAGCTCAAATCTCTAATAAACTGTATATTTTGTAAAGACAAACTTGTTCTTTATTAGAGATTTGAGCTTTGAAAAATTGCTAGCATTTCACATCAACATGAATTTTTGCTAGGATCAATTGGACATCATGGGCAACATTTTTGTAAAATTTCATGAAAATCCATCCAGTAGTTTCAGAGGAGTAGTCGCAACAAATAAAAGTTTATGGACAGACGGACGGACGGATGACGGACACCACACCACGGCATAAGCTCTGCTGATCTCTGATCAGTCGAGCTAAAAAACTATTCCAGAATCCGTTCAGGATCATTCAGACATTTCTCCCATACATATCAATGATGGGTTAGGCATGTATGCGTATCTAACCCATCTATGGGTTAGGTATGCATGCATATCTAATGCTAATCCATCTATAGGTTAGGTATGCATGCATATCACACTAATCCAAATGTTTGGATTAGATATGTGTGCATAATTATCTTACCCTAAATTGGGTAAGAAATGCAAGGTACGTGTAAAAAATAATGAGATGCCGCAAGTTTTTACTAAATCAAGATTGCTGTGTGTCCCTTTAACATTTTGTTGTGCCAGAATTGTTGATATACACAGTTCTGTTATAAATCCTTCACATTATATTATTTTATTACATTTCTATGCGTGAAAGATCGGGATTTCTCAGTGCAAGAATATTCATAATCGCTAAATGTTAATAACTAACTCAGAACCCAATAATAACTACCGGTAACGTTGCTAACTCAGAACCCAATAATAACTAACGTTGCGACGTTGAGGCGTGACGTCAACAAAGTGTTACTGACGTTGAAGTCATCCGCCGATAACGTTCAATAAAGCAAATATTTGTTTGAAAAACGTAATTTAAAATGTAATAAATAGATTATTTAACTGCTGGGATCGATTATTGGGTAATCCTTCACTTGATGGTAGACGTGCTTTGTTTTTTTACTCACTCGCGTGCGCTCGTTCGTGAAAAGAACCACACGTCTACCACTCGTGAAGGATTTCCCTATAATCGATCCCAGCAGCTAAATAATCTCTATATAATATCTTATGTCAAAAACTGATATTCTTTTACTCTAAAAATTGGTTAACAAGTTCAATAACAATAAATACAGTTACTTTTAAATAATTTATTAAATCATATTTAAATGGTTCTAAAATTACCAACACTTAAAGACAGATGTAACTACTGGCCAATGTTATTGCAGTTCTTACTTTTAAGGACATCTTTGATCTTGATAGTAATTAATTTTTAATTTTATTAAGAATAATTGTAAACAGGCAAAAATAAAAACTGCCAAATGTCATCAATCATGAACAATTTGACAATTTTATGCAATCAACATTTTTTTAAACATATCTTTTATAGAATAGCCATCATTGCGACATTCTGACAACAGTGAATAATCATTAATAAAGTATAATGCTTCAATCATTAAATACTCAACATGTAGCAATCTCAGCTAGATTTCAATGATATCTTTGACATTTGGTCAATCAAACTTGCCAAGCAGTTGCGTTTTGGAAGAAATGGAAATGGGCCATCTACCGACATTGTTCCTGAAACATTGTCTAAGTGTCAGTAGTTTATGTATTCATCTTATATGACAGGTGACCATAAAAATTATATGGTGCCATGGTTTTAAATAATATTTATTTTAAGATAAAGTATCACCAACTTATATTTAGTGCATGTTTGAGTTTATCTAGAATTTTAGATGGTTGATGATGTCCAACAATGAAACCGTTCAGATTTTACACGTGGTATGCATGAGACACAATACTTAGTTTAAACAATGATGCTTGCATCAACACTGTACCCATATTGTCCTATAGTCCTTCAGTAATCATATGATGATGCTTGCATCAACACTGTACCCATATTGTCCTATAGTCCTTCAGTAATCATATGATGATGCTTGCATCAACACTGTACCCATATTGTCCTATAGTCCTTCAGTAATCATATGATGATGCTTGCATCAACACTGTACCCATATTGTCCTATAGTCCTTCAGTAATGATATGATGATGCTTGCATCAACACTGTACCCATATTGTCCTATAGTCCTTCAGTAATGATATGATGATGCTTGCATCAACACTGTACCCATATTGTCCTATAGTCCTTCAGTAATGATATGATGATGCTTGCATCAACACTGTACCCATATTGTCCTATAGTCCTTCAGTAATGATATGATGATGCTTGCATCAACACTGTACCCATATTGTCCTATAGTCCTTCAGTAATGATATGATGATGCTTGCATCAACACTGTACCCATATTGTCCTATAGTCCTTCAGTAATGATATGATGATGCTTGCATCAACACTGTACCCATATTGTCCTATAGTCCTTCAGTAATGATATGATGACGCTTGCATCAACACTGTACCCATATTGTCATATAGTCCTTCAGTAATCATATGATGACGCTTGCATCAACACTGTACCCATATTGTCATATAGTCCTTCAGTAATGATATAATGATGCTTGCATCAACACTGTACCCATATTGTCATATAGTCCTTCAGTAATGATATGATGATGCTTGCATCAACACTGTACCCATATTGTCATATAGTCCTTCAGTAATGATATGATGATGCTTGCATCAACACTGTACCCATATTGTCATATAGTCCTTCAGTAATGATATGATGACGCTTGCATCAACACTGTACCCATATTGTCCTACAGTCCTTCAGTAATGATATGATGACGCTTGCATCAACACTGTACCCATATTGTCCTACAGTCCTTCAGTAATGATATGATGACGCTTGCATCAACACTGTACCCATATTGTCCTATAGTCCTTCAGTAATCATATGATGACGCTTGCATCAACACTGTACCCATATTGTCATATAGTCCTTCAGTAATGATATAATGACGCTTGCATCAACACTGTACCCATATTGTCATATAGTCCTTCAGTAATGATATAATGATGCTTGCATCAACACTGTACCCATATTGTCATATAGTCCTTCAGTAATGATATGATGACGCTTGCATCAACACTGTACCCATATTGTCCTACAGTCCTTCAGTAATGATATGATGACGCTTGCATCAACACTGTACCCATATTGTCCTACAGTCCTTCAGTAATGATATGATGACGCTTGCATCAACACTGTACCCATATTGTCCTACAGTCCTTCAGTAATGATATGATGACGCTTGCATCAACACTGTACCCATATTGTCCTACAGTCCTTCAGTAATGATATGATGACGCTTGCATCAACACTGTACCCATATTGTCCTATAGTCCTTCAGTAATGATATGATGACGCTTGCATCAACACTGTATCCATATTGTCCTATAGTCCTTCAGTAATGATATAATGACGCTTGCATCAACACTGTACCCATATTGTCCTATAGTCCTTCAGTAATGATATGATGACGCTTGCATCAACACTGTACCCATATTGTCCTATAGTCCTTCAGTAATGATATGATGACGCTTGCATCAACACTGTATCCATATTGTCCTATAGTCCTTCAGTAATGATATAATGACGCTTGCATCAACACTGTACCCATATTGTCATATAGTCCTTCAGTAATCATATGATGATGCTTGCATCAACACTGTACCCATATTGTCCTATAGTCCTTCAGTAATGATATAATGACGCTTGCATCAACACTGTACCCATATTGTCCTATAGTCCTTCAGTAATGATATAATGACGCTTGCATCAACACTGTACCCATATTGTCATATAGTCCTTCAGTAATGATATAATGATGCTTGCATCAACACTGTACCCATATTGTCATATAGTCCTTCAGTAATGATATAATGATGCTTGCATCAACACTGTACCCATATTGTCATATAGTCCTTCAGTAATGATATGATGACGCTTGCATCAACACTGTACCCATATTGTCCTATAGTCCTTCAGTAATGATATGATGACGCTTGCATCAACACTGTATCCATATTGTCCTATAGTCCTTCAGTAATGATATAATGACGCTTGCATCAACACTGTACCCATATTGTCCTATAGTCCTTCAGTAATGATATGATGATGCTTGCATCAACACTGTATCCATATTGTCCTATAGTCCTTCAGTAATGATATAATGACGCTTGCATCAACACTGTACCCATATTGTCCTATAGTCCTTCAGTAATGATATGATGATGCTTGCATCAACACTGTACCCATATTGTCATATAGTCCTTCAGTAATCATATGATGATGCTTGCATCAACACTGTACCCATATTGTCCTATAGTCCTTCAGTAATCATATGATGATGCTTGCATCAACAATGTACCCATATTGTCCTATAGTCCTTCAGTAATGATATGATGATGCTTGCATCAACACTGTACCCATATTGTCCTATAGTCCTTCAGTAATGATATGATGATGCTTGCATCAACACTGTACCCATATTGTCATATAGTCCTTCAGTAATCATATGATGATGCTTGCATCAACACTGTACCCATATTGTCCTATAGTCCTTCAGTAAGCATATGATGATGCTTGCATCAACAATGTACCCATATTGTCCTATAGTCCTTCAGTAATAATATGATGACGCTTGCATCAACACTGTATCCATATTGTCCTATAGTCCTTCAGTAATGATATAATGATGCTTGCATCAACACTGTATCCATATTGTCCTATAGTCCTTCAGTAATGATATGATGATGCTTGCATCAACACTGTTCCCATATTGTCCTATAGTCCTTCAGTAATCATATGATGATGCTTGCATCAACACTGTATCCATATTGTCATATAGTCCTTCAGTAATCATATGATGATGCTTGCATCAACACTGTACCCATATTATCCAGTAGTCCTTCAGTAATCATATGATGAGGCTTGCATCAACACTGTATCCATATTGTCTTAAAGTAATTCAGTAATGGTATAATGATGCTTGCATCAACACTGTACCCATATTATCCTATAGTCCTTCAGTAATGATAAAACTAGAACTATCACTGAAGGCGATAAATACCCCAGCAAACAATTTTTTAGTAAGATCAAGGGCAATAACTCTGCACAGTATTGACTGAGCCACACCAAAATTGTGTCACGTACATCTACACTTCATGATGATCAATGTCACGAAGGTCAAACCTTTTATGTTTGTGTTGTCTCTCATTTTTCTTTAAGATATATATATATACAGTATATTCTATGTATTTGTTATTGTAAAGGCATCTGTTTTGTTTGTTATTGTAACTGCATCTTTTTTGATGGCTGTGTTTTGTGAATGCTACATCTTTTCAACTTTACATTTATATTAGTTGAACATATACGTTTATATTAGTTGAACGTATACATTTATATTAGTTGAACATATACATTTATATTAGTTGAACAATTTATATTAGTTGAACATATACATTTATATTAGTTGAACATATACATTTATATTAGTTGAACACATACATTTATATTAGTTGAACATATACATTTATATTAGTTGAACATATCTGGGGTTATTTAAATAACAGAAGTCTATGCAGAAACATTAAGGCTCGCTTTGGCCATAAAGTATATAATTTGGTTCAGTTATATTATTGTTTGCAGCCCTTTTGGTCCTGACACTGGTTACCCGAGGGAATTAATGGCACTTAAACTGTAACAAAAGATAATATTGGTGATGAACAAAGTTTCTACCAGTCAAAAAAAAATGGCCTCTGAATATTCTGTACCAGAAAAAATCATGAATGAAATACAGTTAAGTGAAACCTTCAGCCAAGTTCATTCATATTTTATATAGAGGTTTGTTATATAGGTTTGTTAGAGAATTACCATACTTGAAGGTTTCTTTCAAAACTGTCATTATGCAAAATGAAAAACACTTCATTTGCAAAGCAAGGTAGAAAGAATCAAATATGTATAAAACTTGGAACACTTTTGTACGAGACTGACACAATTTTTGAAACTCGCATTAGAGAAGAAATTAAAGGTGAGGATTACACAAGATTATATTTTATCAATCGAGGAATCAGAACGTCTATTGTTGGCACCTGTTCTCACCGTTAAAAGGTATTCATCAATAAATCCAAATAATGGGGAAAAAATCACCGTAACAAGGTTATGAATCGAATAAAACTAATTGTCACTACATGTTTAACTTCGATAAAACGTTTAAATTACGCTTTTTTAACAGCTTACTCAATGATTTTCTAATATAAAGTGACACTTTTTCTGTAAAATGTTTATCTTCTTTTTAAAACTTGAAATGTTTTTGAAAAGTTTAAATTGCCTGAAGATTTGGTTTCACAATTAATTTCATTTCCATATTTTTTTTGTTTACAAATCTGGGTTATAATGGTTCATGAATGCAATATTTATATTTCTTTTCTTAATTTTCATAAAACGGGTAATTCACTGGTACCTGATATGACAAAATTATTCAGAACTGATCATAATTATATATTAAGCAGAAATATTTCATATTTCAATTGGTACATTCACATATAAGAACGAATAGAACTAGCTTCGAATTTCTTTTTTTAGTTGAAAGAGAATAAAATAAAAGATCAATGTTTGCAAGATAAATTGAACGTGTATAATGTGCACTTCAGAGTGGCAATCACATATTTAATATGTAGTAAAAGATATTTACTGATTATGTTTCTAAACAAATTATTTAATGACCCAAAGTTTCTTAAAGGGAATGTAGCAACACAGTCAAACAAGCTCTGTTATTGAGAGTCTGAAAAACTTGCAAAAAGGTGAAGAATTATCAAAACTGAATGATAAACAAAAAAGATATGACCATTTGAAGTTTGAACTAAAATGGATATGGGAGCTGCCATTTTGAAAACAATGATGTCACAGTTCCATATGACCATATATGGAATATTGATAAATATCATTTAAAGCAAAGCAAATCACGGCAAATGAATGCAAACTCCTTGACTGAGCATATAAAGCATTATTGCCATTAGTTATACATATTCTTCATACAGTTACTTTAATTTTTTCCCCTATAAATGAGTAAATACAAATTTATCAATATTCCATATATGGTCATTTAGAACTGTGATGTCATAGCTCTAAAAATGGCGGCTTCCATATCCGTTTCAACAGAAATTTCAAACGATCATATCTTCTTTGTTTATCTTCCGAATTTGATAGTTCTTTCACCCTTTTCCAAGTTTTTCAGAACTCTCAATAATAAAGTTTGTTTGGCTGTGTCGCTGTATTCCCTTTAATGAACTCTCCCCTCCCCACTCCCCAAAGTGTTATCCCATTTAGCCCCAAACAGCATCTATGAACCTCTCTATGGCAGAGTATGTTATATATTAGTGTACACTAGTTTAGCATCTATGAACCTCTCTATGGCAGAGTATGTTATATATTAGTGTACACTAGTTTAGCATCTATGAACCTCTCTATGGCAGAGTATGTTATATATTAGTGTACACTAGTTTAGCATCTATGAACCTCTCTATGGCAGAGTATGTTATATATTAGTGTACACTAGTTTAGCATCTATGAACCTCTCTATGGCAGAGTATGTTATATATTAGTGTACACTAGTTTAGCATCTATGTACCTCTCTATGGCAGAGTATGTTATATATTAGTGTACACTAGTTTAGGAATTAATTTCTTGTAACACTGAACTTTCTTATTAGTCCATTTAGTCCATATAAAATGACAACACCTAAAATCAAAATTTTGTTTAGTCATTATCAAATTAATAAAATAAAATATGGATAGTTACTCAAAAGAAAAGAAAAAAAGCACAAAAAAAGAAATTTAATACTTTGACAATAAAATGATTTCTAATATGTTCAAAGCTACAGCTTTCTAGTGGTTTAAGTGACGAAACAGGCTTCACAATATATCACTGTTATCTTAATATTGGACAAGCTTTGGAACTGAATTGCTGAATTATTGTTGAACCTATTTAGAGCTGCCCTATATACAGGGAAATAGAGTCCAAGAATGTTACCTACCCTTACTAACCAATAGATTCCTATTTAACAAGTCAGGAGAATAAATTGCAATACAGGAGACCTCTCGGTTTATGTCTCCATCTGGCAGATGAGGCTATTGTTTGCAGAATCAAGTTGTGAACACAACAAAACAAACAGAAATATTGCTGAATCAAGTGATGGAACTCAACAAAGCAAACAGAAATGTTGCTGAATCAAGTGATGAACTCAACAAAGCAAACAGAAATGTTGCTGAATCAAGTGATGAACTCAACAAAGCAAACAGAAATGTTGCTGAATCAAGTAGCAAACAGAAATGTTCCTGAATCAAGTGATGAACTCAACAAAGCAAACAGAAATGTACCTGAATCAAGTGATGAACACAACAAAGCAAACAGAAATGTTCCTGAATCAAGTGATGAACACAACAAAGCAAACAGAAATGTTCCTGAATCAAGTGATGAACTCAACAAAGCAAACATAAATGTTGCTGAATCAAGTGATGAACTCAACAAAGCAAACAGAAATGTTCCTGAATCAAGTGATGAACACAACAAAGCAAACACAAATGTTGCTGAATCAAGTGATGAACTCAACAAAGCAAACATAAATGTTGCTGAATCAAGTGATGAACTCAACAAAGCAAACAGAAATGTACCTGAATCAAGTGATGAACTCAACAAAGCAAACACAAATGTTGCTGAATCAAGTGTTGAACTCAACAAAGCAAACAGAAATGTTGCTGAATCAAGTAGCAAACAGAAATGTTCCTGAATCAAGTGATGAACTCAACAAAGCAAACAGAAATGTACCTGAATCAAGTGATGAACACAACAAAGCAAACAGAAATGTTCCTGAATCAAGTGATGAACACAACAAAGCAAACAGAAATGTTCCTGAATCAAGTGATGAACTCAACAAAGCAAACAGAAATGTTCCTGAATCAAGTGATGAACTCAACAAAGCAAACAGAAATGTTGCTGAATCAAGTGATGAACACAACAAAGCAAACAGAAATGTTCCTGAATCAAGTGATGAACTCAACAAAGCAAACACAAATGTTGCTGAATCAAGTGATGAACACAACAAAGCAAACAGAAATGTTGCTGAATCAAGTGATGAACTCAACAAAGCAAACAGAAATGTTCCTGAATCAAGTGATGAACTCAACAAAGCAAACACAAATGTTGCTGAATCAAGTGATGAACACAACAAAGCAAACAGAAATGTTCCTGAATCAAGTGATGAACTCAACAAAGCAAATAGAAATGTTCCTGAATCAAGTGATGAACTCAACAAAGCAAACAGAAATGTGCCTGAACACAAATTTAGCTAACAAATGTTGCAGCATCAAGTGATGAACACAACAAAGCAAACAGAAATGTTGCAGAATCAAGTTATGAAAACAACAAGCAAACAAAAATATGCCTGAATCAAGTTATGAACACAAATTTAGCAAACAAATATTGCAGCATCAAGTGATGAACACAACAAAACAAACAGAAATGTTGCAGAATCAAGTTATGAAAACAACAAGCAAACAAAAATATGCCTGAATCAAGTTATGAACACAAATTTAGCAAACAAATGTTGCAGCATCAAGTGATGAACACAACAAAGCAAACAGAAATGTTGCAGAATCAAGTTATTGAAAACAACAAAGCAGACAAAAATGTTCCTGAATCAAGTTATGAACACAGTTTTATCAAACAAATATTGCAGCATCAAGTGATGAACACAACAAAGCAAACAGAAATGTTGCAGAATCAAGTTATGAAAAGAACAAAGCAGACACAAATGTTCAGGAAACAAATGATGCAGAATCAAGTTGTGACCACAACAAAGCAAACAGAAATGTTCATGAATCAAGTTATGAACACAGCAAAGCAAACATAAATGTTGTAGAACCAACCGGTGAACACAATGAATCAGACATAAATGTTGTAAAATCCCATGATGAACACAACAAAGCCAACATAAATATGTAGAATCAAGTAATGAATACACAACAAAACAAACATAAATGTTGTAGAATCAAGTGGTGAACACAACAAATCAGACATAAATGTTGCAGAATCAATTGATGAACACACAACAAAGCAAACAAGAATGTTCCATTAGATCCGCAATCAGATGACATCCATATGCATTAGAGCAACTTGAATTTTGCAGAACACTCTTACTAACAAACAGATTCCTATGTTTTTTTAACAAGTTAAGGAGGATAAATTGCAATACATGAGACCTCTCAGTTTATGTCCCCATCTGGCAGATGAGGCTATTGGTTGCAGAATCAAGTTGTGAACACAACAAAGCAAACAGAAATGTTGCAGAATCAAGTGATGAACACAACAAAGCAAACAGAAATGTTGCAGAATCAAGTGATGAACACAACAAAGCAAACAGAAATGTTGCAGAATCAAACGATGAACACAACAAAGCCAACATAAATGTTCCTGAATCAAGTAATGAACACACAACAAAACAAACATAAATGTTGTAGAATCAAGTGGTGAACACAACAAAGCAAACAGAAATGTTACAGAATCAAGTGATAAATACAACAAAGCAGAAAAAAATGTTGTAGAATCAAGCTGTGAACACAACAAAGCAAACAAAAATGTTCCTGACTCAAGTTGCAACAAGTTATGAAAACAACAAAGCAAACAGAAATGCTCCTGAATCAAACGATGAACACAAGTAAGCTAACAAAATTGTTGCAGAATCAAGTGTGAACACAACAAAGCCAACATATATGTTGAAGAATCAATTGATGAACACAACAAAGCAAATAAATGTTGCAAAATCAGATCATGAACACAAGTAAGCAAACAAAAATGTTGTAGAATCAAGTGGTGAACAACAAATCAGACATAAATGTTGCAGAATCAAGTGATGAACACAACAAAGCAAACAGAAATGTGCAGAATCAAGTGATGAACTCAACAAATAAAACAAGAATGTTCAATTAGATCCACAATCAGATGACATCCACATGCATTAGAACAACTGGGATTTTGCAGAACAATTTTAACAAATTCCAGAGTCCATAATAAATTCAAATGCCAGAGGCACTACATTGCAATGAAAAGAGTCCTAGGTGGAAACAACAACAGCCGTGCTGTACAATAGTTAGTAATGCAATACATTAAGCAGCTTACAACAGCTCATATGGACAACAGAACTGTGTAATAGCAGAGAAACATTGTTGAAATAAAGTTCACATTCTTAGAAAGCAATAAAAAATATCAAAAAATGAAAATGGACAAAATCAAATTGACTGTTTCGACAACATGGACCTATTCACTATCATAGAGTCTAATAAACAAAGGAAATGCTATGTTATGTTGGGTTTTTTTGTTGGAACACTGATTTAATGTCCTCTCATTTATTTCTGGCTTAATTATGAAACATAACCTAGAGCAACAACCATAAATGTTAAACTGTTCTTTACAAAATCCAGACATTTTTGTCAACTCAAAAAGCTGCATGCCATTTAATGGTAAAAAGAAACAAATTAAATGTGAAACATTTTCTACAATAGATCTGTGACAATTGGCAAGTTTAGATTTGTGTCAAGGATTGAGGTGTATTCAAGACTTGGGCAGATATAGATGGTTATCGCTAGTTCACAGATTGTCACGGAATAGAAATCAGTCTGATTATACACAGATAACCATCTCCACCCCAGGGCCATTGAAAATACAAAGTGGGGATCAGTGAAATCCCTTATTATTCAGCCCATGACCAGTCATACAAATGCTAAAGGACTCACACAATTATAAGAGGTGTATGAAGTGTTGTAAATTTAGGTTTATATTATTAGCATATATTCATTTTTATTTCTGTTTTTAAGACTGTGATTGGATATATGGCCTCTTAGTCCTATTAGTTGACTGATTGTTGTTCATTTTGATACACTTAATCTGATCGTCATTTCTGTCAAATGTCTGTTATTTCAGTTTATATGTATGTATGTATGCATGGGGTTAGTCTTATTATGCTGATATCAGGCCACAAATCCTAGTACTATCCTTTATAATTCATGCAGAGTGTCGGGCAAGGGGGCTACTCACATCATTTTTATAAAGCCTTTGTATGACCTGGCCAAGGATTGAACCTGGCCTCCCGCATAACAGGCAGATGCTCTTCCATTCCGCAGCAGCTCAGACTGGTTATAATTTCTGTTGGTAGACATTGGAAGTTTTAGGTTCTGTTTAAAGACTGAAGTTTCTGTTGATAGACTGTTTTTAATTTCTGTTGGTAGACTGTTTTTAATTTCTGTTGGTAGACTGGTTTTAATTTCTGTTGGTAGACTGGTGTTAATTTCTGTTGGTAGACAGGTTTTAAATTCTGTCAAATGACTAATTTCTGTTAAATAACTG
The DNA here is from genome assembly GCA_037043455.1 of Cyrtodaria siliqua. Taxonomy (NCBI): domain Eukaryota; kingdom Metazoa; phylum Mollusca; class Bivalvia; order Adapedonta; family Hiatellidae; genus Cyrtodaria; species Cyrtodaria siliqua. The sequence goes on from JAWPHD010000852.1 coordinate 20,131, forward strand.
GTTTTAATTTTTCTTAAATGGCTATATATACTTTGCATTATATAGCTGGTTTAAGTTTTTTTTTGGATAGATTAGTTCTGTTTATTAACGACTGACAGATCATGTTCTGTTTGTAGGTTTTTTGTTGAATGACTATTTGTTATTTCGTCGATAAGTTGATTATAATTATGTTGGAAGGCTTCTGGTTATCCATGTCCGTAGACTGTACTTTAAAATCTACACTGTTTGGCAGATTATGTGACTGGACTTCAAGACTATTTTTGACGTGGTTGGGTAACTAATACTGGTGTGAGACCATACCTAGATTATAATTACTAGTGGCTCTCAGTCATACTTTATTAAAATGACGATTAGTGGCCACCAAAAGTGAACAATTCTAACTTTTGTTGTCAAACTGCATTCTTTACATGATTGTTAAAATGCCTCACACCCCAGTCCCTGATAACCATCTACAGCGAACACTTCTGGTGCTTCTGATTGATCATTTAAATAGAAGCTTCACATTGGTACAAGCACAGTTGGCTACTGGTTCAGGCACAGTTGGCTACTGGTACAAGCACAGTTGGCTACTGGTACAGGCACAGTTGTCTACTGGTACAGGCACAGTTGGCTACTGGTACAGGCACAGTTGGCTACTGGTACAGGCACAGTTGGTTACTCGTTCAGGCACAGTTGGCTACTGGTACAGGCACAGTTGGCTACTGGTACAGGCACAGTTGGCTAATGGTACAGGCACAGTTGGCTACTGGTACAGGCACAGTTGGTTACTGGTACAGGCACAGTTGGCTACTGGTACAGGCACAGTTGGCTACTGGTACAGGCACAGTTGGCTACTGGTAGAGGCACAGTTGGCTACTGGTACAGGCACAGTTGGTTACTGGTACAGGCACAGTTGGCTACTGGCACAGTTGGCTACTGGTACAGGCACAGTTGGCTACTGGCACAGTTGGCTACTGGTACAGCCACAGTTGGTTACTGGTACAGGCACAGTTGGTTACTGGTACAGGCACAGTTGGCTACTGGCACAGGCACAGTTGGCTACTGGTACAGGGCACAGTTGGCTACTGGTACAGGCACAGTTGGCTACTGGTACAGGCACAGTTGGCTACTGGTACAGGGCACAGTTGGCTACTGGTACAGGCACAGTTGGCTACTGGTACAGGCACAGTTGGCTACTGGTACAGGCACAGTTGGCTACTGGTACAGGCACAGTTGGCTACTGGTACAGGCACAGTTGGCTACTGGTACAGACACAGTTGGCTACTGGTACAGGCACAGTTGGCTACTGGTACAGGCACAGTTGGCTACTGGTACATACTTTAATAGGACTTCAGTAATGGGCATCAGTGCAAATAACATGACATACAAAGTTAAACATCAATCTGTATTTTGCCTAGCCTATAAGGTCCTTTACTCTCCTCTATATGATGTCGAGGTAGTATAACACCCCACCCTTTCGCCATGACATACCTTTCGACACAATTTTATTGAATGTTACACAGGAACCAATTTAAACATTGTATTTTTAATTTTTGATTATTTATATTATTTATATATTATATATATTACAATTTAAACTGTATGTTTGTAAGTTTGTATGTACATTGATTTTATACGTAATATGGACATATTATGGACATGATCCTTTAGATAAACAATACAGATAACAGAAATATAGTGATATGCACTAGACTGTATCTGTCCTGGTAGGCTAAAATGAAATCAAAAATGTTTACAGACTTGGTTAAATAAGTCAAGAGAAAAAATCCTAAATAAATGGTTCAGCGTGATTAACGATAGCAATCAAAATATTTGATATAATCTTTCGGACAAATACAGAGTATCCACATGTATCTGTTGTTGTTACTTCTGTTGAATAATCAACAAAGGAGTACTTATTTAATAATGCAATAACAGATACATTTGCAAAGATATAGAGTAGTAATTAAATAATGCAATTAGAGTGTAACAAGCTAATGTTATTGTATTAAAATTGAACTGAAAGAAAATTGCTTCTATTATTCAGAGGAAGGTCAAGAAAGTTTTGTTGATACATTCAGTTGAAACAAAATTGTCACACTGTCGCAATAAAAGTTAAAAATTATTGGGGGGAAATAAAAGACTTGGAATACAGTATATTAATTTCTTCTTCATTATTCCACCATAGGTTTTATTAAACTAATGTTGCATTATACCCAATGATTAGCTGTGTGCAAAAAAAACTGTACTTAATAAATCATTTACAAATCATTAAATATTCAAATTGTGTAGAAAAACTAGTGTGATGCCATCAGTTTTTTGTTTTTCAAACTTAAAATTGTCATGTGTCCCTTTAAAATCCAATTGTATGTGGAAATATTTTAGTTAGTTCTCTCTCATGTTAGAAATGTATGCTGATGATTACCATAACTAATAGAAACAGTTCAGTCTGAAAATTGAATATAACTTTCTAAATTAATTTTAAGGTGAAATAATAAAAAAGAAGAAAGTAATCAGACCATATTATTGATTGGTTATAAATTCACATTCCTCTCTTCATTAAGTTCTGTTCCATTTTTTAATATAAAAGATTATGTTAGAAGTTGCATCCATCTGGATGTAAGCTATACATAATGACATTTCATTAAATATGGAGGTTTCTAGAAGTACAGGTATTCAGAAACACAAAATTACTCAGTATTAACACAAAAATATCATATTGCCAAAAAACATAACATTTCTATGAAACTTAAAACCATTTTTTCTCTTCTAGTTTTGTAAATTTTGTTTTTATGACAAAACACAACTGCAAAATAATCTCATAAATGAGTGTTATAGTAAATAAATAAAGGCCAGTATGTATATGTGCCTGCTTTACATTCAGGGTTGACCTTGTTCTGTATATATTCATGCTCATTCCGATTTGTTCTGTATCTATTCTTGCTCATTACGATTTGTTCTATATCTATTCATGCTCATTCCAATTTGTTCTGTATTTATTCATGCTCATTCTGATTTGTTCTATTTATTCATGCTCATTCTGATTTGTTCTGTATCTATTCTTGCTCATTACGATTTGTTCTGTATATATTCATGCTCATTCCGATTTGTTATATTTATTCATGCTCATTCCAATTTGTTCTGTATATATTCATGCTCATTCTGATTTGTTCTGTATCTATTCATGCTCATTCCGATTTGTTCTATTTATTCATGCTCATTCTGATATTTCTATATTTATTCATGCTCATTCCGATTTGTTCTATATATTCATGCTCATTACGATTTGGTCTGTATTTATTCATGTTTATTTCGATTTGTTCTGTATTTATTCATGCTCGTTCCGATTTGTTGTGTATTTATTCATGCTCATTCCAATTTGTTTTGTATTTATTCATGCTCATTCCGATTTTGTCTGTATCTATGCATGCTCATTCCGATTTGTTGTGTATTTATTCATGCTCATTCCAATTTGTTGTGTATTTATTCATGCTCATTCCGATTTGTTGTGTATTTATTCATGCTCATTCCGATTTGTTGTGTATTTATTCATGCAAATTCCGATTTGTTGTGTATTTATTCATGCTCATTCCGATTTGGTCTGTTTCTATGCATGCTCATTTTGATTTGTTGTGTATTTATTCATGCTTATTCTGATTTGTTGTGTATTTATTCATGCTCATTCTGATTTGGTCTGTATCTATTCGTGCTCATTCTGATTTGTTCTGTATTTATTCATGCTCATTCTGATTTGTTCTGTATCTATTCATGCTCATTCCGATTTGTTCTATTTATTCATGCTCATTCTGATATGTTCTATATTTATTCATGCTCATTCCGATTTGTTCTATATATTCATGCTCATTACGATTTGGTCTGTATTTATTCATGCTTATTTCGATTTGTTCTGTATTTATTCATGCTCATTTCGATTTGTTCTGTATTTATTCATGCTCGTTATGATATGTTCTGTATTTATTCATGCTCATTCTGATATGTTCTTTATTTATTCATGCTCATTCTGATTTGTTCTGTATTTATTCAAGCTCGTTATGATTTGTTCTGTATTTATTCATGCTCATTCTGATTTGTTCTGTATTTATTCATGCTCATTCCGAATTGTTCTATTTATTCATGCTCATTCTGATATGTTCTATATTTATTCATGCTCATTCCGATTTGTTCTGTATTTATTCATGCTCGTTATGATTTGTTCTGTATATATTCATGCTTATTCCGATTTGTTCTATTTATTCATGCTCATTCTGATATGTTCTATATTTATTCATGCTCATTCCAATTTGTTCTATATATTCATGATCATTACGATTTGGTCTGTATCTATTCATGCTCATTCCGATTTGTTGTGTATTTATTCATGCTCATTCTGATTTGTTCTATTCATTCATGCTCATTTCGATTTGGTCTGTATCTATTCATGCTCATTCTGATTTGTTCTGTATATATTCATGCTCATTTCGATTTGTTCTGTATTTATTCATGCTCATTCCAATTTGGTCTGTATTTATTCATGCTCATTCTGATTTGTTATATTTATTCATGCTCATTTCGATCTGGTCTGTATCTATTCATGCTCATTCTAATTTGTTCTGTATTTATTCATGCTCATTTTAATTTGTTCTGTATATATTCATGCTCATTCCGATCTGGTCTGTATCTATTCATGCTCATTCCGATTTTTCTGTATATATTCATGCTCATTCTGATTTGGTCTGTATTTATTCATTCTCATTCTGATTTGTTCTGTATTTATTCATGCGCATTCCAATTTGTTGTGTATTTATTCATGCTCTTTCTGATTTGTTGTGTATTTATTCATGCTCATTGTGATTTGTTCTGTATATATTCATGCTCATTACGATTTGGTCTGTATTTATTCATGCTCATTCTGATTTGTTGTGTATTTATTCATGCTCATTCTGATTTGTTCTATTTATTCATGCTCATTCCGATTTGTTCTGTATATATTCATGCTCATTTCGATTTGTTCTGTATTTATTCATGTTCATTCTGATTTGTTGTGTATTTATCCATGCTCATTGTGATTTGTTCTGTATTTATTCATGCTCATTCTGATTTGTTCTATTTATTCATGCTCATTCCGATTTGTTCTATTTATTCATGCTCATTCCGATTTGTTCTGTATTTATTAATGCGCATTCCAATTTGTTCTGTATTTATTAATGCGCATTCCAATTTGTTTTGTATTTATTCATGCTCATTCCGATTTGTTCTATTTATTCATGCTCATTCCGATTTGTTGTTCTATTTATTCATGCTCATTCTGATTTGTTCTATTTATTCATGCTCATTCTGATTTGTTGTGTATTTATTCATGCTCATTCCGATTTGGTCTGTATCTATGCATGCTCATTCCGATTTGTTGTGTATTTATTCATGCTCATTCCAATTTGTTGTGTATTTATTCATGCTCATTCTGATTTGTTGTGTATTTATTCATGCTCATTCCGATTTGTTATGTATTTATTCATGCAAATTCCGATTTGTTGTGTATTTATTCATGCTCATTCCGATTTGGTCTGTATCTATGCATGCTCATTTTGATTTGTTCTGTATTTATTCATGCAAATTCCGATTTGTTGTGTATTTATTCATGCTCATTCCGATTTGTTGTGTATTTATTCATGCTCATTCCAATTTGTTGTGTATTTATTCATGCTCATTCCGATTTGTTGTGTATTTATTCATGCTCATTCCGATTTGTTGTGTATTTATTCATGCAAATTCCGATTTGTTGTGTATTTATTCATGCTCATTCCGATTTGGTCTGTATCTATGCATGCTCATTTTGATTTGTTGTGTATTTATTCATGCAAATTCCGATTTGTTGTGTATTTATTCATGCTCATTCTGATTTGGTCTGTATCTATTCGTGCTCATTCTGATTTGTTCTGTATTTATTCATGCTCATTCCGATTTGTTCTGTATCTATTCATGCTCATTCCGATTTGTTCTATTTATTCATGCTCATTCTGATATGTTCTATATTTATTCATGCTCATTCCGATTTGTTCTATATATTCATGCTCATTACGATTTGGTCTGTATTTATTCATGCTTATTTCGATTTATTCTGTATTTATTCATGCTCATTTCGATTTGTTCTGTATTTATTCATGCTCGTTATGATTTGTTCTGTATATATTCATGCTCATTCTGATATGTTCTGTATTTATTCATGCTCATTCTGATATGTTCTTTATTTATTCATGCTCATTCTGATTTGTTCTGTATTTATTCAAGCTCGTTATGATTTGTTCTGTATTTATTCATGCTCATTCTGATTTGTTCTGTATTTATTCATGCTCATTCCGAATTGTTCTATTTATTCATGCTCATTCTGATATGTTCTATATTTATTCATGCTCATTCCGATTTGTTCTGTATTTATTCATGCTCGTTATGATTTGTTCTGTATATATTCATGCTTATTCCGATTTGTTATATTTTTTCATGCTCATTCTGATATGTTCTATATTTATTCATGCTCATTCCAATTTGTTCTATATATTCATGATCATTACGATTTGGTCTGTATCTATTCATGCTCATTCCGATTTGTTGTGTATTTATTCATGCTCATTCTGATTTGTTCTATTTATTCATGCTCATTCTGATTTGTTCTATTCATTCATGCTCATTTCGATTTGGTCTGTATCTATTCATGCTCATTCTGATTTGTTCTGTATATATTCATGCTCATTTCGATTTGTTCTGTATTTATTCATGCTCATTCCAATTTGGTCTGTATTTATTCATGCTCATTCTGATTTGTTATATTTATTCATGCTCATTTCGATCTGGTCTGTATCTATTCATGCTCATTCTAATTTGTTCTGTATTTATTCATGCTCATTTTAATTTGTTCTGTATATATTCATGCTCATTCCAATTTTTCTGTATTTATTCATGCGCATTCCAATTTGTTGTGTATTTATTCATGCTCTTTCTGATTTGTTGTGTATTTATTCATGCTCATTGTGATTTGTTCTGTATATATTCATGCTCATTACGATTTGGTCTGTATTTATTCATGCTCATTCTGATTTGTTGTGTATTTATTCATGCTCATTCTGATTTGTTCTATTTATTCATGCTCATTCCGATTTGTTCTGTATATATTCATGCTCATTTCGATTTGTTCTGTATTTATTCATGTTCATTCTGATTTGTTGTGTATTTATCCATGCTCATTGTGATTTGTTCTGTATTTATTCATGCTCATTCTGATTTGTTCTGTTTATTCATGCTCATTCCGATTTGTTCTATTTATTCATGCTCATTCCGATTTGTTCTGTATTTATTAATGCGCATTCCAATTTGTTCTGTATTTATTAATGCGCATTCCAATTTGTTTTGTATCTATTCATGCTCATTCCGATTTGTTCTATTTATTCATGCTCATTCCGATTTGTTGTTCTATTTATTCATGCTCATTCTGATTTGTTCTATTTATTCATGCTCATTCTGATTTGTTCTGTATTTATTCATGCTCATTCCGATTTGGTCTGTATCTATGCATGCTCATTCCGATTTGTTGTGTATTTATTCATGCTCATTCCAATTTGTTGTGTATTTATTCATGCTCATTCTGATTTGTTGTGTATTTATTCATGCTCATTCCGATTTGTTATGTATTTATTCATGCAAATTCCGATTTGTTGTGTATTTATTCATGCTCATTCCGATTTGGTCTGTATCTATGCATGCTCATTTTGATTTGTTCTGTATTTATTCATGCAAATTCCGATTTGTTGTGTATTTATTCATGCTCATTCTGATTTGTTCTGTATATATTCATGCTCATTCCGATTTGTTCTATTTATTCATGCTCATTCTGATATGTTCTATATTTATTCATGCTCATTCCGATTTGTTCTATATATTCATGCTCATTACGATTTGGTCTGTATTTATTCATGCTTATTTCGATTTGTTCTGTATTTATTCATGCTCATTTCGATTTGTTCTGTATTTATTCATGCTCGTTATGATTTGTTCTGTATATATTCATGCTCATTCTGATATGTTCTGTATTTATTCATGCTCATTCTGATATGTTCTATATTTATTCATGCTCATTCTGATTTGTTCTGTATTTATTCAAGCTCGTTATCATTTGTTCTGTATTTATTCATGCTCATTCTGATTTGTTCTGTATTTATTCATGCTCATTCCGAATTGTTCTATTTATTCATGCTCATTCTGATATGTTCTATATTTATTCATGCTCATTCCGATTTGTTCTGTATTTATTCATGCTCGTTATGATTTGTTCTGTATATATTCATGCTTATTCCGATTTGTTCTATTTATTCATGCTCATTCTGATATGTTCTATATTTATTCATGCTCATTCCAATTTGTTCTATATATTCATGATCATTACGATTTGGTCTGTATCTATTCATGCTCATTCCGATTTGTTGTGTATTTATTCATGCTCATTCTGATTTGTTCTATTTATTCATGCTCATTCCGATTTGTTCTATTCACTCATGCTCATTTCGATTTGTTCTGTATTTATTCATGCTCATTCCGATTTGGTCTGTATTTATTCATGCTCATTCTGATTTGTTATATTTATTCATGCTCATTCTGATTTGTTATATTTATTCATGCTCATTTCAATCTGGTCTGTATCTATTCATGCTCATTCTAATTTGTTCTGTATTTATTCATGCTCATTCTAATTTGTTCTGTATATATTCATGCTCATTCCGATTTGTTCTGTATATATTCATGCTCATTCTGATTTGGTCTGTATTTAGTCATGCTCATTCTGATTTGTTCTGTATTTATTCATGCGCATTCCAATTTGTTGTGTATTTATTCATGCTCATTCTGATTTGGTCTGTATTTATTCATGCTCATTCTGATTTGTTCTGTATATATTCATGCTCATTCCGATTTGTTCTGTATATATTCATGCTCATTCTGATTTGGTCTGTATTTAGTCATGCTCATTCTGATTTGTTCTGTATTTATTCATGCGCATTCCAATTTGTTGTGTATTTATTCATGCTCATTCCGATTTGGTCTGTATTTATTCATGCTCATTCTGATTTGTTATATTTATTCATGCTCATTCTGATTTGTTATATTTATTCATGCTCATTTCAATCTGGTCTGTATCTATTCATGCTCATTCTAATTTGTTCTGTATTTATTCATGCTCATTCTAATTTGTTCTGTATATATTCATGCTCATTCCGATTTGTTCTGTATATATTCATGCTCATTCTGATTTGGTCTGTATTTAGTCATGCTCATTCTGATTTGTTCTGTATTTATTCATGCGCATTCCAATTTGTTGTGTATTTAGTCATGCTCATTCTGATTTGTTCTGTATTTATTCATGCGCATTCCAATTTGTTGTGTATTTATTCATGCTCATTCTGATTTGTTGTGTATTTATTCATGCTCATTCTAATTTGTTCTGTATTTATTCATGCTCATTCTAATTTGTTCTGTATATATTCATGCTCATTCCGATTTGTTCTGTATATATTCATGCTCATTCTGATTTGGTCTGTATTTAGTCATGCTCATTCTGATTTGTTCTGTATTTATTCATGCGCATTCCAATTTGTTGTGTATTTATTCATGCGCATTCCAATTTGTTGTGTATTTATTCATGCTCATTCTGATTTGTTGTGTATTTATTCATGCTCATTCTAATTTGTTCTGTATTTATTCATGCTCATTCTAATTTGTTCTGTATATATTCATGCTCATTCCGATTTGTTCTGTATACATTCATGCTCATTCTGATTTGGTCTGTATTTAGTCATGCTCATTCTGATTTGTTCTGTATTTATTCATGTGCATTCCAATTTGTTGTGTATTTATTCATGCTCATTCCAATTTGTTCTATATATTCATGATCATTACGATTTGGTCTGTATCTATTCATGCTCATTCCGATTTGTTGTGTATTTATTCATGCTCATTCTGATTTGTTCTATTTATTCATGCTCATTCTGATTTGTTCTATTCACTCATGCTCATTTCGATTTGTTCTGTATTTATTCATGCTCATTCCGATTTGGTCTGTATTTATTCATGCTCATTCTGATTTGTTATATTTATTCATGCTCATTCTGATTTGTTATATTTATTCATGCTCATTTCAATCTGGTCTGTATCTATTCATGCTCATTCTAATTTGTTCTGTATTTATTCATGCTCATTCTAATTTGTTCTGTATATATTCATGCTCATTCCGATTTGTTCTGTATATATTCATGCTCATTCTGATTTGGTCTGTATTTAGTCATGCTCATTCTGATTTGTTCTGTATTTATTCATGCGCATTCCAATTTGTTGTGTATTTATTCATGCTCATTCTGATTTGGTCTGTATTTATTCATGCTCATTCTGATTTGTTCTGTATATATTCATGCTCATTCCGATTTGTTCTGTATATATTCATGCTCATTCTGATTTGGTCTGTATTTAGTCATGCTCATTCTGATTTGTTCTGTATTTATTCATGCGCATTCCAATTTGTTGTGTATTTATTCATGCTCATTCCGATTTGGTCTGTATTTATTCATGCTCATTCTGATTTGTTATATTTATTCATGCTCATTCTGATTTGTTATATTTATTCATGCTCATTTCAATCTGGTCTGTATCTATTCATGCTCATTCTAATTTGTTCTGTATTTATTCATGCTCATTCTAATTTGTTCTGTATATATTCATGCTCATTCCGATTTGTTCTGTATATATTCATGCTCATTCTGATTTGGTCTGTATTTAGTCATGCTCATTCTGATTTGTTCTGTATTTATTCATGCGCATTCCAATTTGTTGTGTATTTAGTCATGCTCATTCTGATTTGTTCTGTATTTATTCATGCGCATTCCAATTTGTTGTGTATTTATTCATGCTCATTCTGATTTGTTGTGTATTTATTCATGCTCATTCTAATTTGTTCTGTATTTATTCATGCTCATTCTAATTTGTTCTGTATATATTCATGCTCATTCCGATTTGTTCTGTATATATTCATGCTCATTCTGATTTGGTCTGTATTTAGTCATGCTCATTCTGATTTGTTCTGTATTTATTCATGCGCATTCCAATTTGTTGTGTATTTATTCATGCGCATTCCAATTTGTTCTGTATTTATTCATGCTCATTCTGATTTGTTGTGTATTTATTCATGCTCATTCTAATTTGTTCTGTATTTATTCATGCTCATTCTAATTTGTTCTGTATATATTCATGCTCATTCCGATTTGTTCTGTATATATTCATGCTCATTCTGATTTGGTCTGTATTTAGTCATGCTCATTCTGATTTGTTCTGTATTTATTCATGCGCATTCCAATTTGTTGTGTATTTATTCATGCGCATTCCAATTTGTTGTGTATTTATTCATGCTCATTGTGATTTTTTCTGTATATATTCATGCTCATTACGATTTGGTCTGTATTTATTCATGCTCATTCTGATTTGTTGTGTATTTATTCATGCTCATTCTGATTTGTTCTGTATTTATTCATGCTCATTCTGATTTGTTGTGTATTTATTCATGCTCATTGTGATTTGTTCTGTATTTATTCATGCTCATTCTGATTTGTTCTATTTATGCATGCTCATTCCGATTTGTTCTATTTATTCATGCTCATTCCGATTTGTTCTGTATTTATTAATGCGCATTCCAATTTGTTCTGTATTTATTAATGCGCATTCCAATTTGTTTTGTATTTATTCATGCTCATTCCGATTTGTTCTATTTATTCATGCTCATTCCGATTTGTTGTTCTATTTATTCATGCTCATTCCGATTTGTTCTATTTATTCATGCTCATTCTAATTTGTTCTGTATATATTCATGCTCATTTCGATTTGTTCTGTATTTATTCATGCTCATTCTGATTTGTTGTGTATTTATTCATGCTCATTGTGATTTGTTCTGTATTTATATAAAACACGTTAAAAAAAATTATTTATTGAAACAAATGCGACTACCTGTTTAATTGCTAATTGATATATTTTCTGTATTTAAAATTTATTTATATACATTGCTAATTGATATATTTTCTGTATTTAAGTTTTATTTATATACATTGCTAATTGATATATTTCCTGTATTTAATCTTTATTTATATACAATTGCTACGAGGGGTGTTCGAAAAGTATCAGGAGAGGTGTCATAACTTTTATAATTATATGGTTTTGAGGTCAAAATTTTAGCCAGCGATACCTTGATAAGTACTGTATCGAATGTAAAATAGAGAAATAAAGTGATAGCTAAACTGCACAATACACAGTAACTATGGTAACGTCGGGTTGCATTGAGCGGGGCAAATTTGACAAATCTTGAAAAAAGTCTGACATTTACATGTCTTTAAAGAGCTCTTACAGGTATATTCCCAACGTCAAACACTGCCAAAGTATAGGTGCCGCTTCCGCAACATTTCGCCAAGGCGTACGTGACGTTATGGGCGAAAATATGACGTCATTTACGTAAACAACGGAAGCAGAAAGCGTTTGTTATGCGGAAGCCGTAGATATGGCACTGAGAACAGCGTTATTCGATAACATTTTGTGTGTTAATGGGTAAGACTAAATCAGAGACTGTCTCCATGATCATGGACACTTACGGCAAAAGTTCAATGTCGAAATCCAGAATTTATGAGTGGTTCAACGCCTTCAAGAACGATCCTTCGCGCGAAGTTGTCGACCACCCAAGATCAGGACGTCCATGCACGATGTCAGGAAAAGCAGATGAAGTTCGGGAGTTGTTGTGCATTGATCGAAGGCTTACGATACGGGACTTGGGTTTAAAGGTTGGACTTAGCACATCGACAGTTCATTCAATAGTTACTAAGGAGCTTGGCATGTCTAAGGTATGCGCTCGCTGGATACCTCGAATTCTAAAACTTGAACAGAAACAGCAGAGGGTAGAAGATGCTAAGTCATTTCTTAAATAGTGTCGAAACCATGGCAACCGTTTCATGAACTCAATAATCACTGCCGATGAAACATGGATTAGTGTATATGACCCGGAAAATAAACAAGATTCATGCATGTGGAAACATCCTAATTCACCGTCACCAGTGAAGGCCATGGTGAACCGCTCCACGAAGAAGCTAATGTTCATCATCTTCTTCGATTCGAGAGGCGTGGTTCTGTGTCATGCGGTACCGGCGGGAAGGCCAACTATTATTCAAAGGTAAGTTTATATATGTGAATGTTTACATATTTGACAATATGTTAAGTTTGTACTCATAATAGTTTGATGCCCTTATAAAAACATTTGGTATGATAAATTTATCACGATTTCAGGTTATCCGGCGTGATCTGGTACGAGCGGTGAAGAAGAAACGACCGCAGCTTGATGGTAAATTCCAATTACACCATGACAATGCGCCGTCGCACTCTTCTGTGTCACCAAAGCAACACTACGGGAGTTAGGATTCAACACCGTGAAGCATCCTGTATATTCCCCTGACCTAGCACCTTGCGATTTCTTGCTATTTCCAGCTTTGAAGTCGGAGCTGCGTGGCAGCAGATTTGATGACGTTGATGACTTGCCCACTGTTGTCCGGGAAACCATCAGGAAAATTCCACAGGAAGAGTTCAAGTCGTGCTTTGACAAGTTGGTTCGTAGATGGGAGAAGTGTGTTTCGTACAACGGAGAGTATTTTGAAAAAATGTGACTTTTAGATGTTTCAGACAGATATTGTTGACGCCATTTTCCCTATATGCGTAGGGTGCCCCGCTCATCGTAACCCGACGTTGCCATAGTGACTGTGAATTTTGCATCAGTGCAACGGGGTTAATTTCCTCTTTTAGTTTAGGTACAAAACATATCAAGGTACGTGTGGTCAAAATTTTGCGCAAATAACCGCATTATTAAAAAAGTTATGACACCTTTCCTGATACTTTTCGAACACCTCTCGTATTTTATTTATTTTCTGTATAAAATCTTTAATTCTTTACATTGCTGGTTGATATAGTTTTTGTATTAATTTTAACCTGTATTTATATACATTGCTGATTGATATATTTTCTGCATTTAATCTTTATTTATCTACATTTCTAAGAGATATTTTGTGTATTTTAATCTTTATTTTTCTACATTGCTAATTGATATATTTCCTGTATTAATTTTAATATTTATTTATATACATTGCTAAATGAGATATTTTGTGTATTAAAGCTAAATTTATACAGATTGCTAATTGAGATATTTACATAGTACTCCATGAGATAATGTTCTACAGTTTATCTCTATTTTGTGCTCATAATTATATACTTTGTGTTCATTGTAAATAATTTAGCTTAGTAAATTAAAATCTGAAATGTATAAAAATATAAAAATCAGATATTTTGTTTAACAATTTCAGGGAGTAAGTATACTTACTTATACTTATTTATACTTACTCCCTGACAATTTATGAAACCTGAAATATGTGATTTTGTTGCTTTTTTAGATATTATCTAATAACAGAACATGGTTTCAGCAATATAATTATTTTTGTAATCTACAGCATTGATAAGACTGTTTCTTCAAGGGGCTACATCAGATTTTTCATGAGAGTCTAGGGTCCGACTGAGGATTGACAAATAAATATATTTTCTATTTTAATGGCCTAAATATAATGAATCAGTCGAAAAAATGACACATTTTAAGCCTGATTCCATTCACATGTACTGTGGATTCAAATTACATTTTTATCATTAATCGGAACATTTTTAAAATTATGAATTCTTCTAGAAAAAGCCTGATGTTCCCTCTTTAAATGCGTAAGACATATTCTTGCAGTTTGTTCATTAATCTTGCTCACTCTGTATTCCCACTACTTGTAATGGACACCGTTGCAATAAACGTTATATATGAACTATGTTATTATAAGTTAATATAGTTTCAGATACATTTATATTCCATGTATACATCCTATCTATTATATTATCCAGGTAATAATTAATCCATGATGAATAATAACAAGCTTATTGTATATCAGCACCATTGACACCAAAGATCAGAGCTTGTAATAATTCCATCCCATAGACATCTCAGACCATGTTTCAGCCTAAGCTGGAACATCTCTCAAAAAGAACAATAGCACATTGTACATCGTGAAGGACCCTGGAACATCAAAGCTTCCAATGTGTCCAGATAAATGGCCATTGCCAAACAGTTTCAGGCTAAATTATTATAAATAATATTTTCATACTTAATAAATTTACAAAATGGTGGCTGCAGGGCATTAAGGGAAGAATTGAGAGCTTCTATCTCTGATATCATTGGCTGTTGACAGTAGAAACGTGCATGTTTTTTGCAGGGCAATGGAAGGTGTAGAAAGAACAATGGCCTTTAGTTATGCAACACATTTCATTGACATCAAAGACTTCTTTGATTAACCAAACAGGTGTACCTGCACATAATTGTCATATTTCGTAATAATTTCTGCAAGATAAATCAAAAGAAAGCCATATTTCATAATTGTATATTTGTTGTTTTGATAAGTTTTCAGAAGATTCATCTTTTGTGACGGGATATTACGAAGGTTTTGACAGGGTATGAAGGTTATAGTTAATAAAATTATGAATTATTTTTTATCAGATAAATCAAAGTAACATATTTTTGTGCAGAAATGTGATGCATTCGGTGTACATCAAAGGCCAGTGCTAAAGATGTATATGTCCATAAATAACCAAATAATTCAGAGTTTGACAGTTCTCGATGTCTCTCGATAAATAATAACACGGCACTGGCGTCAGTAAAAATATTAGTACCGTTAGAGGCCATATTCGTGCAAATAAATCTATCTTAGAAATTGACGTGAAGGTATTTAATAAACAATTATGCACATTTAACTGCGATGTTTTTTCGCAGCGCCAAAACGGCAAATACTATTAATGTCAACTTTAAATGAAAAACGGTGAAGTAGGTCGGGCTATATCCATCTAAAGTACAATTAAATCTTTAAAAGTTAATAAAGACATTCGGGCTGTCATTATATATTTAGCCTAAATTGTTACAGATTCATTTCTGGAAGACTTTTATAATTTTTGTCGCCCACATTGTGATGGAATAGTGGACAAACTTGCAAAAAGTCAACAAGTAAGTATTAATTGTCTACCCTATAGGGCAAACTCCTTCAAAATACAACACTAAAAGACAATAGAATGTTTAATAATGTGTCAATCTACGTCTTTGTATAATCATGACATGTCAGTTTTCCAAAGAAAAAAAATTCACCCCAAAAATCAAACCTAGTTGTTTTGCACCTGCTTCACCCTCTTCTATAACAATAAACCTCTATGAACATTTTTCTATTCCATTTTTTCTTTAGTCATAATTTAACTGAATAACATTCATTTTTGTAATTTAACACAAAAGAAGTTTTTATATTGTTCAATCATTCTCACTTAAAAGATATCATATATTCTAAAAAATCACATGTATGTATCCTACTTTAAAGTACTACGCATTAATAATTCCTTAATACTTCCAAAAATACTCTTTTTTAATAACCACGACAAAGCTTTTTAGGTTTAATGGGGAAAAAATAAATAGTTTTTAATTCCTTGAAATAATAAAGAAATATAAGCATACTGCTGTTTAAATTATCAAAATCCATCCAGAAATAAAAAAGTTATAGCAGTTTGAACTTTTAACATGTTTTTTTTTTTATCTGCCAGATGTGGTGCATGGAAGTCTTATTTCTTGGTAAAACTGAGCTCCAAAATTGACCAACTTTGACCTAGATTTAAAAATAGAACTGATAACATTTTTCCATCAAATTTTATATTTGTATATTACCCATAGTAACATTAGCATCTAATGTGAATAATGAATTTGATTGGTTATCTAAAGAAAACACCATTACATCATGATCACCCTTTCTGCCAGGAGCTAAAAATAGCGGGCAGATTTTCTCAAATCCGCCTTCTACGATACTGGCTATATTTTAAGTTAACACAACAAAATGGTAAATATAACTTTAACTGACAACATGTCATTATTCTGATATTTTTAAAGCAACTGTGAGCAGATATATTGGCTTTTAACCTTGACCTAGTTTGTATTGAGGCAGATAGGAAAATCCAAAATGGCGAATCCTAAATTGTCATGGTTACTTTTAAAAAATTTCTTTATAACAAACCAACTTTCTTTAATCACTGAAACAGCACATCCACAACAGGTTACTGCTAAACCTCAAACATTTAATTAATGGCTTTTAGATGTAAATTACTGAACTTGCTGATTAAAACAACTATAGTGGCCAGAATATAAACAAAACTTATTTTCAGACCTTTATTTTGTTTGTATGGTGTTTTACTTCATTTTCAATGCGTGAACGCTTATATTTTAGACCTAACTGGCTAAGTGGAAACCTTAAAGAAAAATGAAAACGGTATTAAATTCGCAAGAGTCAACAAAATAAGAGGTTTTCTTATCGGTTACTTCATTAGTTATGACATTGTATGGTTCTTAAAGGGAATGCAGGTTACTTCATTAGTTATGACATTGTATGGTTCTTAAAGGGAATGCAGGTATACATTAAAACAGAAACATGACTTTTGAGAGTTCAGAAATATTTGATGATAAACAAACAAGATGATCATTAGAACAAATGGACGCTTCCCTGAGAGGATTCTTTGTGTGAATGAAGAAAGGGAAAATGTACAACAATAATACTTATGTAGATCTGTGTGTAATATTATATGATACAAGTGATTTCCTAAGACAAAAGACAAAAGCAATAAGATGTTGTTGCCTACCACTTAAAGAAGAATGGCAATCGATTACATTCCAGACAAGAGATGTTACGTTATATAAATGTACCTTACAACGAGGGATAATTATGTATTTACTCAAGCGTAAGTTAGAGTTATGCTCTGCACTTTCTCTCATTGCCCTCTTTAATTGTGTCATGTTTCATTCCACTTTCAGTAGTATGTTTCAAATTATGCTCTGGACAAGAATTATAAGTATTCAATTACAAAGGGTAATAACTCTAATCTGAATGAAGATAGAGTTAAGGTTCTTGTAATTAGCATTTCCTTTTATTGGCCTCTATCATTATGAGAAGTTTCATTCCAGTCCCTTTGGTATTTTTCATTCCGGGTTCATTGGTATTTTTCTGGTATTTTTCAAGTTATATTCTGGAGAAGAATTATACGTATACAATTACAAAGGACAATAACTCTTAATTTGAACTGAAGATAAAGTTATGGGCTTTATTTGTGCAGTGCAATTCCGCTCATTGCCCTCTATTTTTGTGTAAAGTTCATTCCAGTCCCATTAGTAGTTTGAAAGCTATGCTTTGGACAAAAAAAACAGTGGGATGGACAGAAAGGAACGGACAGAATTGCAGTCTGAAATATTTTGGGGAGTATAAAAATATTTGATTAGCTGAAGGTTGTTCCAGATGTGCAAGCTGCCATTGTAAAAACTAAGATGTCAAGCTAAGATTACAATATATGGCATACAGATAAATATCATTTAAAACAAAAAAAGTCGCTGCAAATGAATGCAAAATCCTTAACAGATCCAATAATGCATTATACATTTTTGTATAACAAATCAAATAATGCATTATACACTTTTGTATAACAGATCAAATAATGCATTATACACTTTTGTATAACAAATCAAATAATGCATTATACACTTTTGTTTAACAGATCAAATAATGCATTATACACTTTTGTATAACAGATCAAATAATGCATTATACACGTTTGTATATAACAGATCCAATAATGCATTATACACGTTTGTATAACAGATCCAATAATGTATTATACATGTTTGTATAACAGATCCAATAATGCATTATACACTTTTGTATAACAGATCAAATAATGCATTATTCACGTTTGTATAACAGATCCAATAATGCATTATACAAGTTTGTATAACAGATCCAATAATGCATTACACACGTTTGTATAACAGATCCAATAATGCATTATACACTTTTGTATAACAGATCAAATAATGCATTATTTACATTTGTATAACAGATACATACAGTTGTTGTGATTTTTCCCCTATAAATCAATAAATTCTGAAAGAAAGAATATGTTTTGCCCCTGAATATTTTGCCAAATTATGTGTTGACCCCCCCAAAAATGTTCTTGTCTCTGTCAAATTTACTATCACAGTTGTATAACAGATCAAATAATGCATTATACACTTGTATAACAGATCAAATAATGCA
The DNA here is from genome assembly GCA_037043455.1 of Cyrtodaria siliqua. Classification (NCBI taxonomy): domain Eukaryota; kingdom Metazoa; phylum Mollusca; class Bivalvia; order Adapedonta; family Hiatellidae; genus Cyrtodaria; species Cyrtodaria siliqua. The sequence continues at coordinate 39,351 of JAWPHD010000852.1, forward strand.
TTATTCACGTTTGTATAACAGATCCAATAATGCATTATACACATTTGTATAACAGATCAAATAATGCATTATTCACTTATTTTACATACAGCTGTTGTGATTTTCCCCTATAAATCAATAAATTCTGAAAGAAAGAATATGTTTTGCCACTGAATATTTTGCCAAATTATGTGTTGACCCCCAAAAATGTGCTTGTCTCTGTCAAATGTACTGTCATAGGGCATAAAGAACTGACATAATTTCTTCATTGAAATGTGAGAGAAAGCAAAAAACGAAAATGTTATCAAAAAATGAAAACATATATTCAGTTGTCCCCTGGCTCCCCAACCCCACTATAATCTAACATGTTCCTACACGGCTGTGTGCAGTTTCAGAATTATCAGTCTGACATTAGAAACCAAACCCAAACATGTCAAGCAATATTAAATGCATTTTATTTTGTTATTAAAAAACATCAAACTATCTCAGTAGCATAAACACTGACATTTTTGTATTTTTAAAATATTCTCACTATACCCAAGATTATATACAACAGGGTTTCCAAAAAAAAGTCATAAATTCTACAGAGTTCTGAGATTCCAGGAAAACAAAATCTGTCAGATAAATTACATTGTTTATAATGAGAAATGTAGCAGTAAACCTCTGCTACCAGCTTCCTACAGGTGTGTGGTTAATATTAGAAATACCAAGCACAAGGGCAGTCATACCTTAGCCCCGGAAACTCTCCAACATTTTCCAAAAACTCCTCATAAAGAATGTGACCAGGTGTAAAAGCGTTAGAGATACCATCAAAAAGCAATACATATCCCTTCTTTAACTCCAGGATCAATTATAAACCAGTGCTTGCAAGGTTCAAGCAAACAATGGGAGATGTATGCTCTGTTATCATACAGTATCTACCTGCAACAATTCTCATGTCAGAGTTTGATTTGGGGTAAACACTTCAATGGGAAAGGTACAAAAGCAAGCAGAGCAAAGAACAAGACATCTGTTGGTACATTATTTAAAACAGTTAATCAGTTTGGTCCTTTTATCAATACATTTTATTCATGTAAAGCAGAAGACATTAGATGTATTAATAACAAATGTGCAGGTCAAAAACTTTTTAACAGTAGAATCATTTGTATCACATGCATGCACCTCAAGGCGTTGGAGTGTAATGGAGAAATTCTATATTTTCGATGATCCATTAGTGGTATAAATTAATGTCAATGAGGTCACTTTAAGGCACGTTTTCTGACCTTAGGAGAATATCACATTCATGCCAATTTTTTACTGAATTTATTAAACAGGTTGGCAAAAAATGGTATGATACTGCATCATATTATTTTTGCAAGATATTGCTTATCATTTTTACAAACTTGTTTAATAAATTCAATAATAAATGAGAACTCATTTAAGATTTTATATTTATTATATTTTTTAAGGAGAAATATTATGATTTTTTTGTAGAAAGAAAGTTCATAATCACACATATTTTTAACTAACACCGGAAAAGTCTTCCCGAGTTAGTTAAACTAATGGTAAAAGAAATTAACTAACGGTGTACAAATGGAATAGAAAGTTGGAAGTATAGTCACAAGTAAACATAAATTTAATGTAATATGTTATTTAATGGGTGGATCTGATAATTAGGAGAGGGGCTGGCATTGCTCAGTGGATAGCAGAACAGTGGACTTGAAACATGAAAGTTCAAGCCTCACTGGCTCCAGATTTTTGTTGGTGTGTGTTCTTGGGCAAGACACTTTCTCTTGTCTGTCGGATTGGGATGTACACATGGTGTCCCATGTATAGAAGTCTATCTTTCGAGCATATCAAACGACCATAGGAATCGATTCGTTAGTAAGAGTAGGACACCCTCCAGGATTCCTACCCTCCTTACCCTCTCTCTGGGGTGGCTCTTAGTAACCTGTAATGTGTTGATGAGCCATTAAACAACACTCAGCTATAATTCAATGAATTATTTCACTTGATAGAAGTTCATTACAGTATATTATAAGTTTTCATGACAGCTTATTCTATTTCTTAGCAAATTCCACGTATTTTCCCCTGTAAAATCAATGAATATGGCTAATTTAATGACATATTCTTAACAATTATTAAGGGCATCGGGCCCTAACACAGGATGTGTCACTTTAAAATACATTTATTCAGCTGACAGCAAGTGATTTAAAAAAGACTACTTCAAAGTCTGTCGGTAGGTAAACAGGTCTTGTGTAAAAAGGAATAATTTACCAATTTACCTACATGTTTCCTATTAGTAGGGAAATAATCAAGTTAGCCACCTACCATTGCACAGTTAAGCAAATGGCTTTTTAATGTACTGCCCCATACAGATGTTTTTAGTTGTATATATTTGTAATATTTCATGCCACAGTTTGTCAAGATATGTACGTAGATATGATATATGTCATCGGACTCATCATCTGCTTTTATGTGGTCAGGTGCTGCAGTGTTTATCTCCGCCCGGATTTTGGTTACCTTTGTTTCGTTTTTAATTTAAATTTAAAATTATTTGTAAAAAATGTGATATTAATGAACAGATGTTAAGGGAAGTGAATAATACAGGAGATGGCTGTGACTGTTATTAATTACAGATTGAGTGATATGACAGACAGAATTTCCAGATGAAACACAACACCAAGCAGTCACTAATACTAAATGTTAGCTTAAATGTACGATTCCTCCTTTGAAACTTCTTTCTTGGTGTTTAGGACCGAGTCTTTGACATAACATTGTCAGTTGCTACCTGGATTTATTCAATGTCAGTTTTAGTTTGAAGCTGCATGTAAATATTTAAATTAGGAGAGCATTTGCAATGTATATTTTTCTACATTATTTTTACCAAACCTAATACTAAGTAATCAACATTTTGTAATATACCATTTATTTTTTTCTGAACTTTTTAAGAAATGATTATGTTATCTGATTATGTAGAACAACTACATTAACTATGTTATCTGATTATGTAGAACAACTACACTAACACTGTGATTTATTTAAGAACCAATATTGATACATGTGTACGTGACATTTTTAAAAACAAGAGGTCAATGACCTTGAAGCTCTACTGATTGATTTTGATTTCAGGAAGTAGTCGCTACAAACTGTTTTTTTGAAAATCTATTTTTAGCTGTGGTGGCCATCTTGAATTTCCGGCCGACCTGAAATTTTGCTAGGATCAATTAGACATCAAGAGCAACATTCCTGTGAAGTTTCATAAAAATCCGTCAAGTAGTTTCAGAGAGGTAGTCGCTACAAGTTTTCATTATATAACTCTATGTAAACAAAGATGGCCACTGACAGCCATGTTTAACATTGAATCAAAATAATGTTCGACTCGGATAACCATCATGTCATGCTGATCATTTTAGAAAAAGTCCCATATCAATATCTCTTATAGTTTTCAAGAAGTAGTCGCTACAAACTTATTTTTTAAAAATCTATTTTTAACTGTGGCAGCCATCTTGAATTTCTGGCCGATCTGAAATTTTGCTAGGATCAATTAGACATTAAGAGCAACATTCCTGTAATGTTTCATGAAAATCCGCCAAGTAGTTTCAGAGAAGTAGTCGCTACAAGTTTTTACTATATAACTCTATGTAAACAAAGATGGCCGCTGGCAGCCACGTTTAACGTCGAATCAAAACGATTTTTGATAAGGACCAACATCATGTCATGCTGATCATTTTAGAAAAAGTCCCATATCAATATCACTTATAGTTTTCAAAAAGTAGTCGCTACAAACTTGCATGAAAATCTATTTTTAGCCATGGCGGCCATCTTGAATTTCCGGCCGACCTGAAATTTTGCTAGGATCAATTAGACATCAAGAGCAACATTTCTGTGAAGTTTCATGAAAATCCGTCAAGTAGTTTCAGAGAAGTAGTCGCTACAAGTTTTCATTATATAACTCTATGTAAACAAAGATGGCCACTGGCAGCCATGTTTAATGTCGAATCAAAATAATGTTCGACTCGGATAACCATCATGTCATGCTGATCATTTTAGAAAAAGTCCCATATCAATATCACTTATAGTTTTCAAGAAGTAGTCGCTACAAACTTGTATTTTGAAAATCTATTTTTAGTCATGGCGGCCATCTTGAATTTTCGGCCGACCTGAAATTTTGCTAGGATCAATTAGACATCAAGAGCAACATTTTTGTGAAGTTTCATGAAAATCCGTCAAGTAGTTTCAGAGGAGTAGTCGCTACAAGTTTTCATTATATAACTCTATGTAAACAAAGATGGCCACTGGCAGCCATGTTTAATGTTGAATCAAAATAATGTTCGTTTTGGATAACCATCATGTCATGCTGATCATTTTAGAAAAAGTCCCATATCAATATCACTTATAGTTTTCAAGACGTAGTCGCTACAAACTTATTTTTTAAAAATCTATTTTTAACTGTGGCAGCCATCTTGAATTTCTGGCCGATCTGAAATTTTGCTAGGATCAATTAGACATTAAGAGCAACATTCCTGTAAAGTTTCATGAAAATCTACCAAGTAGTTTTAGAGGAGTAGTCGCTACAAGTTTTTACTATATGACTCTTATGTAAACAAAGATGGCCGCTGGCAGCCACGTTTAACGTCGAATCAAAACAATTTTTGATAAGGACCAATATCATGTCATGCTGATCATTTTAGAAAAAGTCCCATATCAATATCACTTATAGTTTTCAAGAAGTAGTCGCTACAAACTTGTATTTTGAAAATTTATTTTTAGCCGTGGCGGCCATCTTGAATTTCCGGCCGACCTGAAATTTTGCTAGGATCAATTAGACATCAAGAGCAACATTCCTGTGAAGTTTCATGAAAATCCGTCAAGTAGTTTCAGAGGAGTAGTCGCTACAAGTTTTCATTATATAACTCTATGTAAACAAAGATGGCCGCTGGCAGCCATGTTTAACGTCAAATCAAAATGATTTTCGACAAAGACCAACATCACGTCATGCTGATCATTTTAGAAAAAGTCCCATATCAATATCACTTATAGTTTTCAAGAAGTAGTCGCTACAAACTTGTATTTAAAAAATCTATTTTTAGCTTTGGCGGCCATCTTGGATTTCACATCAACATGAATTTTTGCTAGGATCAACTAGACTTCATGGGCAACATTTTTGTAAAGTTTTATGAATATCCATCCAGTAGTTTCAGAGGAGTAGTCGCTACAAATAAAAGTTAACGGACGGACAGACGGACGGACAGACGGACGACGGACGCCGCACCACGGCATAAGCTCTGCTGATCTCTGATCAGTAGAGCTAAAAACAAATGATTTTACAAAGAATCAACCATCAATGCCCATACAAATTGGGGGCAGGAGTGTGCTACTATTAATGGAGGTGCTCTTACTAGGATAAATAAGGTATGTATTACTATTAGGGGAGGTGCTCTTATTAGGATAAATATGGTATGTATTACTATTAATGGAGGTGCCCTTACTAGGATAAATAAGGTATGTATTACTATTTGGAGAGTTGCCCTTATTAGGATAAATAAGGTATGTATTACTATTAGGGGAGGTGCCCTTACTAGGAGAAATATGGTATGTATTACTATTAGGGGAGGTGCTCTTACTAGGAGAAATATGGTATTACTATTAGGGGAGGTGCTCTTATTAGGATAAATAAAGGTATGTATTACTATTAGGGGAGGTGCCCTTACTAGGATAAATAAGGTATGTATTACTATTAGGGGAGGTGCTCTTACTAGGAGAAATATGGTATTACTATTTAGGGGAGGTGCCATTATTAGGATAAATAAGGTATGTATTACTATTAGGGGAGGTGCTCTTACTAGGAGAAATAAGGTATGTATTACTATTATGGGAGGTGCTCTTAGGTATTATATCTATTGCAGGTGAACAAACCAAGCATCATTGAAATCTGCAGAGCAGTGTCAGAGAAGAATGTTTGTTTTTACTATTTCATTTGATGTTCAACTCTTGTTTTCATGTATCACAATTTCTTTTCTGAATTATTGTCCACACTGAAAACAAAAACTGCATGATATAAAATGTGGTGCAGATACACACGATTTTCATCCCATTATCCCAAGCAGTTCAGAAGTTATACTATATCAGATCATAAAATATGGATGACCAGTCGAGGTTTGCCGATAGGTAGAACATTGGTAACCAATCTTTCTGCGACTCTACACCTGAGGTAGTATCGGTGGCCTCATTTACCAAATGTTACCATCGGTGGTCATTGGTAACCCAAAGTTAACCAACGTGGTTGCTGATGGGAGAACCCTAAATGAACCCATTACATCGTACGTAAATTTGTTTTAATATTATGCATGTAAAAAAAAAGAAAAACAGTTTTCTTTCAAAATAAAGTGGACTGTAAAGTAATACTGTTGTATTAAAGTTTGAGCAGGCATCTATAAATACATTAAGACATTCAAATTTCATCAACACTGATGACCTACCATTAAAATATACCGCAAGATTTGTGTCTGCCAAACTGTTTGACCACCATGTTGTTTACCACATAATAACTAATGTGTCAGCATTCTTTATTAATTAAATCTAGACAAAGTATAACCATGACTAAGCAAGTTACAGTTGTATACTCAAAATAGTCGGAAAAAGAAGGCCAATCTTCAATATAAATGTACTAAAACTATTTCCAACTTTGGCATTTATATATAAATGCCTCATCAGTTTAGACAATCTAGGACGGAAATGTCAAATGGCGATCTTTTGTTGACTTTCGAAGACAAAGACAGGTCTCTGGTTTCTGTTTTATACCATACATTTGAATAAGAGACCGATAAAGACCTTCTACTATTGTGTATATTTGCTTGTTGTCACATGCCTGTATACATGTGAGCAGTCTCACGGAGCCGCCATCAACCTGTGGTGTCTCTGATCAAAAGACAGGCCCAACCACAAATACCCCTGGTGAAACCACAAACATCAACTACTGAATGATCATCCAGGAAACATTGTATCTTGATGAACTCAACACTGCAACCGGTTCAGTTGTTTCTCAAATCCTACATCTTAATATAGTTGTAACACTTTTCAAAACATGAACAAGAGGTCAATCATCTTCAAGTGCTCTACTGATAGATTTTTGATTTATATAAAGTTCCAACTAGGCTGTTGCATTTTACCCACATAGCAAACAACAGTTGCAACTGTTGATCCATGACGAATAGGTTGGGTAAAACTCTGCCTTAATGGGTGTGAGTGTCAGGGCTAGAGAAATTTCAAAATGACATTGGTCCGACACCCTGAATCTTGTAGATCTACCCCTTTCTACCTCCCAAACCAAGAGCACCCCATCCTCTGCTGCCACCAGGATCAAGACCCACCCTCCCTGCCACCCCTCACACATATGCATGTTCACACAAAACCTGGAGACATCACACAAAAATGTTCAAATGATAAAAACGCTTCAAAGTTTTGTAAACAACAAAAATTCGCTCCATTTTGCTTATCTCCTTTTTGAAACACTATATTATAAACTGCAGGCATTAGTATACCTTTAAACAGTTGACATATTTGACAAATTAAAGTCAACACTATACCTTGAAACAGTTGATCTAAATAACAAACTACAGGCAGCATTATACAAACTACAGACAAACACTATACCTTGAAACAGTTGACCTAATGACAAACTACAGCCAACACTATACCTTGAAGCAGTTGACCTATATGACAAAATACAGGCCACACTATGCATTGAAACAGTTGACCTGTATGACAAAATACTGGCCACACTATGCATTGAAACAGTTGACCTATATGACAAACTACAGGCAGCATTATACCTTAAAACAGTACAGATATATAACAAATTACAGGCAGCATTATACCTTAAAACAGTTGACCTATATGACAAACTACAGACAGTACTATCTCTTGAAACAGTTTACCTATATGACAAACTACAGGTAACACTATACCTTGAAACAGTTGACCTATATGACAAACTACAGGTAACACTATACCTTGAAACAGTTGACCTATATGACAAACTACAGGCAGTACTATACCTTGAAACAGTTGATCTATATAACAAACTACAGGCAGCATTATACTTGAAACAGTTGACCTATATGACAAACTACAAGCAGTACTATACCTTGAAACAATTGACCTATATGACAAACTAGAGGTAGTACTATACATTGAAACAGTTGATATATATAACAAACTACAGCCAGCATTATATCTTGAAACATCTGATCTATATGACAAACTACAGGCAGTACTATACCTTCAAATAGTTGATCTATAAAACAAACTAGAGGCAGCACTATACCTTGCAACAGTTGACCTATATGACAAACTACAGGTAGTACTATACCTTGAAACAGATGACCTATATGACAAACTAGAGGCAGTACTATACATTGAAACAGTTTATATAAAAAAACTACAGGCAGCATTATATCTTGAAAAAGTTGAGATATATGACAAACTACAGGCAACAATATACCTTAAAACAGTAGACACATATAAAAAACTACAGGCAGTACTACACCCTGAAACAATTTACCTATATGACAAACTACAGGCAACACTATACCTTCAAACGATTGGCCTATATGACAAACTACTGGCAGTACTTTACATTGAAACATTTGATCTATATGACAAACTTCAGACAGTATAATACCTTGAAAGAGTTGACCTATATGACAAACTACAGGCAGTACTACACTTTGAAAGAGTTGACCTATATAACAAACTGCAGGCAGTACTATATCTTGAAACAGTTGACCTATATGACAAACTACAGGCAGTACTATACCTTGAAACAGTTGAACTATATAACAAACTACAGGCAGCATTATATCTTGAAACAGTTGAGATATATGACAAACTACAGGCAGTACTACAACTTGAAACAATTGACCTATATGACAAATTACAGGCAACACTATACCTTAAAATAGTAGACACATATAAAACAAGAGGTCAATGACCTTGAAGCTCTACTGATTGATTTTGATTTCAGGAAGAAGTCGCTACAGACTTGTTTTTTGAAAAATTATTTTTAGCCGTGGCGGCCATCGTGAATTTCCGGCCGACCTGAAATTTTGCTAGGATCAATTAGACATGAAGAGCAACATTCCTGTGAAGTTTCATGAAAATCCGTCAAGTAGTTTCAGAGGAGTAGTTGCTACAAGTTTTCATTATATAACTCTATGTAAACAAAGATGGCCGCTAGCAGCCATGTTTAACGTCGAATCAAAACGATTTTCGACAAGGACCAACATCATGTCATGCTGATCATTTTAGAAAAAGTCCCATATCAATATCACTTATAGTTTTCATGAAGAAGTCGCTACAAACTTGTTTTTTAAAAACCTATTTTTAGATCTGGCGGCCATCTTGAATTTCATATCAACATGAATTTTTGCTAGGATCAACTAGACTTCATGGGCAACATTTCTGTAAAGTTTCATGAAAATCCATTCAGTAGTTTCAGAGGAGAAGTCGCTACAAAAAAAAGTTTACGGACAGACAGACGGACGGACGGACGTACCGACGGACGACGGACGCCGCACCACGGCATAAGCTCTGCTGATCTCTGATCAGTAGAGCTAAAAACTACAGGCAGTACTACACCTTGGAACAATTTACCTATATGACAAACTACAGGCAACACTATACCTTGAAACAGTTGACCTATATGACAAACTACTGGCAGTACTTTACATTGAAACATTTGATCTATATGACGAAGTTTTAACTTCAGACAGTACAATACCTTGAAAGAGTTTACCTATATGACAAACTACAGGCAGTACTATACCTTGGAAGAGTTACCTATATAACAAACTGCAGGCAGTACTATACCTTGAAACAGTTGACCTATATGACAAACTACTGGCAATACTATACCTTGAAACATTATATATATATAACAAACTACAGGCAATATTAAACCTTGAAACCGTTGACCTGTATGACAAACTAATGGCAATACTATACCTTGAAACATTATATATATAACAAACTACAGGCAATATTATACCTCGAAACCATTGACCTATATGACAAACTACAGGCAATACTGTACCTTGAAACAATTGACCTACATAACACAATACAGGCAGTACAAAACCTTGAAACTGTTGACCTATATAACAAACTACATACATTATTTATACCTTGAAACAATTGACCTATATATGGCTGTACTATACATTAAAACAGTTGACCTATATGACAAACTACAGGCAGTACTATACCTTGAAACAGTTGCTATATGACAAACTACAGGCAACACTATACCTTGGAACAATTGACCTATATGAAAAACTACAGGCAGTTCTATACCTTGAAACAGTTGACCTATATGACAAACTACAGACAGCATTATACATTGAAACAGTTGCACTATATGACAAACTACAGGCAGTACTTTACATTGAAACAACTGGCCTATATGACAAAACTACAGGCAACCCTATACCTTGAAACAGTTGACCTATATGACAAACTATAGGCAGTACTATACCTTGAAACAGCTGGCTTATATAACAAACTACAGGCAGTACTATACCTTGAAACAGTTGACTTACATAACAAACTACAGGCATCATTATACATTAAAACAGTTGACCTATATAACAAACTACAGGCAGTACAATACCATGAAACAACTGGCCAATATAACAAACTACAGGCAGTACTACACATTGAAACAACTGACCTATATAACAAACTACAGGCAACACTATACCTTGAAACAGTTGACATATATGACAAACTACAGACAATACTATACCTTGAAACAGTTGACCTATAAATAACTACAGAAAACACTATACCTTGAAACAGTTGACAAATACGACAAACTACAGGCAGTACTATACCTTGAAACAACTGGCCTATATACTAAACTACAGGCAGTACTATACATTGAAACAGTTGACATATATGACAAACTACAGAAAACACTATACCTTGAAACAGTTGACAAATATGACAAACTATAGGCAGTATTATACATTGAAACAACTGGATTATATAAAAAATACAGGCAGTACTATACCTTGAAACAGTTGACAAATATGACAAACTACAGACAACATTATCTCCATTTCCTATTGATTTGTGCCTCCCTTTTGAATTCGTGCTTTTACAATTGACATATTAACTTGTGTATTTTTGCGTGTGTCCAAATTCTATTCAATTATGGCCAAGGTTTTCTTCCTGTCTACAAAACTCGTTAAAACCACCGGAAATGAGGGTAAAACAGGTAAAACATACTGCAATTAAACGTTTTTATACAACAAAATCTTACCAGCATGTGCTACTTTTGCTACTTTTTTTATAAGAAACTAAAACAGGTCAAGTCTATTTCTCACTGGCTTTCATTTTAATAAAATATTACAGCCAAATCACATTTCCCACTGGGGACCTCTTTTTTGATAAGCCAATCAGAAAGCACGAATTCAATAGGAAGCTCCTGGCCGATTTAGATCAGTTGACATGAGCTACTTTAAGCTTTTTCACATTCTCTTTGGCATTTGAAGGTTATTTGATGATAGTTTATAGTTATTAAAATGTTTATCTAGTTATATATTAAAGTATTTTTTTAATACCTTCTACCTTTAACGTGCATGCGCAGATCAATCTGTTAAGCGGCACGAATTTACAGGAGAAGGGCATATACCTTGAAACAGTTGACACATATGACAAACTACAGGCAACACTATAGCTTGGAACAGTTGACACATATGACAAACTACAGACAACACTATACCTTGAAATAGTTAACAAATATGACAAACTACAGGCTACACTATATCTTGAAACAGTTGACATACATAACCATCTATAGGCAGCACTATACCTTCAAACAGTTGACATACATAACCATCTATAGGCAGTACTATACCTTGAAACATTTGACATACATAACCAGCCTATAGATGGTTATGTATGTCAAATGTTTAAAGGTATAGTGCTGCCTATAGATGGTTATGTATGTCAGATGTTTCAAGATATAGTGCTGCCTATAGATGGTTATGTATTTCAAATGTTTCAAGGTATAGTACTGCCTATAGCAGTTCTATACCTTTAAACATTTGACATACATAACCATCTATAGGCAGTACTATACCTTGAAACAGCTGACATACATAACCATGTATAGGCAGTACTGTATATTGAAATATTTGACATACATAACCATCTATAGGCAGTACTGTACCTTGAAACAGTTGACCGATAAAACAGACTACAGGAAGCAATATGAAATGATGCAATGCTTTCAAAATCACCAATGTGTGCCACATCCCTTTGAACCGCAATATAAATAATTTCATTTGTAGGCACTTAATTAGCAGCAAGTTTACATAACAAACTCAACAGATTCTCTATGTTCTCAATCAGAAACATACCTATACCAAAATAAATTTCAAACATATATACACCACATGTCCGTCTTATACAAGCTTGAACGTCATAATTTTGAACTTTGATCCTATACCACCCTACAGTAATCAAGGGAATGGCAAACACCTGTACATTTTACTGATACTTTAAGAGCTGGCGTGAACTCTTCCATTATAAAACATTTGCTGCAGCCAGGTGGTCATACATTACCATTATTATAATTAATATCTCACATATTTCCTATTCTTCACACATGTCCCAAATAACAACTTCAAAAAAATAATTATATGATGTTTATGGTAGGTAACATCTAGCCACTGACCAGTATAGCAGTGTGTTTATGGTAGGTAACATCTAACCATAGACCAGTATAGCAGCAGGTAGGCTACATCTAGGCACTGACCAGTTGAGCAGCAGGTAGATTAGATCTCGCCATTGACCAGTATAGCAGAAGGTAGGTAACATTCAGCCATTGACCAGTAGAGCAGCAGATAAGTTACATCTAGTCATTGACCAGTATAACAGCAGGTAGGTTACATCTAGCCACTAACCAGTATATCAGCAGATAGGTTACACCTAGCCATTGACCATAGCAGCAGGTATGCTACATCTAGCCACTGACCAGTATAGCAGCAGGTAGGTAACATTCAGCCATTGACCAGTATAGCAGCGGGTAAGTTACATCTAGCCATTGACCAGTATAGCAGCAGGTAAGTTACATCTAGCCATTGACCAGTATAGCAGCAGATAGGTTACATCTAGCTACTGACCAGTATAGCATCAGATAGGTTACAACTAGCCACTGACCATAGCAGCAGGTAGGCTACATCTAGCCACTGACCAGTACAGCAGCAGGTAGGTAACATTCAGCCATTGACCAGTATAGCAGCAGGTAAGTTACATCTAGCCACTGACCAGTATAGCAGCAGATATGTTACACCTAGCCATTGACCATAGCAGCAGGTAGGCTACATCTAGCCACTGACCAGTATAGCAGCAGGTAGGTAACATTCAGCCATAGACCGGTATAGCAGCTAGACATTGACCAGTATAGCAGTAGGTAGGTTACACCTAGCCATTGACCAGTATAGCATTGATCAGGTATGCTACATATAGCCACTGACCAGTATAGCAGCGGGTATGCTACATCTAGACATTGACCTGTATAGCAGCAGGTATGCTACATCTAGCCAATGACCAGTAAAGCAGCTGGTAGGTTACACCTAACCATTGACCAGTATAGCAGAAGGTAAACTACATCTAACCTTTGACCAGTATATCAGTAGGTAAGCTGCATCTAGTCATTGACCAGTATAGTAGCAGATAGGCTACATCTTGCAACTGACCAGTATAGCAGCAGGTGGGTTACATCTAGGCATTGACCAGTACAGCAGCAGGTAGGCTACATCTAGGCATTGACCAGTATAGCAGCAGATAGGCTACATCTAGCCATTGACCAGTACAGCAGTAGGTAAGCTACATCTAGTGATTTACCAGGATAGCAGTAGGTAAGCTACATCTAGCCATTGATCAATATAGCAGTAGGCAAGCTACATCTAGCCATTAACCAGCATAGAAAAAGGTAAGCTACATCTAGCCATTGACCAGTATAGCAGCAGGTAGGCTACATCTAGGTATTGACCAGAATAGCAGCAGGTAGGTTACCCATAGCCATTGACCAGTATATCAGCAGGTAGGCTACATCTAGCCACTGACCAATATAGCAGCCAGTAGGTTAAATCTAGACATTGGCCAGTATAGCAGCAGGTAGGTTACATCTTTACATTACTCAATATAACAGCAAGTAGGTTACATCTAGCCATTGACCAGTAAAGCAACAGGTAGGCTACATCTAGCCACTGACCAGTATAACAGCAGGTAAGTTACATCTACCCATTGACCAGTACAACAGCAGGTAGGTTACATCTAGCCATTGACCAGTACAGCAGCAGGTAGGTTACATGTAGCATTGACCAGTATAGCAGTAGGTAGGCTACATCTAGCCATTGACCAGTATAAAAGTAGGTAAGCTACATCTAGCCATTGACCAGTATATCAGCAGATTGGCTACATCTAGGCATTGATCAGTATAGCAGCAGGTAGGTTACACCTAGCCATTGTATGTATATCAGCAGGTAGGAATACATCTAGCCACTGACCAATATAGCAGCAAGTAGGTTACATCTAGACATTGACCAGTATAGCAGCAGGTAGGTTACATCTAGGCATTGACCAGTATAGTAGCAGGTAGGTTACATCTAGCCATTGACCAGTAAAGCAGCAGGTAGGTTACATCTAGACATTGACCAGTATAGCAGCAGATAGGTTACATCTAGACATTGACCAGTACAGCAGCAGGTAGGTTACATCTAGACATTTACCAGTATAGCAGCAGGTAGGTTACATCTAGCCACTGACCAGTACAGCCACAGGAAGGCTACATCTAGGCATTGACCAGTATACCAGCAGGTAGGTTACATCTAGACATTGACCAGTATAGCAGCAGGTAGGTTACATCTAGACATTGACCAGTATAGCAGCAGGTAGGTTACATCTAGACATTGGCCAATATAGCAGCAGGTAGGTTACATCTATATATTACTCAATATAGCACCAGGTATACATTGACCAGTTCAGCAGCAGACAGAATACATGTAGCCATTGACCAGTATTGCAGCAGACAGGTTACATGTAGCCATTGACCAGTATAGCAGCATATATTGGTAACATCAAGCCAATGACCACTGTAGAATCAGACACTTATGAATATCCAACTTGATACCTTACACTGTCTCTCATTGGTTATATCCCATCACGTGATCATTTTAAAGTCACTGACAAACTTTTATGATAATTAACAACTTTAAACCTTTTAGAGAAATGAAAACAGATTTACTTGAGGTGTTTTTGTTTTGTTTTACTGCTTCATAATTTTTCAGGAACGTTGAGGCAATTTTTGTGAATACTCTAAATATTACTTTTATCTATTTTAGAAATCTAAATGCATGTTCTTTGGTCAATTTCTACAACATACTCATGTTTAAGAAAATGGGGCACGAGACTTGTCCTTAAAGGCCATGTTGCCCCATTGTTTTCATGAATGGATAGATATTCTCCTAAAATAAAAATAATTGAGAGTGCGAGGATTTTTTGTTAAAATTACAGAAAATGTGAATTTTAGTATAAGGTAATAATCTAACAGAAGGGTTGTATTCAAATATACTGTAGTAGGAACTTATGACGCAACTAAACATGTCATACTATTATGAAGGACACCATTTCTTAATCTAACTCAGTAAATCAAAACCTAATCCCAAAAAGAATTATGATACATAACAATGACCGGCAAACAAATTAGTGGTATGCAGTAAAGATTATGATGAATAGTAAGGCAGTGGTATGCAGTAATGATTATGATGAATAGTAAGGCAGTGGTATGCAGTAAAGATTATGATGAATAGTAAGGCAGTGGTATGCAGTAATGATTATGATGAATAGTAAGGCAGTGGTATGCAGTAATGATTATGATGAATAGTAAGGCAATGGTATGCAGTAATGATTATGATGAATAGTAAGGCAGTGGTATGCAGTAATGATTATGATGAATAGTAAGGCAGTGGTATGCAGTAATGATTATGATGAATAGTAAGGCAGTGGTATGCAGTAATGATTATGATGAAAAGTAAGGTAGTGGTATGCAGTAATGATTATGATGAATAGTAAGGCAATGGTATGCAGTAATGATTATGATGAATAGTAAGGTAGTGGTATGCAGTTATGATTATGATGAATAGTAAGGCAATGGTATGCAGTAATGATTATGATGAATCGTAAGGCAGTGGTATGCAGTCATGATTATGATGAATAGTAAGGCAGTGGTATGCAGTAATGATTATGATGAATAGTAAGGCAGTGGTATGCAGTAATGATTATGATGAATAGTAAGGCAGTGGTGTGCAGTAATGATTATGATGAATAGTAAGGCAGTGGTATGCAGTAATGATTATGATGAATAGTAAGGCAGTGGTATGCAGTAATGATTATGATGAATAGTAAGGCAGTGGTATGCAGTAATGATTATGATGAATAGTAAGGCAGTGGTATGCAGTGATGATTATGATGAATAGTAAGGTAGTGGTATGCAGTAATGATTATGATGAATAGTAAGGCAGTGGTATGCGGTAATGATTATTATGAATAGTAAGGCAACGGTATGCGGTAATGATTATTATGAATAGTAAGGCAGTGGTATGCAGTAATGATTATGATGAATAGTAAGGTAGTGGTATGCGGTAATGATTATTATGAATAGTAAGGCAGTGGTATGCAGTGATGATTATGATGAATAGTAAGGCAGTGGTATGCAGTAATAATTATGATGAATATTAAGGCAGTGGTATGCAATAATGATTATGATGAATAGTAAGGTAATGGTATGCAGTGATGATTATGATGAATAGTAAGGCAGTGGTATGCAGTGGTGATTATGATGAATAGTAAGGCAGTGGTATGCAGTAATAATTATGATGAATAGTAAGGCAGTGGTATGCAATAATGATTATGATGAATAGTAAGGTAGTGGTATGCAGTGATGGTTATGATGAATAGTAAGGCAGTGGTATGCAGTAATGATTATGATGAATAGTAAGGCAGTGGTATGCAGTAATGATTATGATGAATAGTAAGGCAGTGGTATGCGGTAATGATTATGATGAATAGTAAGGCAGTGGTATGCGGTAATGATTATGATGAATAGTAAGGCAGTGGTATGCGGTAATGATTATGATGAATAGTAAGGCAGTGGTATGCGGTAATGATTATGATGAATAGTAAGGCAGTGGTATGCGGTAATGATTATGATGAATAGTAAGGCAGTGGTATGCGGTAATGAGTATGATGAATAATAAGGCAATGGTATGCAGTAATAATTATGATGAATAGTAAGGTAATGGTATGCAGTAATGATTATGATGAATAGTAAGGCAGTGGTATGCAGTCATGATTATGATGAATAGTAAGGCAGTGGTATGCAGTATACAGTTATCACATGTGTGTTTGGGGAACAGTCAAAATTGTTTTCCCGAGGTGTCGGGGGATGGCAGTGTGAACTGTTTCCCGAGGCCTATAGGCCGAGGGAAACAGTTCACACTGACATCCACAGACACCAAGGGAAAACAGTTTTGACTGTTCCCCAAACACACACGTGATAACTGTTTTATTACCTGATTAATGTTACTGTACTAAACAGTGAAAATGAAAATTTGTTTTATAATGGGAACCTATGGTGAAAAAAGCAACATGATGTCACGCAAACGAAATTCCAGCACGTGAGGGAAACAGTCGAAACTAAAGCCCGGTAACAGTTTGTTTTCACTGGGAACAGTCTTTTCCTTAGTGAATTAGCAAGAAATGACGATATAGCATTTATATAGGAGATCAGGTAATAATAATGATTATGATGAATAGTAAAGCAGTGGTATGCAGAAATGATAATGATGAATAGTAAGGTAGTGGTATGCAGTAATGATTATGATGAATAGTAAGGTAGTGGTATGCAGTAATGATTATGATGAATAGTAAGGCAGTGGTATGCAGTAATGATTATGATGAATAGTAAGGCAGTGGTATGCAGTCATGATTATGATGAATAGTAAGGCAGTGGTATGCAGTAATAATTATGATGAATAGTAAGGCAGTGGTATGCAGTGATGATTATGATGAATAGTAAGGCAGTGTATGCAGTAATAATTATGATGAATAGTAAGGTAGTGGTATGCTGTAATGATTATGATGAATAGTAAGGTAGTGGTATGCAGTAATGATTATGATGAATAGTAAGGTAGTGGTATGCAGTAATGATTATGATGAATAGTAAGGCAGTGGTATGCAGTAATGATTATGATCAATAGTAAGGTAGTGGTATGCAGTAATGATTATGATGAATAGTAAGGCAGTGGTATGCAGTCATGATTATGATGAATAGTAAGGCAGTGGTATGCAGTAATGATTATGATGAATAGTAAGGCAGTGGTATGCAGTAATGATTATGATGAATAGTAAGGCAGTGGTATGCAGTCATGATTATGATGAATAGTAAGGCAGTGGTATGCAGTAATGATTATGATGAATAGTAAGGCAGTGGTATGCAGTAATGAATATGATGAATAGTAAGGCAGTGGTATGCAGTCATGATTATGATGAATAGTAAAGCTATGGTATGCAGTAATGATTATGATGAATAGAAAGGTAGTGGTATGCAGTAATGATTATGATGAATAGTAAGGCAATGGTATGCAGTAATGATTATGATGAATAGTAAGGTAGTGGTATGCAGTAATGATTATGATGAATAGTAAGGTAGTGGTATGCAGTAATGATTATGATGAATAGTAAGGCAGTGGTATGCAGTAATGATTATGATGAATAGTAAGGCAGTGGTATGCGGTAATGATTATGATGAATAGTAAGGCAGTGGTATGCGGTAATGATTATGATGAATAGTAAGGCAGTGGTATGCGGTAATGATTATGATGAATAGTAAGGCAGTGGTATGCGGTAATGATTATGATGAATAGTAAGGCAGTGGTATGCGGTAATGATTATGATGAATAGTAAGGCAGTGGTATGCGGTAATGAGTATGATGAATAATAAGGCAATGGTATGCAGTAATAATTATGATGAATAGTAAGGTAATGGTATGCAGTAATGATTATGATGAATAGTAAGGCAGTGGTATGCAGTCATGATTATGATGAATAGTAAGGCAGTGGTATGCAGTATACAGTTATCACATGTGTGTTTGGGGAACAGTCAAAATTGTTTTCCCGAGGTGTCGGGGGATGGCAGTGTGAACTGTTTCCCGAGGCCTATAGGCCGAGGGAAACAGTTCACACTGACATCCACAGACACCAAGGGAAAACAGTTTTGACTGTTCCCCAAACACACATGTGATAACTGTTTTATTACCTGATTAATGTTACTGTACTAAACAGTGAAAATGAAAATTTGTTTTATAATGGGAACCTATGGTGAAAAAAGCAACATGATGTCACGCAAACGAAATTCCAGCACGTGAGGGAAACAGTCGAAACTAAAGCCCGGTAACAGTTTGTTTTCACTGGGAACAGTCTTTTCCTTAGTGAATTAGCAAGAAATGACGATATAGCATTTATATAGGAGATCAGGTAATAATAATGATTATGATGAATAGTAAAGCAGTGGTATGCAGAAATGATAATGATGAATAGTAAGGTAGTGGTATGCAGTAATGATTATGATGAATAGTAAGGTAGTGGTATGCAGTAATGATTATGATGAATAGTAAGGCAGTGGTATGCAGTAATGATTATGATGAATAGTAAGGCAGTGGTATGCAGTCATGATTATGATGAATAGTAAGGCAGTGGTATGCAGTAATAATTATGATGAATAGTAAGGCAGTGGTATGCAGTGATGATTATGATGAATAGTAAGGCAGTGTATGCAGTAATAATTATGATGAATAGTAAGGTAGTGGTATGCTGTAATGATTATGATGAATAGTAAGGTAGTGGTATGCAGTAATGATTATGATGAATAGTAAGGTAGTGGTATGCAGTAATGGTTATGATGAATAGTAAGGCAGTGGTATGCAGTAATGATTATGATCAATAGTAAGGTAGTGGTATGCAGTAATGATTATGATGAATAGTAAGGCAGTGGTATGCAGTCATGATTATGATGAATAGTAAGGCAGTGGTATGCAGTAATGATTATGATGAATAGTAAGGCAGTGGTATGCAGTAATGATTATGATGAATAGTAAGGCAGTGGTATGCAGTAATGATTATGATGAATAGTAAGGCAGTGGTATGCAGTAATGATTATGATGAATAGTAAGGCAGTGGTATGCAGTCATGATTATGATGAATAGTAAGGCAGTGGTATGCAGTAATGATTATGATGAATGCAGTCATGATTATGATGAATAGTAAGGCTATGGTATGCAGTAATGATTATGATGAATAGTAAGGCAGTGGTATGCAGTCATGATTATGATGAATAGTAAGGTAGTGGTATGCAGTAATAATTATTATGAATAGTAAGGCAGTGGTATGCAGTCATGATTATGATGAATAGTAAGGCAGTGGTATGCAGTAATAATTATGATGAATAGTAAGGCAGTGGTATGCAGTCATGATTATGATGAATAGTAAGGCAGTGGTATGCAGTCATGATTATGATGAATAGTAAGGCTGTGGTATGCAGTCATGATTATGATGAATAGTAAGGTAATGGTATGCAGTACTAATTATGATGAATAGAAAGGTAGTGGTATGCAGTAATGATTATGATGAATAGTAAGGTAGTGGTATGCAGTAATGATTATGATGAATAGTAAGGTAGTGGTATGCAGTAATGATTATGATGAATAGTAAGGCAGTGGTATGCAGTAAAGATTATGATGAATAGTAAGGTAGTGGTATGCAGTAATGAGTATGATGAATAGTAAGGCAGTGGTATGCAGTAATGATTATGATGAATAGTAAGGTAGTGGTATGCAGTAATGATTATGATGAATAGTAAGGCAGTGGTATGCAGTAAAGATTATGATGAATAGTAAGGCAGTGGTATGCAGTAATGATTATGATGAATAGTAAGGTAGTGGTATGCAGTAAAGATTATGATGAATAGTAAGGCAGTGGTATGCAGTAATGATTATGATGAATAGTAAGGCAGTGGTATGCAGTAATGATTATGATGAATAGTAAGGCAGTGGTATGCAGTAATGCTTATGATGAATAGTAAGGCAGTGGTATGCAGTAATGATTATGATGAATAGTAAGGCAGTGGTATGCAGTAATGATTATGATGAATAGTAAGGCAGTGGTATGCAGTAATGCTTATGATGAATAGTAAGGCAGTGGTATGCAGTAATGATTATGATGAATAGTAAGGTAGTGGTATGCAGTAATGATTATGAAGAATAGTAAGGCAGTGGTATGCAGTAATGATTATGATGAATAGTAAGGTAGTGGTATGCAGTAATGATTATGATGAATAGTAAGGTAGTGGTATGCAGTAATGATTATGATGAATAGTAAGGTAGTGGTATGCAGTAATGATTATGATGAATAGTAAGGTAGTGGTATGCAGTAATGATTATGATGAATAGTAAGGTAGTGGTATGCGGTAATGATTATGAAGAATAGTAAGGCAGTGGTATGCAGTAATGATTATGATGAATAGTAAGGTAGTGGTATGCAGTAATGATTATGATGAATAGTAAGGTAGTGGTATGCAGTAATGATTATGATGAATAGTAAGGCAGTGGTATGCAGTAATGATTATGATGAATAGTAAGGTAGTGGTATGCAGTAATGATTATGATGAATAGTAAGGCAGTGGTATGCAGTAAAGATTATGATGAATAGTAAGGCAGTGGTATGCAGTAATGATTATGATGAATAGTAAGGTAGTGGTATGCAGTAAAGATTATGATGAATAGTAAGGCAGTGGTATGCAGTAATGATTATGATGAATAGTAAGGCAGTGGTATGCAGTAATGATTATGATGAATAGTAAGGCAATGGTATGCAATAATGATTATGATGAATAGTAAGGTAGTGGTATGCAGTTATGATTATGATGAAAAGTAAGGTAGTGGTATGCAGTAATGATTATGAAGAATAGTAAGGCAGTGGTATGCAGTGATGATTATGATGAATAGTAAGGCAGTGGTATGCAGTAATAATTATGATGAATAGTAAGGCAGTGGTATGCAGTAATGATTATGAAGAATAGTAAGGCAGTGGTATGCAGTGATGATTATAATGAATAGTAAGGCAGTGGTATGCAGTAATGATTATGAAGAATAGTAAGGCAGTGGTATGCAGTAATAATTATGATGAATAGTAAGGCAGTGGTATACAGTAATGATTATGAAGAATAGTAAGGCAGTGGTATGCAGTGATGATTATGAAGAATAGTAAGGCAGTGGTATGCAGTAATGATTATGATGAATAGTAAGGCAGTGGTATGCAGTAATGATTATGATGAATAGTAAGGTAGTGGTATGCAGTAATGATTATGATGAATAGTAAGGCAGTGGTATGCAGTAATGATTATGATGAATAGTAAGGCAGTGGTATGCAGTAATGATTATGATGAATAGTAAGGCAGTGGTATGCAGTAATGATTCTGATGAATAGTAAGGCAGTGGTATGCAGTAATGATTATGATGAATAGTAAGGCAGTGGTATGCAGTAATGATTATGATGAATAGTAAGGCAGTGGTATGCAGTAATAATTATGATGAATAGTAAGGCAGTGGTATGCAGTCATGATTATGATGAATAGTAAGGTAGTGGTATGCGGTAAAGATTATGATGAATATTAAGGCAGTGGTATGCGGTAATGATTATGATGAATAGTAAGGCAGTGGTATGCAGTAATGATTATGATGAATAGTAAGGCAGTGGTATGCAGTAATGATTATGATGAATAGTAAGGCAGTGGTATGCAGTAATGATTATGATGAATAGTAAGGCAGTGGTATGCAGTTATGATTATGATGAATAGTAAGGCAGTGGTATGCAGTAATGATTATGATGAATAGTAAGGCAGTGGTATGCAGTAATGATTATGATGAATAGTAAGGCAGTGGTATGCAGTAATAATTATGATGAATAGTAAAGCAGTGGTATGCAGTAATGATTATGCTGAATAGTAAGGCAATGGTATGCAGTAATGATTATGATGAATAGTAAGGTAGTGGTTTGCAGTAATGATTATGATGAATAGTAAGGCAGTGGTATGCAGTAATGATTATGATGAATAGTAAGGCAGTGGTATGCAGTAATGATTATGATGAATAGTAAGGTAGTGGTATGCAGTAATAATTATGATGAATAGTAAGGCAATTGTATGCAGTAATGATTATGATGAATAGTAAGGCAGTGGTATGCAGTAATGATTATGATGAATAGTAAGGTAGTGGTATGCAGTAATAATTATGATGAATAGTAAGGCAATGGTATGCAGTAATGATTATGATGAATAGTAAGGCAGTGGTATGCAGTAATAATTATGATGAATAGTAAGGCAGTGGTATGCAGTAATGATTATGATGAATAGTAAGGCAGTGGTACGCAGTAATGATTATGATGAATAGAAAGGAAGTGGTATGCAGTAATGATTATGATGAATAGTAAGGCAATGGTATGCAGTAATGATTATGATGAATAGTAAGGCAGTGGTATGCAGTAATGATTATGATGAATAGTAAGGCAGTGGTATGCAGTGATGATTATGATGAATAGTAAGGTAGTGGTATGGAGTAATGATTATGATGAATAGTAAGGCAGTGGTATGCAGTAATGATTATGATGAATAGTAAGGCAGTGGTATGCAGTAATGATTATGATGAATAGTAAGGCAGGGGTATGCAGTAATAATTATGATGAATAGTAAGGCAATGGTATGCAATAATGATTATGATGAATAGCAAGGCAGTGGTATGCAGTAATGACTATGATGAATAGTAAGGCAGTGGTATGCAGTAATGATTATGATGAATAGTAAGGCAGTGGTATGCAGTAATAAGTATGATGAATAGTAAAGCAGTGGTATGCAGTAATGATTAAGCTGAATAGTAAGGCAATGGTATGCAGTTATGATTATGATGAATAGTAAGGCAGTGGTTTGCAGTAATGATTATGATGAATAGTAAGGCAGTGGTATGCAGTAATGATTATGATGAATAGTAAGGCAGTGGTATGCAGTAATGATTATGATGAATAGTAAGGTAGTGGTATGCAGTAATAATTATGATGAATAGTAAGGCAATGGTATGCAGTAATGATTATGATGAATAGTAAGGCAGTGGTATGCAGTAATGATTATGATGAATAGTAAGGCAGTGGTATGCAGTAATGATTATGATGAATAGTAAGGTAGTGGTATGCAGTAATAATTATGATGAATAGTAAGGCAATGGTATGCAGTAATGATTATGATGAATAGTAAGGCAGTGGTATGCAGTAATGATTATGATGAATAGAAAGGTAGTGGTATGCAGTAATGATTATGATGAATAGTAAGGCAATGGTATGCAGTAATGATTATGATGAATAGTAAGGTAGTGGTATGCAGTAATGATTATGCTGAATAGTAAGGCAATGGTATGCAGTAATGATTATGATGAATAGTAAGGCAGTGGTATGCAGTAATGATTATGATGAATAGTAAGGTAGTGGTATGCAGTAATGATTATGCTGAATAGTAAGGCAATGGTATGCAGTAATGATTATGATGAATAGTAAGGCAGTGGTATGCAGTAATGATTATGATGAATAGTAAGGTAGTGGTATGCAGTAATGATTATGCTGAATAGTAAGGCAATGGTATGCAGTAATGATTATGATGAATAGTAAGGCAGTGACACCTTGACAACACAAATAGATGTCATCCTGGCCCCTCCTTACATGCTGATGTTTCATTGTATATATAAGAGGAATTAAATTCTCGGTTTATGGGCCATCAAACTATTCAACATTATTTAAATCTGCTCCAAACCAGAAAGAGTGAATACAGAGGAATCAAAAATCCTATACACTAACCATTCAATAGATTACAGAGTAATCAAGAACACCATACACTAACCATTCAATAGATTACAGAGTAATAAATAGCACCATACACTAACCATTAATATATTACAGAGTAATCAATAACACCATACACTAACTATTCAATAGATTACAGAGTAATCAAGAACACCATACACTAACCATTAATAGATTACAGAGTAATCAAGAACACCATACACTAACCATTCAATAGATTGCAGAGTAATCAAGAACACCATACACTAACCATTAACAGAATACAGAGGAATCAAGAACATCATACACTGACCATTCAATAGATTACAGAGGAATCAAGAACACCATACACTAACCATTTAATATATTACTGAGTAATAAATAGCACCATACACAAACCAATAATAGATTACAGAGTAATCAAGAACACCATATACTAAACATTCAATAGATTACAGAGTAATCAATAGCACCATACACTAACCATTAATAGAATACAGAGGAATCAAGAACATCATACACTAACCATTCAATATATTACAGAGGAATCAATAGCACCATACACTAACCATTCAATAGATTACAGAGTAATCTAGAACACCATATACTAACCATTCAATAGATTACAGAGTAATCGATAGCACCATACACTAACCATTAATAGATTACAGAGTAATCAAGAACACCATACACTAACCATTAATAGAATACAGAGGAATCAAGAACATCATACACTAACCATTCAATAGATTACAGAGGAATCAAGAACACCAAACACTAACTATTCAATAGATTACAGAGTAATCAATAGCACCATACACTAACCATTAATGAATTACAGAGTAATCAAGAACACCATACACTAACCATTCAATAGATTACAGAGGAATCAAGAACATCATACACTAACCATTCAATAGATTACAGAGGAATCAAGAACACCATACACTAACCATTAATAGAATACAGAGAAATCAAGAACATCATACACTAACCATTCAATAGATTACAGAGGAATCAAGAACACCATACACTAACCATTCAATAGATTACAGAGTAATCAAGAACACCATACACTAACCATTCAATAGATTGCAGAGGAATCAAGAACACCATACACTAACCATTAATAGAATACAGAGGAATCAAGAACATCATACACTAACCATTCAATAGATTACAGAGGAATCAAGAACACCATACACTAACCATTAATAGAATACAGAGGAATCAAACACATCATACACTAACCATTCAATAGATTACAGAGGAATCAAGAACACCATACACTAACCATTCAATAGATTACAGAGGAATCAAGAACACCATACACTAACCATTCAATAGATTACAGAGTAATCAAGAACACCATACACTAACCATTCAATAGATTGCAGAGGAATCAAGAACACCATACACTTACCATTCAATAGAATACAGAGGAATCAAGAACACCATACACTAACCATTCAATAGATTACAGAGGAATCAAGAACACCATACACTAACCATTCAATATATTACAGAGGAAACAATAGCACCATACACTAACCATTCAATAGATTACAGAGTAATCTAGAACACCATATACTAACCATTCAATAGATTACAGAGTAATAAATAGCACCATACACTAACCATTAATAGATTACAGAGTAATAAACAGCACCATACACTAACCATTAATAGATTACAGAGTAATCAAGAACACCATACACTAACCATTAATAGAATACAGAGGAATCAAGAACATCATACACTAACCATTCAATAGATTACAGAGGAATCAAGAACACCATACACTAACCATTCAATAGATTACAGAGTAATCAAGAACACCATACACTAACCATTCAATAGATTACAGAGTAATCAAGAACGCCATACACTAACCATTCAATAGATTGCAGAGGAATCAAGAACACCATACACTAATCATTAATAGAATACAGAGGAATCAAGAACATCATACACTAACCATTCAATAGATTACAGAGGAATCAAGAACACCATACACTAACCATTAATAGAATACAGAGGAATCAAGAACATCATACACTAACCATTCAATAGATTACAGAGGAATCAAGAACACCATACACTAACCATTCAATAGATTACAGAGTAATCAAGAACACCATACACTAACCATTCAATAGATTGCAGAGGAATCAAGAACACCATACACTAACCATTAATAGAATACAGAGGAATCAAGAACACCATACACTAACCATTCAATATATTACAGAGTAATCAAGAACACCATACACTAACCATTCAATAGATTACAGAGGAATCAAGAACACCATACACTAACCATTCAATAGATTACATAGTAATCAAGAACACCATACACTAACCATTCAATAGATTGCAGAGGAATCAAGAACACCATACACTAACCATTAAAAGAATACAGAGGAATCAAGAACATCATACACTAACCATTCAATAGATTACAGACGAATCAAGAACACCATTCACTAACCATTAATAGAATACAGAGGAATCAAACACATCATACACTAACCATTCAATAGATTACAGAGGAATCAAGAACACCATACACTAACCATTCAATAGATTACAGAGGAATCAAGAACACCATACACTAACCATTCAATAGATTACAGAGTAATCAAGAACACCACACACTAACCATTCAATAGATTGCAGAGGAATCAAGAACACCATACACTAACCATTAATAGAATACAGAGGAATCAAGAACACCATACACTAACCATTCAATAGATAACAGAGGAATCAAGAACACCATACACTAACCATTAATAGAATACAGAGGAATCAAGAACATCATACATTAACCATTCAATAGATTACAGAGGAATCAAGAACATCATACACTAACCATTCAATATATTACAGAGGAATCAATAGCACCATACACTAACCATTCAATAGATTACAGAGTAATCTAGAACACCATATACTAACCATTCAATAGATTACAGAGTAATAAATAGCACCATACACTAACCATTAATAGATTACAGAGTAATCAAGAACACCATACACTAACCATTAATAGAATACAGAGGAATCAAGAACACCATACACTAACCATTCAATAGATTACAGAGTAATCAAGAACACCATACCTAACCATTCAATAGATTGCAGAGGAATCAAGAACACCATACACTAACCATTCAATAGATTACCGAGTAATCAAGAACATCATACACTAACCATTCAATAGATTACAGAGGAATCAAGAACACCATACACTAACCATTCAATAGATTACAGAGTAATAAATAGCACCATACACTAACCATTAATAGAGTACAGAGTAATCAAGAACACCATACACTAACCATTAATAGAATACAGAGGAATCAAGAACATCATACACTAACCATTCAATAGATTACAGAGGAATCAAGAACACCAAACACTAACTATTCAATAGATTACAGAGTAATCGATAGCACCATACTCTAACCATTAATAGATTACAGAGTAATCAAGAACACCATACACTAACCATTAATAGAATACAGAGGAATCAAGAACATCATACACTAACCATTCAATAGATTACAGAGGAATCAAGAACACCATACACTAACCATTAATAGAATACAGAGGAATCAAGAACATCATACACTAACCATTCAATAGATTACAGAGGAATCAAGAACACCATACACTAACCATATTTAGAATACAGAGGAATCAAGAACATCATACACTAACCATTCAGTAGATTAAAGTGATATCAAGAATACCATACACTAACCATTAATAGATTAAAGAGAAATCAAAAACACCATATACTAACCATTCAATAAGTTACAGAGGAATCAAGAACACCATACACTAACCATTAAATAGATTACAAAGGAATCAAGAATGCCATACACTAACCATTCAATAGATTACAAAGGAATCAAGAACACCATATACTAACCATTCAGTAGATTAAAGCGATATCAAGAATACCATACACTAACCATTCAATAAGTTACAGAGGAATCAAGAACACCATACACTAACCATTAAATATATTACAAAGGAATCAAGAACACCATAAACTAACCATTCAATAGAATAGATTACAGAGATATCAAGAATACCATACACTAACCATTAATAGATTAAAGAGAAATGAAGAACACCATACACTAACCATTCAATAAATTACAGAGATATCAAGAACACCATACACTAACCATTCAATAGATTGCAGAGTAATCAATAGCACCATGCACTAACCATTCAACAGATTACAGAGATATCAAGAACACCATACCCTAACCATTCAAGAGATTACAGAGGAATCAATAGCACCATACACTAACCATTCAATAGATTACAGAGATATCAAGAACACCATACACTAACCATTCAAGAGATTACAGAGGAATCAAGAACACCATATATTAACCATTGAATAGATTGCAGAGGAATCAAGAACACCATACACTTACCATTAATAGAATACAGAGATGTCAAGAACACCAAACACTAACCATTCAATAGATTACAGAGGAATCAAGAACACCATACACTAACCATTCAATAGATTGCAGAGTAATCAATAGCACCATACACTAACCATTCAATAGATTACAGAGATATCAAGAACACCATACACTAACCATTCAATAGATTACAGAGGAATCAAGAACACCATATACTAACCATTCAATAGATTACAGAGGAATCAAGAACATCATACACTAACCATTCAATAGATTACAGAGGAATCAAGAACACTATATACTAACCATTCAATAGAATACAGAGGAATCAAGAACATCATACACTAACCATTCAATAGATTACAGAGGAATCAAGAACACCATATACTAACCATTCAATAGATTACAGAGGAATCAAGAACACCATATACTAACCATTCAATAGATTACAGAGGAATCAAAAACACCATACACTAACCATTCAAGAGATTACAAAGAAATCAAGAACACCATACACTAACCATTCAATAGAATACAGAGATATCAAGAACACCATACACTAACAATTCAATAGATTACAGAGATATCAAGAACACCATACACTAACCATTCAAGAGATTACAACGGAATCAACACCATAAACTAACCATTAAATACATTTAGAAGAATCAAGAACAACACACTCTAAGCTTTAAATAAACAGGAAATGTCACTGTAAGTGATAAATTCCCGCCCCAAAGTAGTTTTGACCTTTGTCCTCTAAGCGTGACTTTGACTTTGGAGCCACGGACCTCGATTTTGCACGCAACACGTCGTTTTGTTGTGGTGAGCAGTTGTGCCAAGTTATTTGTAAATCCCTCCATGAATGTCAGTGTTATTAACCGGACACTAAAGCACTTCTTTTTGAAGTGTGACCTTGACCTTGGAGCCACTGACCTGGATTTTGCGCGCGACATATCGTCTTGTTGTGGTGAGCACTTGTGCTAAGTTATTTGAAAATCCGTCCTTGAATGTCTGAGTTATTGACCGGACAAGAAAGCACTTCTTTTTGACCTTATACCTCAAGATTGTATGGATGAACTGACTGACTGACTGACGGTGCAACTACTATATGCCGCACTTTGGGGGCATAAACAAATCTTTGACATTCCTGATTCATTGTTTTGGTGAATAATTTAAAACAAATGGGACAATTTAATGGATGGTCCATTACCAGAGGAAACAGAAAAGATGAAAACATAAGGCCAAACACAACAAAGAAAATATGACAAGCACAATGGAAACCAATACGTTTAAAAGGTGATAAAAGGAAACAACTGAAGTAAGGTAACAGTCTCAGAAGTTGTAGCATGGTCACTGAAATTCCCTTGTATTTGCACATGTTTAAATCATTTAATTGAAAATAACACCTGTCAGAATAAATGGTGTAATTGGAAGTTAGAGTATGGCAGACAGACGAAATGGACATGCTCCAAAACAATAGATTTCGGTCTTGTCTCGTTGGTAAACACCTTGATGGGTAGCCCATTGTTTAAATCAATCAACTCGATGATACTCTATCTATTACATAATAACTGCAGAAGACATAGAATTGAAGCAGATAAAACGGAAGAGATATAAAGATGCAACTTCAGTGAAGAAACAGTTAAATAGACTGAAAAGAACAGAACACAAGAATATGCAGAATTTTCCAGAAGCAGAGAACCATCATGTTCATATCAAAGTAACATATAAATTATATCACCCAACAAATATTTAGTTATCTCTTGCATATATAAGTGAGGAAAGACATTGTGGCATTCAAGCCGAAAATATGTCCTCGCCCATTCATGATTTATAAATATTTTCTTACTCTGCCCCTACATTTCATCAGTAGACTACTGAATAATGGTATTAAAGTAAACAGTAAATCAACTGTACATTTTCATATGGGCAAACATCTGTAGTAAGCAATTAAAACTATAAAAAGGCGCTCCCATAAAACGCTTGTTTATCACCTGGTGGAAGCTATTCAGCCTTTATAGAATTTATTTATAGAAAAATCCTTCATCAATGGGCAGCGTAATGATTTCATTCTGACGTTGTTCGGATATATTCGAAATACCGATTATTTATTAGGAACTTCCTATATTTTCTCCCTTGTAAATATTTGCTCTCTAACATACACAAACGCATAAAGCTTGCTAAACTTCAGTACCTAAAATAGATATCCTGGGAGATTTTCATTCAGTTTTACTATGGTATGTAAACAATGGGACACACCTTTGTGGCAGAATAGTAAGGAACAGTATGATCTGCATCAAAACTCAGGTGGCACTTTGAATGCTTTCATAAGACAAGACAACACTGACTAATTCATAATAAATAAGACCTCACTGAGTGTTTCATAATTAAATAAGACACAATTGATTTTTTCATCAAACAGACACCATTACTAATTATAGATTGTGTACCCTTTAGACCCGCCTGTATCACCTGGAAAATCAATTAACCATGTTTTTATTGGGTTCAATATGATTAGCAAGACACCTGTGTTATGAATTTTAACATGTTATACAGCCATATCTCATACTATCACTAAATGTCTTCAAGAATGTAATTTGTAGAAAATGTCTGACATCAGCAAACAAAGGCAGATCAGTTTTGCTGATGCATGTGAATGGACTATATGCAAAAACATGTGTTCCTTTCCAATGCCATTGCAAAGGGGGGTTGAAATGGCCCAGTGGCTGGCATGTCTCAGAGGCTGGTGTGGCCCAATGCATAGTATGGTGAATTTTATAAATCTAGAGGACCCAGGTTCAAGCCTCACTGGCATCACTGGCTTTTATCAGTGTGTTCTTGGGCAGGACATATTCCCTTATTCTTGTAGGTCAGATGGGGACAAGACACATTCCCTTAGTCTTGTTCGTCAGATGGGGACAAGAAACATTCCCTTAGGGGACAAGACACATTCCCTTAGTCTTGTTCGTCAGGTGGGGGGGACAAGACACATTCCCTTAGACTTGTTCATCAGATAGGGACGTAAACCAGCTGGTCCTCTATATCGGAGTCTATCCGAGCACGTTAGAGAATGCATGCAATCTATTTGTTAGTAAGATTAGGGCTGGTTCCTGAATTCCTATGTATCCATCCCCTCTCTCTGGGGCAGCTCTTAATAACCTTTAATGTTCTCTCTCTGGTAGTGAGACATGGAAATTATAGCTCATGAAATGAAATGAATTTGTTTAAAAACGTGTAACCTTGTTTCAATGGTTACATGTGGAAATCAAAGTCTAGAAGAAATATTTACAACACACTTGCAGAAACATCCGACTGTTTGTTAAGACTAAAATTACCATGAATGAACATTGGTAAGGCACCATTGCAGGAAAAGTTCCCATTTGGGAAACTATTAGGAAAATTGGAAATTTCAAGAGATTAAGTGTTGGGAGAATTGCACAAATGTTTATTGCTGCACCGAAATAAAGCTTAAGAGTTTGTTATTTTGTTAACCTGTTCTTGCAGCATAAGACGTCCTCCTACCCCTACCCGACATATTCAGTCTTAAACAATTGTTTATAGAAAGCCGATGTGAGACCTTCCTTGTGAACAACATTTTTGGCATTCTAGTTCATAACATGTTGTTTAATAATCTTCATAAAAATCCTGGAGCTGATAATGATATTATCTGATTTTGTGCCACGTTGCCCTCCATAATGTTCCATTGTGCAATCAGATCCAGTTGTGTGTAGTTGTGTTGCAAAACATTTTGATGAGTTGACCATTCCAACAAAAAACTTCTACATTTCCTAATTTTCTGTGAACGCTATTACTAATATATCCTACACAGATTGCTCTTGCTGACTTGCACTATAATTACATATGATCAAACGATATCAAAGTAATTTGTAATAATTTCAGAATTTTGATCAAATCCACACACGTTCCAAACAAAAGAATATGACAACCACTGAGTACTTCCAAATTCCGGTGTTCGTAATCACCAACGACAGCGATGACACCGTGAGATATTGATGAAATGTTTGTGGGGAGCCAGTGCTTTAATCCCAAAGTTGATGAATACAAATATATGATTTTAAATACTGCAAGATTCCAAGACTGCGTTACATAAGCTTTTGTTTAAGATTGCAAGTATATTAACTTTCATGTACCGTGTACCTTCGTCCTTATCCATTGCTCCATTTCTAATACAATGACTGCCACTTCTAATGCAATGACTCCCACTTCTAATACCATGACTGCCACTTCTAATACCATGACTCCAGCTTCTAGTACCATGACTCCAGCTTCTAATACAATGACTGCAACTTCTAATACAATGACTGCCACTTCTAATACCATGACTCCAGCTTCTAATACAATGAGTGCCACTTCTAATACCATGACTCCAGCTTCTAATACAATGACTGCCACTTCTAATACCATGACTCCAGCTTCTAATACAATGAGTGCCACTTCTAATACCATGACTCCAGCTTCAAATACAATGACTGCCACTTCTAATACCATGACTACATCTTCTAGTACCACGACTCCAGCTTCTAATACAATGACTGTCACTTCTACTACCATGACTCCAGTAAGTGCCACTTCTAATACCATGACTCCAGTTTCTAATACAATGACTGCAACTTCTACTACCATAACTAGCTTCAAAGAACTTGACTCCAGCTTCTAATACAATGACTGCCACTTCTAATACAATGACAGCCACTTCTAATACAATGACTGCCACTTCTAATACAATGACTGCCACTTCTAATACCATGACTCCAGCTTCCAATACAATGACTGCCACTTCTAATACATTGACTGCCACTTCTAATACCATGACTCCAGCTTCTAATACAATGACTGCCACTTCTACTACCATAACTAGCTTCTAATACCATGACTCCAGTTTCTAATAAAATGACTGTCATTTCTACTACCATAACTAGTTTCAAAGAACATGACTCCAGCTTTTAATACAATGAGTGCCTCTTCTAATACCATAACTAGCTTCTAATACAATGACTGCCACTTCTACTACCATAACTAGTTTCAAAGAACATGACTCCAGCTTCTAATACAATAAGTGCCACTTCTAATACCATAACTAGCTTTTAATACAATGACTCCAGCTTCTAATACAATGACTGCCACTTCTAATACAATGACTGCCACTTCTAATACAATGACTGCCACTTCTAATACCATGACTCCAGCTTCTAATACAATGAGTGCCACTTCTAATACCATGACTCCAGCTTCAAATACAATGACTGCCACTTCTAATACAATGACTGCCACTTCTAATACCATGACTCCAGCTTCTAATACAATGAGTGCCACTTCTAATACCATGGCTCCAGCTTCAAATACAATGACTGCCACTTCTAATACCATGACTACAGCTTCTAGTACCACGACTCCAGCTTCTAATACAATGACTGTCACTTCTACTACCATGACTCCAGCTTCAAATACAATGACTGCCACTTCTAATACCATGACTCCAGCTTCTAATACAATGACTGCCACTTCTAATACCATGACTCCAGCTTCTAATACAATGACTGCCACTTCTAATACCATGACTCCAGCTTCTAATACAATGAGTGCCACTTCTAATACCATGACTCCAGCTTCAAATACAATGACTGCCACTTCTAATACCATGACTACATCTTCTAGTACCACGACTCCAGCTTCTAATACAATGACTGTCACTTCTACTACCATGACTCCAGTAAGTGCCACTTCTAATACCATGACTCCAGTTTCTAATACAATGACTGCAACTTCTACTACCATAACTAGCTTCAAAGAACTTGACTCCAGCTTCTAATACAATGACTGCCACTTCTTATACAATGACAGCCACTTCTAATACAATGACTGCCACTTCTAATACAATGACTGCCACTTCTAATACCATGACTCCAGCTTCCAATACAATGACTGCCACTTCTAATACATTGACTGCCACTTCTAATACCATGACTCCAGCTTCTAATACAATGACTGCCACTTCTACTACCATAACTAGCTTCTAATACCATGACTCCAGTTTCTAATAAAATGAGTGCCTCTTCTAATACCATAACTAGCTTCTAATACAATGACTGCCACTTCTACTACCATAACTAGTTTCAAAGAACATGACTCCAGCTTCTAATACAATAAGTGCCACTTCTAATACCATAACTAGCTTTTAATACAATGACTCCAGCTTCTAATACAATGACTGCCACTTCTAATACAATGACTGCCACTTCTAATACAATGACTGCCACTTCTAATACCATGACTCCAGCTTCTAATACAATGAGTGCCACTTCTAATACCATGACTCCAGCTTCAAATACAATGACTGCCACTTCTAATACCATGACTACAGCTTCTAGTACCACGACTCCAGCTTCTAATACAATGACTGTCACTTCTACTACCATGACTCCAGCTTCAAATACAATGACTGCCACTTCTAATACCATGACTCCAGCTTCTAATACAATGACTGTCACTTCTAATACCATGACTTCAGTTTCTAATACCATGACTACAGCTTCTAATACAATGACTGCCACTTCTAATACCATGACTCCAGCTTCTAATACAATGAGTGCCACTTCTAATACCATGACTCCAGCTTCAAATACAATGACTGCCACTTCTAATACCATGACTACAGCTTCTAGTACCACGACTCCAGCTTCTAATACAATGACTGTCACTTCTACTACCATGACTCCAGTAAGTGCCACTTCTAATACCATGACTCCAGTTTCTAATACCATGACTCCAGTTTCTAATACCATGACTGCAACTTCTACAACCATAACTAGCTTCAAAGAACATGACTCCAGCTTCTAATACAATGACTGCCACTTCTAATACAATGACTGCCACTTCTAATACAATGACAGCCACTTCTAATACAATGACAGCCACTTCTAATGCAATGACTGCCACTTCTAATACCATGACTCCAGCTTCTAATACAATGACTGCCACTTCTAATACAATGACTGCCACTTCTAATACCATGACTGCCACTTCTAATACCATGACTCCAGCTTCTAATACAATGACTGCCACTTCTAATACAATGACTGCCACTTCTAATACCATGACTGCCACTTCTAATACCATGACTCCAGCTTCTAATACCATGACTGCCACTTCTAATACCATGACTCCAGTTTCTAATACAATGACTGCCATTTCTACTACCATAACTAGTTTCAAAGAACATGACTCCAGCTTCTAATACAATGGGTGCCTCTTCTAATACCATAACTAGCTTCTAATACCATGACTCCAGCTTCTAATACAATGACTGCCACTTCTACTACCATAACTAGCTTCTAATACCATGACTCCAGCTTCTAATACAATGACTGCCACTTCTAATACAATGAGTGCCACTTCTAATACCATGACACCAGCTTCTAATACAATGACTGCCACTTCTAATACAATGACTGCCACTTCTAATACAATGACTGCCACTTCTAATACCATGACTGCCACTTCTACTACCATGACTCCAGTAAGTGCCACTTCTAATACCATGACTCCAGGTTCTAATAACATAACTGCAGCTTTTAATACCATGACTTTAGCTTATGATACCATGACTCCAGCTTCTAATACCATGACTCCAGTTTCTAATACTACGACTCCAGCTTCTAATACCATGACTCCAGCTTCTAATACCATGATTCCAGCTTCTAATACCATGATTCCAACTTCTAATACCATGACTCCAGGTTCTAATACCAATATTTTTTAAAACAATTATGCATGAAATTATTACAATGCAGTTAGAATTCAGTAATTTGGAAAGTTAAGGTTTTTGATGATGGAAATAACTTATTTTACAAAGTTCAAAAAACCATTCCAAATAATAAGAAAAGAAGACCAACTTTCAAAAATGAAGTTAAAAGATGGCTAAATAAAATCTAAACTCTGAGTTATGTCTCTTTAAGTATAATTAACAATCCTCCTAAGTTCACAAGCTATAAATTAGACCAGATCAATAAGAATAAAAGTTCAAAAGTTATTTTTTCCTTATAATTAACATTTATGACACCGGTGGTCCCCATTTATAAATGTCAACATTTTTTCAGAAGTCCTTAGTTACTGCAATAATGTGTACAGACCACCATTCGTATGGGTATATGCCGTGTATGCACAATTAAGCAAAGCTTTGGTTAAAGTGTGCATCCATTAAAGAAGTCTGTAATTAATGCAGACTATGAAATTTACGACTGAGCACAAGATCACACGTGTTATATATGGACTGGACTGAAACAGCTTAATCTTAAATATTTCTTTAAAAATATATGAGCAGCTCCTGAACTTAAACATCAAAAGGTGACAATCCTAGTTTCCTAAACAATATCCAACGGACCATTTAAGATTGTGACATCACATGGTTCAATATTTCAACAAATTTTAAACACACGAACAAATCATCTGTCAGAATAATAAAACTACAGGTTTGTTTGATGGTGTTTTACGTTATTTTAAGCACATGTAAGGCCTTAAATGACAGTTGATTTTGTTTGTGGTAGGAGCAGACCACCTCATTTTTCCTGGGAAGAACCTGAGTACTGTATACCTCACGCCATCCGTAAGAATAAAGCTATGTAAAATCAAACAAGAGGCCCAAGACGGCCTGTGGATGCTCTACTTGCTTACATGGCTGTTATAACATCAATGAAGCGAGTGACTGCAATTAACGTTTTTTTTGAAAGATTTGGGGAAAATACAGCATTTTTAACTAAATCAAGGGCCATAACTAAAGAATCTGGTAAAGTTTGGTAAAATGAAGGCCCTACCATATTAACCATATTAACGAGGCAAAATATAGCATTTTTAACTAAACAAGAGCCATAACTCCTCTGTTACTGGTCCGATCTGGCTGGTTTTTGAACTTGGTCAATAGAGCTAAAAAATTCAAAAAAAAAATTCAAAAAAAAAAAAAAAAATCAAAAAAATCATCAAAAAATTCAACAACAACACAAATTCAAACAAAAATCAACAAAAAACAAATAAAAAAATCAAGGGCCATAACTCCTCTGTTACTGGTCCGATCTGGCCAGTTTTTGAACTTGTCCGAGCTTTCATTGATATTAACAATCTGATAAAGTTTGGTAAAGATCGGATGAAAAATGAAGGCCCTATCGTCTTAACGAGGTAAAAGTTAACGGACAGACGACGGACGACGGACACCACACCATCCCATAAGCTCTGCTGGGCTTTGGCCAGTAGAACTAAAAACAGACAGTATTAATAAATTCAAGACTCACTGAATGTCATGTATTCTGCAACACGAGGAGAAACTTTTGTGCATTTCAAGGTGCCTGGACATCAAATATGAATCAAGATTTTTTTTATTACTTGCTATGTTTTCATACCTGATATGTTTAGATAGAATGAAAACAGACGCTCCTGGATCTGTTTACAATCTTACCATAGCCATCCGTTATGCTTCACAAAGCCTAAAATTCATTTTGACCCCACTTGTTTACATTGTAAAACATTTTATTTTTACAATGTAAACAAGTGGGGTCAAAATGAATTTTAGGCATTGTGAAGCAGACATGCGCATATCTGTTTCTAGGGTTCGGATGTACCAAATAAAACAATGGTTATGCAGGGTAATTTTGCTGCTCCAGCAATCGATCATACTTTTATTTTGGAATGAAAAAACATCATATCTAGCAAATATACTGACGAGATAAAGAAACGCCTCATCGGGAATTTCCGCTATATATTGTATATACCGCACACTTAATGCCACATAATATTCCAAAGAAATCCTAAGATGTTTTATAAAACAAAGTTGCAGTTGGTTAGAGAAAGGACACAACTGTGATGTTGTAGACATTTTAATCACAGTACACTTTATAAAAAGAAATTCATAAATATTGAAGTTCCTCTTTGAAAAATTTACTATTTTAGTACTGTATTTAACGTAAAGAGTTTGCAGAAATTTGCATCCTAAGTTTGCTCACATGCTTGAGCCAAACAGATACTCTGCCAATAATCAAACTTTGAAGAAATACTATTTGTGTTGTTTTAGTATTTTTCCCGAAAAGAAAGGTCTTACGTAGCCATGTACCATTCGATTAACAGCAGCATAGTGTACATACAATATATAGCGGAAATTCCCGATGAGGCGTTTCTTTATCTCGTCAGTATAGTATAATGTCTTTATATTTTACTATTTACACCACTATTGGTCAACTGATTTTTTAAGTCACCCTACCCTAGAAAAATTACATATAAACAGAGGGGCTCAAAATGAATTGTTGGCTTTGCGAAGCTTAAAGGATAGCTACGCAAATATTGCAATCAGATTCAGGAACATCTGTTTTCATTCTATCCAATCATATCAGGTATGAAAACATATAGAAAGTAAATGCACAGTAAACCTTAGGTCCTGAGATTTGAAATGCAATCCTAACTTTCCCTACACCAAAGAGGAATGCAATAATGACATTTCAACTAAATACACCTAACCAAACTAAGTGATTGAGAAAAATCTATTTTCCAATTATAGTAATAGTGAGCTTCACCTCTGACCCTGTGACCTTGAACAGCTATGTCCACCTTCATACACCAGAGATGAATGCACTGGTTAAGTTCTAACTAATTGCCAAATCTTTACTGAAGTTATTAAGCAGAAACCGTATTTGGATGTACAGATACCTAATGGCCAATCCTGGGGATTCCTGGGGGTGGGAGGTGGGGTGGTTATAAACTTTCCTACACACAGTCATGGATAACACTATTCCACCCCCACAAATTTCAGCAGGGGGCAAACAG
The DNA here is from genome assembly GCA_037043455.1 of Cyrtodaria siliqua. Lineage (NCBI taxonomy): Eukaryota > Metazoa > Mollusca > Bivalvia > Adapedonta > Hiatellidae > Cyrtodaria > Cyrtodaria siliqua. The sequence goes on from JAWPHD010000852.1 coordinate 79,598, forward strand.
ATGTACAGAGGGAATGTACATATGGACATGATGCACATGGTGGAGACAAATGGGAAACTGTAAAAGTTGCTTAATTTCTTCAATATTCAACTGTGGAATAATTTAGATAGAATAAAAAAAAATCAGAGTAAAATTTTCTCTGAAATTAAAAGAGACTTAATTGGAAATTAATGTTCAATGTGACAAAATTTCAAGAGTTAAAATTATGGTTTAAACTTGTCTGACAAGCTTGTTTGAAGAAAATTCTACTCACATTTCCACGCAGCAATTGTCTGGTCTCTCCATCCTGTATCCCAGCTTCAGTGACTGTAACAGCTCCGAGTTGGTGAGGAGCGGGTACGGGGAACCACCCAAGGTCACTATCTCAAATAGCAGGATACCAAATGACCATCTGAAATTGAAATCAATATTGCGGGTAACAATAACGCAATTGGATAATCACACTCAAGTTTTAGCATTTGTAAGTGAGCAATATGATGGATTTACTTTGTTGTTAATGGTGTTTTACATCTTTTTCAGCACATTTTTGAGGCTATATATAACATTCAATGATTTAGTGGTGGAGAACTGTAAACCTCCCGCAATCCATAAGAATAAACAAAGATGGCCACTGACAGCCATGTTTAACATCGAATCAAAACGATTTTTGACAAGGACCAACATCATGTCATGCTGATCATTTTAGAAAAAGTCCCATATCAATATCACTTATAGTTTTCAAGAAGTAGTCGCTACAAACTTGTATTTTGAAAATCTATTTTTAGCCATGGCAGCCATCTTGAATTTCCGGCCGACCTGAAATTTTGCTAGGATCAATAAGACATCAAGAGCAACAATCGTGTGAAGTTTCATGAAAATCCGTCAAGTAGTTTCAGAGGAGTAATCGCTACAAGTTTTCATTATATAACTCTATGTAAACAAAGATGGCCACTAGCAGCCATGTTTAAAGTTGAATCAAAATAATGGTCGACTCGGATAACCATCATGTCATGCTGATCATTTTAGAAAAAGTCCCATATCAATATCACTTATAGTTTTCAAGAAGTAGTCGCTACAAACTTATTTTTTAAAAATCTATTTTTAGCTGTGGCGGCCATCTTGAATTTCTGGCCAATCTGAAATTTTGCTAGGATCAATTAGACATTAGACATTCAGAGCAACATTCCTGTAAAGTTTCATGAAAATCTGCCAAATAGTTTCAGAGGAGTAGTCGCTACAAGTTTTTACTATATAACTCTATGTAAACAAAGATGGCCACTGGCAGCCATGTTTAATGTCGAATCAAAACAATTTTTGACAAGGACCAACATCATGTCATGCTGATCATTTTAGAAAAAGTCCCATATCAATATCACTTATAGTTTTCAAGAAGTAGTTGCTACAAACTTGTATTTTGAAAAATTATTTTTAGCCGTGGCGGCCATCTTGAATTTCCAGCCGACCTGAAATTTTGCTAGGATCAATTAGACATCAAGAGCACCATTCCTGTGAAGTTTCATGAAAATCCGTTAAGTAGTTTCAGAGGAGTAGTCGCTACAAGTTTTCATTATATAACTCTATGTAAACAAAGATGGCCGCTGGCAGCCATGTTTAACGTCAAATCAAAACGATTTTGACAAGGAATGCATGTCATGCTGATCATTTTATAAAAAGTCCCATATCAATATCACTAAGAGTTTTCAAGAAGTAGTCGCTACAAACTTGTTTTTTAAAAACCTATTTTTAGATTTGGTGGCAATCTAGGATTTCACATCAACATGAATTTTTGCTAGGATCAACTAGACTTCATGGGTAACATTTCTGTAAAGTTTCATGAATATCCATTCAGTGGTTTCAGAGGAGTAGTCGCTACAAAAAAAGTTTACGGACAGACAGACGGACGGACGGACGGACGCCGCACCACGGCATAAGCTCTGCTGATCTCTGATCAGTTGAGCTAAAAACTGGAAATCACCGAAACACACACCAATATTTTATTAAGTTTATCAACAAGGTAAGGTTTTAGCCCAATCAAGGCAGATTAAGTTTTATAAATTGCTAGCGATATTTGTTAAACAACGCCAGTTATATTTGTTAAACAATGCCAGTTAAAATTTCAAATGAAAATATGAATTATTAAAAAATATATAATTCTTTGAAAAGTGACCGATTCTAAAAGTTGAGTAGTGTACATAATGTGAAAATGCTAACTTTAATATTATTAAACACAGCACTAACATTTAGGGATTCAGCATGAGTGTCACTAACTCTGCTGTAACAAAGGCAGCATGAGTGTCACTAACTCTGCTGTAACAAAGGCAGCATGAGTGTCACTAACTCTGCTGTAACAAAGGCAGCATGAGTGTCACTAACTCTGCTGTAACAAAGGCAGCATGAGTGTCACTAACTCTGCTGTAACAAAGGCAGCATGAGTGTCACTAACTCTGCTGTAACAAAGGCAGCATGTGTGTCACTAACTCTGCTGTAACAAAGGCAGCATGTGTGTCACTAACTCTGCTGTAACAAAGGCAGCATGTGTGTCACTAACTCTGCTGTAACAAAGGCAGCATGAGTGTCACTAACTCTGCTGTAACAAAGGCAGCATGTGTGTCACTAACTCTGCTGTAACAAAGGCAGCATGTGTGTCACTAACTCTGCTGTAACAAAGGCAGCATGAGTGTCACTAACTCTGCTGTAACAAAGGCAGCATGTGTGTCACTAACTCTGCTGTAACAAAGGCAGCATGTGTGTCACTAACTCTGCTGTAACAAAGGCAGCATGTGTGTCACTAACTCTGCTGTAACAAAGGCAGCATGAGTGTCACTAACTCTGCTGTAACAAAGGCAGCATGTGTGTCACTAACTCTGCTGTAACAAAGGCAGCATGAGTGTCACTAACTCTGCTGTAACAAAGGCAGCATGAGTGTCACTAACTCTGCTGTAACAAAGGCAGCATGTGTGTCACTAACTCTGCTGTAACAAAGGCAGCATGAGTGTCACTAACTCTGCTGTAACAAAGGCAGCATGAGTGTCACTAACTCTGCTGTAACAAGGGCAGCATGTGTGTCACTAACTCTGCTGTAACAAAGGCAGCATGTGTGTCACTAACTCTGCTGTAACAAGGGCGTGCTGTTTCGGGTGAGTGACAACTTTACTAATATGCTCCAAAGTCAAATCTTCGACATGATCAAAATCAACAGATTAGTCGTGACTTTGTAAGTTTCAGCCACTAAATGGTCAATGTTAAAACATCATCAAAAGATTGCAGTTAGATACTATCTAAAAGAAACAAAATAAGATTATAATTAGAACTCTGTTGATCGCTATCTTGGGTCATTAAGCTAAACGGTGAACAAAAGGTGGCGCACGACTAGGCTTAATTAGAAACTACTAAAAAGATCTTATAGAACTTTGTGACACAATCTAATGATCAAATATTTTAGAACAATGGCTGACTATGTTTGATGACATCCAGTGATTGGGGAGCAGGTTAACACACAAAACAGGTGTATATAGTGGCACTAAGAAAACATGCCCAGGTGTTTCCTACCCACCCCCACACCCCAACCACCCACCATTTTGAACAGTAACATAATCAACTTTTACACGTTTCTTCTGATTTTAGTGACAGTAGCCATAATGCAGGGCAGATTAACTAAGTTTTAATTAATAAAAGGATTCTGATATAAGTTGGCCTATGTTTTTGACTAGGAACTGATACAAGTACTGTCATACTCTCACATGCATCTGATAGTTCAGGAATATTCCACAGGGGTTGGTGGCACTCTTAATTGTAATGTCGTTCTGTCAAACAACTGATAGTCCAGGAATATTCCACAGGGGTTGGTGGCACGCTTAACTGGAATGCCGTTCTCTCATACATCTGCTAGTTCAGGAATATTCCACAGGGGTTGGTGGCACTCTTAATTTTAATGTCGTTCTGTCAAACAACTGATAGTTCAGGAATATTCCACAGGGGTTGGTGGCACGCTTAACTGCAATGTCGTTCTCTCATACATCTGTTAGTTCAGGAATATTCCACAGGGGTTGGTGGCACACTTAACTGTAATGTCCTTCTCTCAAACATCTGATAGTTCAGGAATATTCCACAGAGGTTGGTGGCATGTTTAACTGTAATGTCGTTCTCTCGAACATCTGATAGTTCAGGAATATTCCACAGGGGTTGGTGGCATGCCTAACTGTAATGTCGTTCTCTCAAAATCTGATAGTTCAGGAATATTCCACAGGGGTTGGTGGCACGCCTAACTGTAATGTCGTTAGATCAAACATTTGACAGTTCAGAAATATTCCACAGGGGTTGGTGGCACACTTAATTGTAATGTCATTCTCTCAAACATCTCAAAGTTTAGGAATATTCCACAGGGATTGGTGGCACACTTAACTGTAATGTCATTCTCTCAAACATCTGATAGTTCAGGAATATTCCACAGGGGTTGGTGGCACGCTTTACTGTAATGTCGTTCTCTCAAACATCTGATAGTTCAGAAATATTCCACAGGGGATGGTGACATGCTAAACTGTAATGTCATTCTCTCAAACATCTAATAGTTCAGGAATATTCCACAGGGAATGGAGACATGCTAAACCGTAATTTCATTCTCTAAAACATCTGATAGTTCAGGAATATTCCACCAGGGATGGCGGCACACTTGGTTGTATTAAATTCCCCCCAGGTCTCATAGCTCAGGAATAAGTTTTAGGGAATAGGAGACATACTTGATTGTATTACAATTCTCTCACACATGCCTCATAAATCAGGATTGTTCCAGGAGGGCTAGAGGCACTGTTGTTTTTTCCCGGTGCATGGGCGTAAGTCATAGATCTGAAGGAATGTGCTGGTGCAATATATTTCTACAAAAAGTTTTATTTGCCCAAAGACAAGTGATAGTGTCATTGTCAGTGATTTGATATCATTTCTAGAACAAGTACCTGCTTGTAGAACGACCATATTTGGCATCACATGACCTTAATTTATGGTCCGTGCACATGCCATTACGAGATCATGGCCAGAACAGGCATAATTAAAGTCTGATTTAAGCAACTTAAATGAGTTTTTAATAATTCATGTTTTTTATTAATAAAATAATGTGCTTTTTTGTTGCAAAAATAGATCATTGATACAAAATATGACCGTTAAACTTATTTTTCAATATGAAGGATAAAAGTTAAATAACATCATGTGATCAGCGCCATAAGAAATTATAATCTCATTAACCTTTAAAGTGTATTTATTGTGTGCATCTGTTTGTTCAAAATTCCTATATCTGCCTTATTACCTTAGTGGAAAAGGCCTTCATGGTGAGAGCTACAGACCTCTTTCCCATGCATGCTCACTCCCTGGCAAACTGTCATATCTGATGGAAAATGTCATCTTTTTATCTCACCTCCCTCTAAGATTGCTGTCCCAATAAAACCTAATAAGATGTGTTGATGGGACGTAAAAAAAACATTTGTCTGTTATTTTTTCTTTATTCCTACCGATCCAAAACAGCAAACTTATTCTGTGAATTGGTCTTGTCTGCATGGGCACAATTAATGCAGGGACAACAACAGCAATGGGAGCTCTACTATTAAAAAGAATTATATTTATAATTAATGGCTGATAAAATCTTGAACTTTTTTTAAAACCATATATGACATTCCTTCAACAATGTTTAAATCCCAGCCCCCAAACTTGACATTGGATCAGTGGATGTCACATACCAAAAATCTAGATTAAAACCTATGCTTAATATATCCTTTTTATTTATTAAAGAATTTTCACACATTTTTTGAAAGATAACATTTCAAAAGATGAATACTTTAAACATCAAAACAATTACAATCCTCAAGGCAAAGCTAATAAAACAAATGAGCCTTTCACAGTGATAAATTGTATATTTTCTGGACAGGTGTTTAGTTTTACACCTGAGAGTTATAATTTCACAGTCTAGAATTGCGTATTGACCCCATGGCATGTCGTGGCACGTCGGTGGTATTTAGCAGCCGCAGTAAGTTTCTTTTTTTCCATGTTCAGAATTTAGTAGCTGCATAAGTATTATGGCGTTTGTTAATTAGAGAAGCATAAAAGTTTGTCTTTGGTGTGCAAAGATAAAGGTGGTAAACAAATGTAACAAATGTTTTAAATACGTCATAATTAACAGTGGGCAGTATTCATGTTTGGAGCAGCAATTCAACAAAGGTAGGCTGCACATATCATTAATATTCAGTCACATAGTTACCTTAGTCCAGGAATATTACTGAAATATTGGAAGATTTTATTCACATTAATCTTCAGGTATTTGTTTTAATCAATAATTGGCAGATTTCATTCACATTAATCTACAGGTATCTCAATACTTGGCAGATTTCATTCACATTAATCTACAGGTATCTGTTTTAATCAATAATTGGCAGATTTCATTCACATTAATCTACAGGTATCTGTTTTAATACAATAATTGGCAGATTTCATTCACATTAATCTACAGGTATCTGTTTTAATACAATAATTGGCAGATTGCATTCACATTAATGTACAGGTATCTGTTTTAATATAATAATTGGCAGATTTTATCACATTAATCTACAGGTATCTGTTTCAATACAATAATTGGCAGATTTCATTCACATTAATCTACAGGTATCTGTTTTAATACAATAATTGGCAGATTTTATTCACATTAATCTACAGGTATCTGTTTTAATCAATAATTGGCAGATTTCATTCACATTAATCTTTTTAATCAATAATTGGCAGATTTCATTCACATTAATCTACAGGTATCTGTTTTAATATAATACTTGGCAGATTTTATTCACATTAATCTACAGGTATCTGTTTTAATCAATAACTGGCAGATTTCATTCACATTAATCTTTTTAATCAATAACTGGCAGATTTCATTCACATTAAGCTAAAGATATCTGTTTTATTATAATAATTGGCAGATTTCATTCACATTAATCTACAGGTATCTGTTTTAATCAATAACTGGCAGATTTCATTCACATTAATCTACAGGTATCTGTTTTAATCAATAACTGGCAGATTTCATTCACATTAATCTACAGATATCTGTTTTAATCAATAATTGGCAGATTTCATTCACATTAATCTACAGGTATCTGTTTTAATCAATAACTGGCAGATTTTATTCACATTAATCTACAGGTATCTGTTTTAATCAATAATTGGCAGATTTCATTCACATTAATCTTTTTAATCAATAATTGGCAGATTTCATTCACATTAATCTACAGGTATCTGTTTTAATATAATACTTGGCAGATTTTATTCACATTAATCTACAGGTATCTGTTTTAATCAATAACTGGCAGATTTCATTCACATTAATCTTTTTAATCAATAACTGGCAGATTACATTCACATTAAGCTAAAGATATCTGTTTTAATATAATAATTGGCAGATTTCATTCACATTAATCTACAGGTATCTGTTTTAATCAATAACTGGCAGATTTCATTCACATTAATCTACAGGTATCTGTTTTAATCAATAACTGGCAGATTTCATTCACATTAATCTACAGATATCTGTTTTAATCAATAATTGGCAGATTTCATTCACATTAATCTACAGGTATCTGTTTGAATACAATAATTGCCAGATTTCATTCACATTAATCTACAGGTATCTGTTTTAATATAATAATTGGCAGATTTTATTCACATTAATCTACAGGTATCTGTTTTAATCAATAACTGGCAGATTTTATTCACATTAATCTTTTTAATTAATAATTGGCAGATTTCATTCACATTAATCTACAGGTATCTGTTTTAATCAATAACTGGCAGATTTCATTCACATTAATCTTTTTAATCAATAACTGGCAGATTTCATTCACGTTCAGCTACAGATATCTGTTTTAATATAATAATTGGCAGATTTCATTCACATTAATCTACAGATATCTGTTTTAATCAATAACTGGCAGATTTCATTCACATTAATCTACATGTATCTGTGTAATACAATAATTGGCAGATTTCATTCACACTAATCTACAGGTATCTGTGTAATACAATAATTGGCAGATTTCATTCACATTAATCTGCATGTATCTGTTTTAATACAATAATTGGCACATTTCATTCACACTAATCTACATGTATCTGTTTTAATACAATAATTGGCAGATTTCATTCACACTAATCTACAGGTATCTGTTTTAATCAATAATTGGCAGATTTCATTCACATTAATCTACAGGTAATTGTTTTAATCAATAACTGGCAGATTGTATTCACATTAATCTACAGGTATCTGTTTTAATCAATAATTGGCAGATTTCATTCACATAAAGTTACAGATATCTGTTTTAATACAATAACTGGCAGATTTCATTCACATTAATATACATGTATCTGTTTTAATCAATAAATGTCAGATTTCATTCACACTAATCTACAGGTATCTGTTTTAATCAATAATTGGCAGATTTCATTCACATTAAATTACAGGTATTTGTTTTAATCAATAACTGGCAGATTTTATTCACATTAATCTACAGGTATCTGTTTTAATCAATAATTGGCAGATTTCATTCACATTAAGTTACAGATATCTGTTTTAATATAATAATTGGCAGATTTCATTCACATTAATCTTTTTAATCAATAACTGGCAGATTTCATTCATATTAATCTACAGATATCTGTTTTAATCAATAATTGGCAGATTTCATTCACATTAATCTACATGTACCTGTTTTAATACAATAATTGGCAGATTTCATTCACACTAATCTGCATGTATCTGTTTTAATACAATATTTGGCAGATTTCATTCACATTAATCTACAGGTATCTGTTTTAATCAATAATTGGCAGATTTCATTTACATTAATCTACAGGTATCTGTTTTAATCAATAATTGGCAGATTTCATTCACATTAATCTACATGTATCTGTTTTAATACAATAATTGGCAGATTTCATTCACACTAATCTACATGTATCTGTTTTAATACAATAATTGGCAGATTTCATTCACACTAATCTACAGGTATCTGTTTTAATCAATAATTGGCAGATTTCATTCACATTAATCTACAGGTATCTGTTGTAATCAATAATTGGCAGATTTCATTCACACTTATCTACAGGTATCTGTTTTAATCAATAATTGGCAGATTTCATTCATATTAAGTTAAAGATATCTGTTTTAATACAATAACTGGCAGATTTCATTCACATTAATCTACATGTATCTGTTTTAATCAATAAATGTCAGATTTCATTCACATTAAGCTACAGATATCTGTTTAATATAATAATTGGCAGATTTCATTCACATTAATCTACAGGTATCTGTTTTAATCAATAACTGGCAGATTTCATTCACATTAAGCTACAATACAATAATATGTCAGATTTCATTCACATTAATCTACAGGTATCTGTTTTAATCAATAATTGGCAGATTTCATTCACATTACTCTACAGGTATCTGTTTTGATCAATAATTGGCAGATTTCATTCACATTAAGCTACAGATATCTGTTTTAATACAATAATTGGCAGATTTCATTCACACTAATCTACAGGTATCTGTTTTAATCAATAATTGGCAGATGTCATTCACACTAATCTACAGGTATTTGTTTTAATCAATAATTGGCAGATTTCATCCACATTAATCTTCAGGTATCTGTTTTAATACAATAATTGGCAGCTTTCATTTACATTAATCTACAGGTATCTGTTTTATATACTTTTCTTTTTTCTCTGTCGTATAAAACCTGAACAATTAATATATTGATTGCTTCATTTTTCTATGCATATGAACATGCATATTTATCATTACAACACTTGGGAGTAAGTTGTGCAGATTTCCCTTTTTACATATTACTAGACAAGTTCGGATTTTAAATAAGTTTATTTTCAGAAAGCTGATTTTTGGTGCATCTTTGTCACCCATTGTGTCATTACTCTGTCAAAATACTCGCAAGACTGGTCTTTGAAAATTGTCCAAGTAATCCAAGTGATATATTTTTATTACTTTCTGAGTGGAGCACGATGGGTAATGATGACAACACTAATTTACGCTACTGATATACCTAGTAACCAATACATTGTTTACAAGTCTGTAACTGTCAGGGGAAACAGTCAGAAAATACATCATTTGCACATGAATGTCCATGGCCAATCATCAATTACACCCAGTTTTTACATTTACACACATCATTTGTCGATGACTGGATATTATGTTTTTATTCTTTATGGGATCTTAAGCTTACATATCTGTACCGGAAAAGTCAAATGTCAGCCAAATGGGAGAAGATTCTGATTGGATACAATTTCTTGTAAAACAATGTATTCTACTGAATTGTGTGTTGATCACACCTGTGTTTTATTGCGAGTTTAAATGTATAATGAAAGTAAATGTGTGTATTGTCCCACAGCATGTGTATGTTCTGCCGCCCTAAAATACTTGTAATCAAGACACTTTACTGCCTCACATGGTATTATATGTCCAATAATCAAGGGCCATAACTCTGTGACAACTCTACTGGCTGACATGGTGTTATACGACCAATAATCTGACCATTAATTAAGGGCAATAACTCTGTGACAACTCTACTGGCTGACATGGTGTTATACGACCAATAATCCGACCACTAATTAAGCGCAATAACTCTGTAACATCTCTGCTTGCTGACATGGTGTTATACGACCAATAATCTGACCATTAATTAAGCGCAATAACTCTGTAACATCTCTACTTGCTGACATGGTGTTATACGACCAATAATCCGACCATTAATCAAGGGCAAGAACTCTGCAAATCTCTACTGGCTGACATGGTGACCAATAATCAAGGGCCATAACTATGTAACAACTCTACTGGCTGACATGTTGTTATATGACGAATAATCATGGGCCATAACTCTGTAACAACTCTACTGGCTGACATGGTGTTATATGACGAATAATCATGGGTAATAACTCCGTAACAACTTTACTGGCTGACATGGTGACCAATAATCAAGGGCCATAACTCTGTAACAAATCTACTGGCTGTCATGGTGTTATATGCCTAATATTCAAGGGCCATAACTCTGTAACAAATCTACTGGCTGTCATGGTGTTATATGCCTAATATTCAAGGGCCATAACTCTGTAACAACTCTACTGGCTGACATGGTGTTATAACTCTGTAACACATACACAACTTGCTCATTATCAAGTTTCACAAAGATTTTATCAAAATATACCTTCAAATCAACTTTGGTGAAACAGTTGTTGCATTCAAAAGATGAAATTTACCTATACTTCAACAAGGGCAATAGCTAATGAATGGACAAGGATGACAAACATCGTGTCACACCATAAGCTCCCCTGGCTTTTGGCCACTGGAGCTAATTACATGTCGTTTTAGCTCTAGTATTGCTTAAAAACAAAACTTATTCAACAGTCAACAGGCCTACCCAAGATGCGATAATATATGACATAATGTCCAACCTTTGCACATTCGCAAGAATAAATGATAATTATTGAAACATGGGAGCGTTGATCTGCAGTCAAGTACGTTGTTTATATACACAACAAGGTGAGACTTAGGGTGGCTAATCCAGGGAAATAAATGAGATATTTGCCTGAAACTATTACCTATACAAAGTTTACAGCTTGGTGTCATGACAAGTTTCAAATAGAAATCCCATGTCCAAACAACCACCTAACTACCAGATCATGTTGACAACCGACAACATACTTGGAATCCAGTACTGACTTTTTTTTTGTTATTTGTATTAGCTTAAAGGTTGAGTTATATTGCTGGAAGAGAGGTTACACATAGTTTTCTCCCATTAGCCATCTTAAACATTTCAGAAAAAGTGGGTATTACTATGACAACAGTTTATTTTACCTTTAAATCACCTAAAAATGTGTAATGAGTGTCGAATATTACCAATATTGACGCAAACTGACAGTTACGGTTGTGGAGAAGTGGGAGTGAAAATAGGGACAGGAGCCAGCGCAAAAAAAGGGGCAGGAGTGGGAGTGAAAACAAGGAAAAGAGTGTGAGCAAAAATAGGGGCAGGAGTGGGTGTGAAAAAAGGTGCAGGACAGGGAGTGAAAATAGGGGCAGAAGTGGGAGCAAAAAATGGGACAGGAGTGGGAGTGAAACTAGAGGCAGGAGTGGGAGTGAAACTAGAGGCAGGAGTTGGAGTGAAACTAGAGGCAGGAGTGGGAGTGAAACTAGAGGCAGAAGTGGGAGTGAAACTAGAGGCTGGAGTGGAAGTGAAACTAGAGGCAGGAGTGGAAGTGAAACTAGAGGCAGGAGTGGGAGTGAACACTGCAGGGTTTCCCCCAGAAAATTGTGAAGGCATGTTGTTCTGACATTACATTTACCAAACTGGGCTTGAAAGAAATAGTGCCTATTAATGGCAAAATGGCAAAATAACATACTTCTATGATTTTGGTGCAAAAGGAACAAGAATCACCATAGAAATTCTATTTTTCTTCTTTTAAATCTGTTATTCATGAAAATTAAGAAAATCTTAAGGCATGTTGCTCTGATGAAGGCATGTTGTTTTTCCTTTCTTTTCCAGAAAGGCATGTTGCATGCGACATGCCTTATGATCCTGGGGGAAACCCTGCACTGTGGCAGGGGTGGGGGCAAAACAATTGGCAGGAGTGGTAGCAAAAATAGGGACAGGAGTGTAAGTGAAAATAGGGACAGGTGTGTGAGCGAAAATAGGGACAGGAGTGTGAGCGAAAATAGGGACAGGAGTGTGAGTGAAAATAGGGACAGGAGTGTGAGTGAAAATAGGGACAGGAGTGGGAGCAAAAATAGGGACAGGAGTGTGAGTGAAAACAGGGACAGGAGTGTGAGTGAAAATAGGGACAGGAGTGTGAGCGAAAATAGGGACAGGAGTGTGAGTGAAAATAGGGACAGGAGTGGGAGCAAAAATAGGGACAGGAGTGTGAGTGAAAATAGGGACAGGAGTGTGAGCGAAAATAGGGACAGGAGTGGGAGCAAAAATAGGGACAGGAGTGTGAATGAAAATAGGGACAGGAGTGTGAGCGAAAATAGGGACAGGAGTGTGAGTGAAAATAGGGACAGGAGTGTGAGTGAAAATAGGGACAGGAGTGGGAGCAAAAATAGGGACAGGAGTGTGAGTGAAAACAGGGACAGGAGTGTGAGTGAAAATAGGGACAGGAGTGTGAGCGAAAATAGGGACAGGAGTGTGAGTGAAAATAGGGACAGGAGTGTGAGTGAAAATAGGGACAGGAGTGTGAGTGAAAATAGGGACAGGAGTGTGAGCGAAAATAGGGACAGGAGTGTGAGTGAAAATAGGGACAGGAGTGTGAGTGAAAATAGGGACAGGAGTGAGAGCAAAAATAGGGACATGAGAGCAAAAATAGGGACATGAGTGAGAGCAAAAATAGGGACAGGAGTGTGAGTGAAAACAGGGACAGGAGTGAGAGCGAAAATAGGGACAGGAGTGAGAGCAAAAATAGGGACAGGAGTGAGAGCAAAAATAGGGACATGAGTGAGAGCAAAAATAGGGACAGGAGTGTGAGTGAAAATAGGGACAGGAGTGTGAGTGAAAATAGGGACAGGAGTGTGAGTGAAAACAGGGACAGGAGTGTGAGTGAAAATAGGGACAGGAGTGTGAGCAAAAATAGGGACAGGAGTGTGAGTGAAAATAGGGACAGGAGTGTGAGTGAAAATAGGGACAGGAGTGGGAGCAAAAATAGGGACAGGAGTGTGAGTGAAAATAGGGACAGGAGTGTGAGCGAAAATAGGGACAGGAGTGGGAGCAAAAATAGGGACAGGAGTGAGAGCAAAAATAGGGACAGGAGTGTGAGTGAAAATAGGGACAGGAGTGGGAGCAAAAATAGGGACAGGAGTGGAAGTGAAAATAGGGACAGGAGTGTGCGTGAAAATAGGGACAGGAGTGTGAGTGAAAATAGGGACAGGAGTGTGAGTGAAAATAGGTACAGTGAGTGAAAATAGGGACAGTGAGTGAAAATAGGGACAGTGTGAGTGAAAATAGGGACAGAAGTGTGAGTGAAAATAGGGACAGGAGTGTGAGTGAAAATAGGGGCAGAAAGGAGTGTGAGTGAAAACAGGGACAGGAGTGTGAGTGAAAATAGGGAAATGAATGAAAGCGAAAATTGGGACAGGAGCGGGAATGAAAATAAGGAGCAAACACAAGCAGCAAAAACATGGGCAGGAGTTAAACTATAGGGAGGAGTGTGAGTGAAAATATGGGCAGTAGTGGGAGTGAAAATAGGGGCAGAAGTTGGAGTGAAACAACAATATCTGTAGAACCAATGGATGATCCATAAATTTGATTCTTTATATGTGTGAATGAAAGTGTATCAGTGATGACATAAAGTTAAAAGGAACATGTACAACAATAATAATAAACATATGTACAGTGTGTGTTATTATCTGAGATGAATGATTTTCTTAGGCAAAGGTCAAAAGCAATTATATAATGCTGCCTACCAATTAATTAATACCATTACATTCCAGACAACATGTCTGATAAATATATTATATAACAAGAAATGTGTACAGAGGGATAATTTTGTCATAACTCAAGTTACAGTTAGAGTTATGGTTCTTGTGCTATGTATTTCCTCTCATTGCCCTCTTTTATTGAGTCACTGAAGTTTTTATTCCAGTCCTATTGGTAGTTTGCAAGATATGCTACAGACAAAAGTTATAAGTATACAACTACAAAGGGCAAGAACTCTAGTTTTAATGAAGAAATAGTTATAGTTCTTGTGCTGTGCACTTACTCTTATTACCCTTTTTTCATGTTGCCAAGTTTCACTGCAATCCCATTAGTAGTTTTAAAAGTTATGCCCCGGACAATAATTAAAACTATAACATTACAAAGGCCACTCACTCTTATTTGAATAAATTGTTACATAAGAGTTACAGTTCTTCTGTACTTCCTCTCACTGCCCTCTATCAGTGTCAATTTTTATTCCATTTCCATAAGGCGACATTTTTTTTTTCTCTTGGTTTACGGATCCACCGACCCCAATTTTCGAGAGATTGGAAAAAAAAATAAAAATTTGAACATCTGTGTTTTTTTTCACCGCCGGCCGCATTTCAACGCCAGATGAATAAAAAAAAAAGATTTTTTTTTTGTTACTTGATCTCAAGATCCTCAAGACAAAATACTCCCATGTGTATTCTGAACTATGAAAACACTTGCAATAAAGTAATTAAAATGTGTTATACACAAATTAAAACAATAAGAAGTTTGAATATTTTGCCTGGCGTCGAGTCGGCAGTTTGTCACAACATGGAGATCGACAATTTCTGACGTAAAACTACATTATCCTGCTATTAGGGTTGTGTTTTCTTTCCTCTTTGATAAGAAATACCATTTTTGGCATTCAAAACACATTAATGCATGAAAAAAGTTCCTAATTGATGGTATTTCGATTGAATGTTTGTGAAATTTTCTGGCCGTAAAAGTGCGGTGTCATAGTAGTTCGGATGGTACATAATTTCGGATTTTTTTTTTTTAATTTTTTTTTTACATAATCGAATAGTAAAACATTTCTATTCATTATTTAATCCATCATTCTTTCTTTTATCATGTGTAAGGAGTTCCTGGAATCCTACTTTTAAATGAATTTTACTCTAAGCTCCTAATTCTTTAACTTAGAGAAAGTGGTGACAAAATTGAAAATATAGCCAGAGTATAATAAAATGATAGTATAATAAAACCTGATTATAAAAATTTGGCTCCAAGTTCGGCTCCAGTTTCACCAAGTCGGCTCTGATTATTATAATTTGGCAAAAGTGCTAGTACTCTCCTTTGCATCGGTTGTAAATTTCAATGTAATATATATTCTATTCTAACGAAGTGATAAATAAGTCTGCTGACTAGGGAGCATAAAGTGGTAACAAAAAGAAAAATATAGTCGGGGGAGGTTCTGAGTTTGAGTAATACATGCAAATGTGTGCTATAAAAGCGAATAAAGACACATTTCCACTAAGAAAAAAATATTGGACCTTTGCATTTTAAATCAGGGCCTGTCCATTTTAAATCAGGGCCTGTCCATTTTAAATCAGGGCCTGTCCATTTTCAGAAGCAACAAGCCCTGGGCCTGTCTCTAAAAATAATTTTCTTTGAGCACTGATTATTAAAAGAATATTCAACGATTTAAATACATGTTGTGTTGTATAAACTTAGGGTTTTATATGAGAAACATGGTCACCATGTTTTGGTCACCATGTTTGAAATTTGTACTTAGGCAGTCTTTGAATTAACATTTTTGTGTCACTAGCCCGAATTCTTATATACTCAATGAAAACCAGTACATTTTTCTTCAGCCCGACTACATCAACTAAAAAAATTCACCAGCCCGAATGACAGTTTACTAGCCCCGGGCTTCCGGCTAGTGGGTTAATTGGAAGACTGCTTAGGAACACATTTAGTTAATTTTTTTTTAAATTTTTTTCCCTTCCGACCGAGCGTAAAAAAATAAGAAAAAATCCGTAAACCAAGAAAAAAAAAAAATTGTGGCCTAAGTAGTTTTCAAGTCATGCTCCGGACAAGAATTAAAAGTAGAACTGCATAGTATACAAACCAGTAGACCGAGATAACTTCTTATCAATTTGTTGTTTAAACGTTTGAGTCAACTTTGTCAAACATTGAAAAGCTTTCCTCTTTTGAAGGTATTAACCGATGACATCAACCTCATACATATAAACTGTCATCTGCAGATATACGTAAATTGCTCATAGCCTAATTTAGTCTAGGATATAAATATATAAATTCCTTTATCAATTCCGCAGTAACTTTATTGGCTAAACTTAAAAGGTTGCACAGGTGAATTAGCTTAGGATTAGACTTAGACGAAGGTGACTCGTGACTAAAACAATCAGGAAACAGGTGTTCACATAGATAATACAGGTGGAGCTACAATAATAGTGTACTAAAGTGACAGTACAACCATAAACCAAACCATCGATGGCATAATTCTGGTAATAGATCAAGGTAATAACTTTGTAAACTTGTGAACACCTTCAATAGTGGCAGCATGAAACTGAAGTCACACCCCATATGTTAACAGTTATACATTTTCTTTTCTTCTTTCCTTGATTGAAACAAATCTCTTCAAAATATTTATAGTTTATTATCTGTATGCTCAATTTGTGAAGAAGTGGCAATTAATCAACATTACACAGAAGAATGATTAAGTGATGAATCAAACCTATTTAACTCCAAAAGGTTACTTGAGTATGAAGTCACCATCGTGTAAGGGGTTTCTATTACATATTTTGAATATTGCGAACCTCAAGTCTCAATGTATAATATTTAAATGTTGTAAACTGTTTTATAGCAGTAGAGCTATAATTAGTAGGGCTTTCACTAATTGGACAATAAACAGTAAAACAAAAAAACAACATTTTATTTCATCCAATAGTGACCTTGTTCATTGCTTTGCACACATCATCAGAAAATACGTTATTTAAAAAGCTTTGGACATGCATAAACTTCTGAATTTGAGCAAGCATTTGCCAGGACGTCAACATTCTGCCTGTGAATAAAGGTCACTCAACAAATAAAATTTCACAAAACTATTTGTTTGTTTGGTGTTTAACGTCATTTTTCAGCACATTAAGGTCTATGCATGAAAGTCGGGTTTTTTTGTTGTGAAGGCAGACCACCCCTTATTCCTGTGTAGAACCAGTACTGTATACCTCCCACCACTCATTCCTGGGTAGAACCAGTATTGTATACCTCCCACCACACATTCCTGGGTGGAACCAGTACTGTATACCTCCCACCACTCATTCCTGGGTGGAACCAGTACTGTATACCTCCCACCACTCATTCCTGGGTAGAACCAGTACTGTATACCTCCCACCACTCATTCCTGGGAAGAACCAGTACTGTATACCTCCCACCACTCAATCTTGGGTAGAACCAGTAGTGTATACCTCCCACCACTCATTTCTGGGTAGAAACAGTACTGTATACCTCCCACCACTCAATCTTGGGTAGAACCAGTACTGTATACCTCCCCCCACTCATTCCTGGGTAGAACCAGTACTGTATACCTCCCACCATTCATTCCTGGGTAGAACCAGTACTGTATACCTCCCACCACTCATTCCTGGGTAGAACCAGTACTGTATAACTCCCACCACTCAATCTTGGGTAGAACCAGTACTGTATACCTCCCACCACTTATTCCTTGGTAGAACCAGTACTGTATACCTCCCACCACTCAATCTTGGGTAGAACCAGTACTGTATACCTCCCACCACTCATTTCTGGGTAGAAACAGTACTGTATACCTCCCACCACTCAATCTTGGGTAGAACCAGTACTGTATACCTCCCCCCACTCATTCCTGGGTAGAACCAGTACTGTATACCTCCCACCATTCATTCCTGGGTAGAACCAGTACTGTATACCTCCCACCACTCAATCTTGGGTAGAACCAGTACTGTATACCTCCCACCACTCATTTCTGGGTAGAAACAGTACTGTATACCTCCCACCACTCAATCTTGGGTAGAACCAGTACTGTATACCTCCCCCCACTCATTCCTGGGTAGAACCAGTACTGTATACCTCCCACCATTCATTCCTGGGTAGAACCAGTACTGTATACCTCCCACCACTCATTCCTGGGTAGAACCAGTACTGTATAACTCCCACCACTCAATCTTGGGTAGAACCAGTACTGTATACCTCCCACCACTTATTCCTGGGTAGAACCAGTACTGCATACCTCCCACCACTCATTCCTGGGTAGAACCAGTACTGTATAACTCCCACCACTCAATCTTGGGTAGAACCAGTACTGTATACCTCCCACCACTTATTCCTGGGTAGAACCAGTACTGCATACCTCCCACCACTTATTCCTGGGTAGAACCAGTACTGCATACCTCCCACTGCTCATTCCTGGGTAGAACCAGTACTGCATACCTCCCACCATTCATTCCTGAGTAGAAACAGTACTGTATACCTCACACCACTCATTCCTGGATAGAACAAATACTGCATACCTTCCACCACTCATTCCTGGGTAGAAACAGTACTGTATACCTCCCGCCACTCATTCCTGGGTAGAACCAATACTGTTTACCTCCCACCACTCATTCCTGGGTAGAAACAATATTGTATACCTTTCACCCTCTGATTCCTGGATAGAACCAGTACTGTATACCTCCCACCACTCATTCCTGGGTAGAACCAGTACTGTATACCTCCCGCAATCTGTAAGAATCAACACTTTCTCAATTACAAGTTGGGCTCCCAGTGGGACTCGAACCCACAGTGGTGAAAGGCAAGAAGATTTAGAACACAATGTTGTTAACCCCTCGACCAGGGAGACGCTCACAAAACTAAAGACTTGACAAAGCAATGGCCACCACTAAAGATGCTATATAAACGGTGAGGGACAACATTCAGAACTACTCAAGTTATGAATTTCAAGTATTTCATGATCAAATATTGACCTATAATGGATAGTTTAATCTCTAAATATTATAATAATTCACAAATATTTATGATAGAATAATAAATACTGGACCTAGCAACTTGATATGTGACTGGTACAGTGCTCAAGTTGACACAGGTGATGAAAGGTGGGCATTGTTTGTATTTAATGATGTAAACCAGTCTGTCAATCATCTTCTAACAACATATACAAACAAACAGAACTATGAAACATGTTGTTTCCACATATGGACATACAGAATATAAATAGACTTCCACTAGGAGCATCCTTCTTATATACTGAAGATCTTGATCAAGATCATTTCGTGGAATGTTAAAATGATTTTATAAAAGGCCAGCAGATGTCATTCACTGCAATGTTTGTTATAAACAACACATGCACCAGTACATTATTAAGCACGTTT
Source organism: Cyrtodaria siliqua (assembly GCA_037043455.1). Taxonomy (NCBI): domain Eukaryota; kingdom Metazoa; phylum Mollusca; class Bivalvia; order Adapedonta; family Hiatellidae; genus Cyrtodaria; species Cyrtodaria siliqua. Next base: position 99,468 of record JAWPHD010000852.1, read on the forward strand.
ATTGTTATTAAACTTATTTATACAAAATACCACAAAAGGAGCTCATCTGTGTGTGTGTTGTTATACATATCACACACAAGGGAAAAGCAAATGATTGTAAATGCCTTTACCGGTATTCTTATCCTGACCAAACTGTGTACAGCATTGTTGTATTGCATTATATACCAATGATTGATTTTATTGTCTAACAGCTTATCGACACATCTCAAGTTATTTAGAGCCTCCCCAGATACTGGGAAATGAAACATGGAAATCCAGGAACCCTGCTCTACCCTTACTATCAAATTATCTGATTCACTGGACTGTCTGGTTTACATCCCCCAGGATAGACTCTCATTCACTGGACTACCTGGTTTACATCCCCCACCACCCCCCAGGATAAACTCTGATTCACTGGACTGTCTGGTTTACATCCCCCATAGATTCTGATTCACTAGACTATCTGGTTTACATCCCCCGGGATAGACTCTGATTCACTAGACTGTCTGGTTTACATCCCCCGGGATAGACTCTGATTCACTGGACTGTCTGGTTTACATCCCCCAGGATAGACTCTGATTCACTGGACTGTCTGGTTTATATCCCCGGGATAGACTCTGATTCACTGGCCAGTCTGGTTTACATCCCCCAGGATAGACTCTAATTCACTTGACTATCTGGTTTACATCCCCTGGGATAGATCTGATTCACTAGACTATCTGGTTTACATCCCCCGGGATAGACTCTGATTCACTGGCCAGTCTGGTTTACATCCCCCAGGATAGACTCTAATTCACTGGACTATCTGGTTTACACCCCGGGATAGACTCTGATTCACTAGACTATCTGGTTTACATCCCCCGGGATAGACTCTGATTCACTGGCCAGTCTGGTTTACATCCCCCAGGATAGACTCTAATTCACTGGACTATCTAGTTTACATCCCCCGGGATAGACTCTAATTCACTGGACTATCTGGTTTACATCCCCCGGGATAGACTCTGATTCACTAGACTATCTGGTTTACATCCCCCGGGATAAACTCTGATTCACTGGCCAGTCTGGTTTACATCCCCCAGGATAGACTCTAATTCACTATAGACTATCTGGTTTACATCCCCCGGGATAGACTCTGATTCACTAGACTATCTGGTTTACATCCCCCGGGATAGACTCCGATTCACTAGACTGTCTAGTTTACATCCCCAGAATAGACTCTGATTGATAGACTCTGATTAACTGGACTGTCTAGTTTACATCCCCCTCCACCCACCCACCCCAGGATAGACTCTGATTCACAAGACTGTCTGGTTTACATCCAGATCTAATGGAATTATAGTCTAATCGAAAGTGCCTTGCACAAGAATAGAGAAACCCACTGGTGATGGTAAGACCCAACCCCATGATTTCCAGTGGCAAGTCTTCTGTGTTGTTAACTGGGCCATTGCAGTTATATGCCACTAAATGGAACAGAAATACGGACTCAAACTGAGGTAATCGAATGTTGTCAACCTGAAAGTAAAAGCTCAATGAGAGATCGGTAGAGTGAATCTGGCGATATGCAAGGAAAACCATTTTAATTGTCAAGGTTACTGGAAATCAACATAAAAAAAGTTTTCAAGACAACTGCGATATTGTAATACAACCATTGTCAAGGTAACTTTGACACAGAACCACTTTCAAGACAACTGTGGTATTGACATACAAACACTTTCAAGACAACTGTGATATTGACCAACAACCATTTTCAAGACAACTGTGATATTGACATATAACCACTTTCAAGACAATTGTGATATTGACAAACAACCATTTTCAAGATAATTGTAATATTGACCAACAACCATTTTAAAGACAACTGTGATATTGACATAGAACCATTTTCAAGACGACTGTGATACGAGGGGCATTCAATATATTCTGTCACTGGTATTCGGAACTAACAGATACTGGAAATATAAAAAAAGTTCTTATTACAATCCTTCAAAGTATTCCCCCTGAACAGATACACACTTTCGGAGTCGTGCTATCCATGACGTAAATGCAGCAAAGTAGTCTCCCCTTGGTATACTGTTGAGACACTGAAATATTCCGGCACCAAGGGAACTTCTGGAAGCATAGCTTCTTCCAGAGAGGTTTTTCTTCAGCAAAGGGAATAGGAAAAAGTCACAGGGACTAAGGTCGGGAGAATAAGGTGGGTGTTCAAGCTGTTCCACTTTTTCTTGCTCCAAGAAAGACTGCACAATTTAAGCTTTGTGAGCTGAGGCACTGTCATGAATCAGCTGGATGTCATTCAAAACTTTACTTGGGCATTTTTTCTTGTAATTATTTTTGACTGCTTTTAGAACTTTGTTCTTGTAAAATTTGGCCGTGATGGTTTTTCCCTGTTTGCATGGAATTTGTACCACAGGGCCACTGGAATTAAAGAAAATTGCATACAAAACCTTTTTAGCGCTTTTTGTTAGTTTTGCAATAACCGGTCTTGCCTGATTTTTATCCAACCATTGTTTATTGTTTATCTGCCGCTGGGGTTCAAAATAGTACACCCACGTTTCATCTCCAGTGAGCAACTCAGAATTTTTTCTAGGATGACAATTTTCATATTTTTTAAGAAGATTTTTAGCACATTTAAGCGTTTGGCCATTTGTCCAGTTGACAGGCCTGCCAGGACGGTTACGGTCTTTAATGCTAAGTTTACCCCCTTTAAATGTCTTAGCCCAACGAAAAATGTTCTCAATGTCACGGCAGAACTGCCATGTACATGGCACAGTTCAGCATAAATCTCTTTTGCAGGTACTTTTAAAGCAACCCTGGCTTTAATGTAAGCCCTAATTTCAATTTTTTCTTCACTTTTCATGATAGCATTGAAATATAGCCACTATACATGAGTGCGCATAATTCAACAATGGATATCTCCGTCAATTGTTATCGGATTAAATCGCTATTTTGCAAGTATGTAGTTAGTGAAATCGCCTTCAAATGCACGAGTTTTCAGTGCGGTAATGTAAGGCGGTTTCTACGGAAGCGCATTAGTGACAGAATATATTGAATGCCCCTCATATTGACATACAACCATTTTTGAGACAAGTGTGACATTGACGAACAACCATTTTCAAGACAACTGTAACATGACATATGTAACTGGCAATACATAAGGTCAACCTGTCTACTGTTTCCTGACCAATTATTGCATACTATATTTTACCGAGTATAATGCGCACCCGTGTATATTGCGCACACACTTCTTAGAAGACAAACCTGGGTAAAAAAAGTTGTTTCCATGTATAATGCGCTTCAAACTACTTTTTAGATAAAGGAAAAAGTCAGATTGGCAAAGAAGCATGAAAAGAAGCAAGACTTTCATTTGTCTAACGCATATTCAGACTCTGTTTTGTAGTATTAATAGTTAATTATTCTGTTAGCTAAAATAAAATATTTGGTAAAATAAACTATTTGGAAGAGTTTGTTTGTTTATTTATTTACTCTTGCATCACTCATGCGTCCACTCTGCCTCATCCAAATAAAATGCGTTGTCATTATCGTCTTCACTGTCGTCTGCTGCATTTAAATATCAGAATAGAATTGAACTGTAACAATACTACGAGTACCAGTCTAATCAGCTGGAAATCACGTGATATCAAGTCAACTGATATAAATAACATAACAAGGGCCAAAATGTTCACCCATTTATTGAAATTCTACAACAAATATGCAACCATTTATATAAAAACAAGCTTTATAATAAACTTTATTCGTTTCTAAGTCAAATTAAGTCAAGAAATTAATTGTAAGGCATGAAAAAGAAAGTATTATCGGCATTCATAATTGTCTGTCTGTTCGTTGCCGATGTTTTTATCGCCGTTTTTCTCCATTCAGTCATCGATTTTCTGCATATACAATGCAAGAAAAAATGTTTGTTTTTTATTATTTCCTTATATTATACGCACCCCACTTTCATAAAAGAAAACCGTAAAAGAGGTAAAAAAACTGCGTACTATACAAGGTAAAACATGGTAAGTGGAGAGGTTCGGAGGTTGTTTTTTTTTGTTGTTTTTTGAAGACTGAAATTAAAGATAAATATTCTAGAGAGCAAAAAAACAAATTAGTGATTCAAAATTGCTATAACAAGTTTTGGGTAGTGCTCTTTTCCATTGGTAAGTAGAAATACGGCAAACCACCAGTTTTTATGGTTGGCCTAAAATAGAATCTGAACATTGTAAATGAAAATTTAATGTGTGCACATTTGTACCGACTAATTATTGTGAAATTTTACAGAACCACAAAATGAAATTTTGATCTCCAAGTGTGCAGTTTAATTAATGAACAAGTACAGGAGGATATCACATGGAGAATGATTGTATCCTGTTGGTTTTATTTTTAAAAAGTGTGAAATAAAGGGTCGATAAACATTCATGTACTCATGAAACTTAAGCTAAAACTCCTGGTGTATATGGAACTCTGATCACCATTTAGACATCATGAATAGTCGTCATGTGTATTTACTAATCTCATTAAAATCATATCCTAATTACGCTTTGATACTCTCCGCTCCATGATATGACAACACTGCCTTGGAGGTCACATCAGATTGACCTTTAAACTACATGTAATCAATACTTATGAGAAGATCAACTAAATTCAACCAATGAAATCGCGTGTTTCATATGCACTTCAGATGATGTTCGAGTGAACTGAACAAACGAAAATCCACATAAAACACATAGCTCTATATCCGAAAAAATATAAAGTCTTTGTGTGTTTTCTAAATAGTATGTCTTAGTATGTATGACCTGCTTAGCTCAGTTGGTAGCGAGATGGACTATTGTGACATTCTATTATTATAAACCGTGAGTGTAATTTCAACCCCATGAAGCGCTATTGAATTCTGTCAAAACAATCTTGTGTGTTTTTCCAGTAAATATTCAATAAGGGTTGGTGTGTTGTTTGTCAACGCAATTATTTTGTGTTTTATAAGCTAAAAGTTACAGACATTGTCTCTTTCAATACTGAGTGTAGACTGCTCCACAGCATTTGACTGAAACGAGACATGCGCAGTGAAACAGTCTATAGCGAGCGATTTTGTAGACTGAAATCTGATTGGCTAATCATAAGGTCAATCTGACGTGACCTCCAATGCAGTGTTGTCAGATCCGTAGTAGTGTAGAGTATCGAAGCTTGATAAAAGGTCTGATTTTAATGAGATTGGAGTATTTACATATATATCTAATAATGATCATCAAAGGCAAGTACAGCAGGATAGGACCAGGAAAATAAAACAATTTTCTTGGAATTTGAAGTGGCCTGTTTTTCTCTTAAGATCAATAAACGTTATTATTAACCGTTTTATTTCCCCTATATATTTTTAATAACATATAAAAAAAAACAAGCTTGTTTACATGTTAAGTTTTTGTGATGCCCTACACAACCGAAGAACGGACACAAGAGGGGCAAATTGATCCCTATGTTTTTGCTCTTTTTTTTCTCAAAAAGGTGACCCAAACCCCATTTAACATATGTCAAGCTATATGACCCAAACCCCATTTAACATATGTCAAGCTATATAGGAAAGCTACATTACAACTATTATTAAACATCACAAATCATCACACGAACGTTACACCCTCATAATGCAATCTCAAAATAGTTTACACTTGCACAAACGCATATTTGAGAACTTAGAGAATGAATTAAGAAACTTTTTACAGTTCTTTGTAAAGCATTATGAACCAGAATTTATGGCCACTTTAAATGATAAGGCACATGAAAGATATATTAACCATCGTAAAAACCATAATTGTTATTCAAGTGTGTAATTTGTTTGCCATATTGTCTGATGTCATAATTTTTAAAAAATGCCCGTTGTTCTTAATTTTGCTTGTATCTGTATCAGCTCTTTTTACTTTGATTTATGAAGGAATGAGTTTCAGTACTATGAAGATACGATGCACAAACACTTGAAAGCATCGTAAATTCAGCATTTTGTTGAAAACTTCTATTTTCTTGATCATTTGAAAGCTTATTAAAGAGACAAGCTCAACAAAGATAAGAACGTGATCTGGATAATGTTTAATATATAGCTCTACCACACACACAGTGTAGAATAAACATTTTTTTTTTTTAAACAGATGCCTTTTCCCAAATGATCATTTTATATTTACTTATCTCCTATGATAGCTTCAAAATATAAATGATTTTCACAAATCTTGCCCCAAATCACAAAACAAATGTTTTAAGTTATTTTTTCCAAACATTACGAGTACCAAACAAATTAATTATACATTACAAATCGATCTCAAAGTTCCAGAGAATATTAATATTGTGAGGTATTGTGAGGAAAACCCCACGTGTTCAGACTGTAGATATAAGAATCTATTATTGGACTTTCACGAAGGAAATTCCATCCTGCCCAAGCTACTGTTCCAATCAAAACAGCGATATGAGATCTCTTCCTCATTAGACTTCCGTGAAATATGAAATGGTTTCTGAAGTGCTGCAATTTCCGCTTTAGACTTATTCTGCCTGACTTGAGCGCACAATTTTTATCTGGATAACCTTATCTGGTATGCAAGAACACATGAAGTCTTCTTATAATGCGCTTCACTAAACCTTTAAAATTTGGATTTCTAAATAGAGGGTACCTCAGTTGAGAAAAGTTATTCCTAGCAAGCAACATCATCCAGCTTCAAACATTTTGCAATGTTTTGAACACAACCATGGTAACTTTTTTCAAATATTATTTTGCTGGAACTGAGAGTTATACAACTGTTTAAATGCTTCCCCATTTTTTAACGCCAACCAGGTAGGTAGCGCCGTGGTGTAATGGTTAGCATCCAATGCAGGAAAAATTTTACTCATCCTACGCAATATTTGAATGGTCAAATTGATAATTAAATAAAGGAATTTATCTGAATTTCTACTCGTCCTGCATCAATAAGCACTCGTCATGGCGAGCTAATGAGTAGAATTTTTATAGCATGGCATCGCAGCAGCTTACCAGCCAGATGACAGAACTACAGAACTAGCTGTCCTTTGGTTTATATGCTTCATAATGTGTTTGCTAGCAAATCAATGTAGACCCATCAATGTAGACCCAACTACTTTGACCATAGGTTTTATTAACTGTCCAAGTGTTATTGTTTCAATTTATCTTGTATTACATACTTACATGTCACTTGCTGTAGAGAAGGTCAAATTGAAGATGGCTTCCGGGGCCATCCACTTCAGGGGCAGTTTACCTCCTCGTCTGTTCACATATATTTTTTGGATGTCATCGTAGATGTACCTTGCCAAACCAAAGTCCCCGATCTTGACCATTTTGTTTTCACCAACAAGAATATTTCTGGCTGCAAGATCACGATGGACGAAACCTTTCTGTGAAAGATACTCCTGCAAAGATAAAATATTTAATTGTTAAAGCAGTAGTACATATAGCCAGATACACTATGTGCAAAAATCAGACAAAAGATATAATTATGACAAGAGGTTCACAGATCTTGAATCTGTAAGAATGTTCTATATGTCCTCACAAGTTCCTTAATAAGATGATTATGATAGACAATTTAACTGTATTTTTCATGAAGAAGACTTAAACTTCACTTAGGACCATGCACTTTCTTGTGAAGATCAGATCAATAGAAGGAGTAGAGATAACAAACATTACACGGCCTCTGGGAGTGTAATAATGCCATGACTTATATATCGTATCACATCACACGACTTCTGGGAGTGTAATAAAGCCATGACTTATATTTCATATCCCATCACATGGCTTCTGGGAGTGTAATAAAGCCAAGACTTATATTTCATATCCCATCACATGGCTTCTGGGAGTGTAATAAAGCCATGACTTATATTTCATATCCCATCACATGGCTTCTGGGAGTGTAATAAAGCCAAGACTTATATTTCATATCCCATCACATGGCTTCTGGGAGTGTAATAAAGCCATGGCTCTACTTGATAAGTAGTGATTGCTGATGTCTCTACTTGATAAGTAGTGATTGCTGATGTCTCTACTTGATAAGTAGTGATTGCTGATGTCTCTACTTGATAAGTAGTGATCACCAATGTCTCTATACTTGATAAGTAGTGATTGCTGATGGCTCTACTTGATAAGTAGTGATTGCTGATGTCTCTACTTGATAAGCAGTGATTGTCAATGTTTCTGCTTGATAAGTAGTGATCGTCGATGTTTCTACTTGATAAGTAGAGCTTGCCGATGTCTCTACTTGATAAGTAGTGATCGCCGATGTTTCTGCTTGATAAATAGTGATTGCCGATGTTTCTGCTTGATAAATAGTGATCGCCAATGTTTCTATTTAAAGTCTATTATCTTGCTAAGTGTCCATCATGGACTTTTCAGGAAGAGTTGAAATGTATTAAGGACCAACTAGACCACCTGCATTTCATTTCAAGCATTTAAACAGATGGTATAATAATACAGGCATTATACAGACACTATTCACTACTACAATCTAGGCCACCTAAGTTCTGCACTAAATGCGGCTTACCTATGAAACCAAAGAAATTATCTTGCCAATAAATTATCTTTAATAATATAGATCACTACATTATTTTTTTATTAATCTGAAAAGGCAAACTTATAAAATTGTCATTAACAAAGATACAGAACAGATTTCATCAAATAAAGTACAAAACCCAGCGATTAAGTATAAATTCCTCACTAAGATTGACTTTCACATAGTTGTATCTACAACGAATTGGCGTAGTTTACTTCTTAATAATCACGATTTTATAAACAGTATGCCCAAATCCCTAATCCCACAAATTATGTAGTTCTAGGTTTACACATTGTTGCAGTTTGATTTAAAGACACCCCTCTTAGCTCCCAAAACTTTCAATTAATTTGCTTTGAGAAAAAAGCTATTCTAAGTACCCGAGTTAATTCTGTTTTGATAAAGAAATAATGAAATAGTCATAAATATCGGCTAAGTCAATGTTATGATATCTTTTAGTAGTTTGTGTATCTGCGATGAGAATAAAATTGTCGAGATAGAAAAATGTGCGAACAGACTGTAACAAATGTTATGGGAAATGATGATGATATATCGCGCATATAAAACTTCTCTGTCAACAGGTAATCGCACAGGATCTACTGTCAACAGGTAATCGCATGGAATCTAGAGCAAACAGAGGAGTGATTTTTAAACGCTGTTTGATCATTCCTATTTCACACTCAGAAAAAAACAAGTACAGAGTTTTAATAAGAAAGACCCTCCAACTGATATTGTGTTTAATCATCTGTAGCAATTGTCTGACAAAAGCTCTAACTGATATCAAATTGAATATTCTTCAGAAATCTCCTGACAGATGCTTCAACTAATACCTCGTCTGACAGACGCTTCAAATACTATCTCGTCTGACATATGCTTCAACTGATATCTCGTCTGACATACTCTTCAACTGATATCTCGTTTGACAGACGCTTCAACTGATATATTGTCAGACAGATGTTCAACAGATATCTCATCTGATAGATGCTTCAACTGATATCTGACATACACTTCAACTGATACCAAATTAAATCTTTTGCAGCAATCACATGACAGATGCTTTAACTGATATCTTGTCTGCCAGATATTTCAACTGATATCTCATCTGACAGATGCTTTAACTGATATCTCGTCTGACAGATGCTTCAAATGATATCTCATCTGACAGACTCTTCAACTGATACCCAATTAAATCTTTTGCAGCAATCACATGACAGATGCTTTAGCTGATATCTCATCTGACAGACGCTTCAATTGATATCTTGTCTGACAGACGGTTCAACTGATATCTCATCTGACAGACGCTTCAACTGATATCTTGTCTGACAGACACTTCAACTGATATCTCATCTGACATATGGTTCAACTGATATCTTATCTGACAGACACTTTAACTGATATCTTGTTTGACAGATGCTTCAAATGATATCTCGCCTGACAGACGCTTCAACTGATATCTCGTCTGACAGACGCTTTAACTGATATCTCGTCTGACAGATGCTTCAACTGATATCTTGTCTGACAGAAGCTTCAACCGATATCTTGTCTCACAGATGCTTTAACTGATTTCTCGTTTGACAGACGCTTCAACTGATATCTTGTCTGACAGACGCTTCAGCTGATATCTCGTCTGACAGATGCTTCAACTGATATCTTGTCTGACAGATACTTTAACTGATATCTTGTTTGACAGCCACTTCAACTGACATCTTGTCTGACAGACACTTCAGCTTATATCTCGTCTGACAGATGCTTCAACTGATTTCTTGTCTGACAGATGCTTAAACTGATATCTCACTTGACAGACGCTTCAACAGATATCTCGTCTGACAGAAGCTTCAACTGAAACAGATATCTCGTCTGACAGAAGCTTCAACTGATATCTTGTCTGACAGATGCTTTAACTGATATCTCGTTTGACAGACGCTTCAACTGATATCTTGTCTGATAGACGCTTCAGCTGATATCTCGTCTGACAGACGCTTCAACTGATATATTGTCTGACAGATACTTTAACTGATATCTTGTTTGACAGACACTTCAACTGATATCTGGTCTGACAGACGCGTCAACTGATATCTTGTCTGACAGATGCTTTAACTGATATCTCATCTGACAGACGCTTCAATTAATATCTCGTCTGATAGAAACTTCAACTGATATCTGGTCTGACAGATGCTTCAACTGATATCTGGTCTGACAGACGCTTCAACTGATATCAAGTTAAATCTTTTGCAGCAATCATGTCAGACGCTTCAACTAATACCGACTTTATTTTCAGCAGCAATCGCCTGTATTAGAGACCATTCAGCTAGAGACCACTACAAAGGAACTTCCATTAATCAGCATTCAGCTAGAGACCACTACAAAGGAACTTCCATTAATCAGCATTCAGCTAGAGACCACTACAAAGGAACTTCCATTAATCAGCATTCAGCTAGAGACCACTACAAAGGAACTTCCATTAATCAGCATTCAGCTAGAGACCACTACAAAGGAACTTCCATTAATCAGAAGAACTACACCTTTCAATTGTCATTTCTTTCACCAAATAATTAAAACTGAAGATTTAAATCATAAGATTTATAGTCTTTCCCTCTGTCTCCAGGTCATGAAATTAGTTTGTTTACAATTTACCTGTTAACAATGATATCTCAATATATATATATATTTAAATTGGACTGTTTGTTGTTTTTGTGAAGTTCTGCATCTTGAGACAATGATCTTCCAACAGGAAGCAGAAACAATTACTGCTAAATTACATTTGATGGGACACATATTGTCAATTAAACCAAGACTAGGTAACCGACTATTAACAAACTGAAATTTTAATTTATTTAAATCTGTTGTATCTAATAAATATAAATCATAGCATTGTGAATAAACATATCACAGCATTGTGAATATACATATCACAGCATTGTGAATATTCATATCATAAGCATTGTGAATATCCATATCATAGCATCGTGAATAAACATATCATAGCATCGTGAAAATACATATCACAGCATCGTGAATATACATATCATAGCATTGTGAATATCGTATCATAGCATTGTGAATATACATATCATTAGCATTGTGAATATCCATATCATAGCATCATGAATATACATATCATAGCATCATGATAAATATCACAGCATCGTGAATATACATATCATAGCATCGTGAATATCGTATCATAGCATCGTGAATATCGTATCATAGCATTGTGAATATACATATCATAGCATCGTGAATATACATATCACAGCATTGTGAATATACTTATCACAGCATTGTGAATATACATATCATAGCATCGTGAATATACATATCACAGCATCGTGAATATACATATCATAGCATCGTGAATATCGTATCATAGCATTGTGAATATACATATCATTAGCATTGTGAATATCCATATCATAGCATCGTGAATATACATATCATAGCATCGTGAATATACATATCACAGCATCGTGAATATACATATCATAGCATCGTGAATATCGTATCATAGCATCGTGAATATACATATCACAGCATCGTGAATATACATATCATAGCATCGTGAATATCGTATCATAGCATCGTGAATATACATATCATAGCATCGTGAATATCGTATCATAGCATTGTGAATATACATATCATTAGCATTGTGAATATCCATATCATAGCATCGTGAATATACATATCATAGCATCGTGAATATACATATCACAGCATCGTGAATATACATATCATAGCATCGTGAATATCGTATCATAGCATCGTGAATATACATATCACAGCATTGTCATTGTGAATATACATATCACAGCATTGTCATTGTGAATATACATATCACAGCATTGTGAATATACATATCATAGCATCGTGAATATACATTAGCATCGTGAATATACATATCATAGCATCGTGAATATACATATCATAGCATCGTGAATATACATATCACAGCATCGTGAATATACATATCATAGCATCGTGAATATCGTATCATAGCATTGTGAATATACATATCATTAGCATCGTGAATATCCATATCATAGCATCGTGAATATACATATCATTAGCATCGTGAATATACATATCATTAGCATCGTGAATATACATATCATAGCATTGTGAATATCCATATCATAGCATTGTGAATATACATATCATAGCATTGTGAATATACATATAATAGCATCGTGAATATACATATCATTAGCATCGTGAATATACGTATCATTAGCATCGTGAATATACATATCATAGCATTGTGAATATACATATCATTAGCATCGTGAATATACATATAATAGCATTGTGAATATACATTTCATTAGCATCGTGTATATACGTATCACAGCATTGTGAATATCCATATAATAGCATTGTGAATATACATATAATAGCATCGTGAATATACATATAATTAGCATCGTGAATATACATATCATAGCATCGTGAATTATACATATCATAGCAACGTGAATATACACATATCATAGCATCGTGAATATACATATCATTAGCATCGTGAATATACGTATCATTAGCATCGTGAATATACGTATCATAGCATTGTGAATATACATATCATTAGCATCGTGAATATACATATAATAGCATTGTCAATATACATTTCATTAGCATCGTGTATATACGTATCACAGCATTGTGAATATCCATATAATAGCATTGTGAATATACATATAATAGCATCGTGAATATACATATAATTAGCATCGTGAATATACATATCATAGCATCGTGAATATACATATCACAGCATCGTGAATATACGTGTCATAGCATCGTGAATATACACATATCATAGCATCGTGAATATACATATCATAGCATCGTGAATATCCATATCATAGCATCGTGAATATACATATCATTAGCATCGTGAATATACATATCATTAGCATCGTGAATATACGTATCATTAGCATCGTGAATATACGTATCATAGCATTGTGAATATACATATCATTAGCATCGTGAATATACATATCATTAGCATCGTGAATATACGTATCATTAGCATCGTGAATATACATATCATAGCATTGTGAATATACATATCATTAGCATCGTGAATATACATATAATGGCATTGTGAATATACATTTCATTAGCATCGTGAATATACGTATCATTAGCATCGTGAATATACATATCATAGCATCGTGAATATACATATCATTAGCATCGTGAATATACATATCATTAGCATCGTGAATATACGTATCATTAGCATCGTGAATATACGTATCATTAGCATCGTGAATATACGTATCATTAGCATCGTGAATATACGTATCACAGCATTGTGAATATACATATCATTAGCATCGTGAATATACGTATCATTAGCATCGTGAATAAACGTATCATAGCATTGTGAATATACATATCATTAGCATCGTGAATATACGTATCATTAGCATCGTGAATATACGTATCATTAGCATCGTGAATATACATATCATTAGCATCGTGAATATACGTATCATTAGCATCGTGAATATACATATCACAGCATTGTGAATATACATATCATTAGCATTGTGAATATACATATCACAGCATTGTGAATATACATATCATTAGCATTGTGAATATACATATCACAGCATTGTGAATATACATATCATTAGCATCGTGAATATACATATCATTAGCATCGTGAATATACATATCACAGCATTGTGAATATACATATCATTAGCATTGTGAATATACATATCACAGCATTGTGAATATACGTATCATTAGCATCGTGAATATACATATCACAGCATTGTGAATATACATATCATTAGCATCGTGAATATACGTATCATTAGCATCGTGAATATACGTATCATAGCATTGTGAATATACGTATCATTAGCATCGTGAATATACGTATCATTAGCATCGTGAATATACATATCATAGCATTGTGAATATACGTATCATTAGCATCGTGAATATACGTATCATTAGCATCGTGAATATACGTATCATAGCATTGTGAATATACGTATCATTAGCATCGTGAATATACGTATCATTAGCATCGTGAATATACGTATCATAGCATTGTGAATATACGTATCATTAGCATCGTGAATATACGTATCATTAGCATCGTGAATATACGTATCATTAGCATCGTGAATATACGTATCATTAGCATCGTGAATATACGTATCATTAGCATCGTGAATATACGTATCATTAGCATCGTGAATATACGTATCATTAGCATCGTGAATATACGTATCATTAGCATCGTGAATATACGTATCATTAGCATCGTGAATATACGTATCATTAGCATCGTGAATATACATATCATTAGCATCGTGAATATACGTATCATTAGCATCGTGAATATACGTATCATTAGCATCGTGAATATACATATCATTAGCATCGTGAATATACGTATCATTAGCATCGTGAATATACATATCACAGCATTGTGAATATACGTATCATTAGCATCGTGAATATACGTATCATTAGCATCGTGAATATACATATCATTAGCATCGTGAATATACATATCACAGCATTGTGAATATACGTATCATTAGCATCGTGAATATACGTATCATTAGCATCGTGAATATACATATCATTAGCATCGTGAATATACGTATCATTAGCATCGTGAATATACATATCACAGCATTGTGAATATACATATCATTAGCATTGTGAATATACATATCACAGCATTGTGAATATACGTATCATTAGCATCGTGAATATACATATCACAGCATCGTGAATATACATATCATTAGCATCGTGAATATACGTATCATTAGCATCGTGAATATACGTATCATAGCATTGTGAATATACATATCATTAGCATCGTGAATATACGTATCATTAGCATCGTGAATATACGTATCATTAGCATCGTGAATATACGTATCATTAGCATCGTGAATATACGTATCATAGCATTGTGAATATACGTATCATTAGCATCGTGAATATACGTATCATTAGCATCGTGAATATACGTATCATTAGCATCGTGAATATACGTATCATTAGCATCGTGAATATACGTATCATTAGCATCGTGAATATACGTATCATTAGCATCGTGAATATACATATCATTAGCATCGTGAATATACGTATCATTAGCATCGTGAATATACGTATCATTAGCATCGTGAATATACGTATCATTAGCATCGTGAATATACATATCATTAGCATCGTGAATATACGTATCATTAGCATCGTGAATATACGTATCATTAGCATCGTGAATATACGTATCATTAGCATCGTGAATATACGTATCATTAGCATCGTGAATATACATATCACAGCATTGTGAATATACGTATCATTAGCATCGTGAATATACGTATCATTAGCATCGTGAATATACGTATCATTAGCATCGTGAATATACATATCACAGCATTGTGAATATACGTATCATTAGCAATCGTGAATATACGTATCAGTAGCATTGTGAATATACATATCATTAGCATCGTGAATATACGTATCATTAGCATCGTGAATATACGTATCATTAGCATCGTGAATATACATATCATTAGCATCGTGAATATACATATCATTAGCATCGTGAATATACATATCACAGTATTGTGAATATACGTATCATTAGCATCGTGAATATACGTATCATTAGCATCGTGAATATACGTATCATTAGCATCGTGAATATACGTATCATTAGCATCGTGAATATACATATCATTAGCATCGTGAATATACGTATCATTAGCATCGTGAATATACGTATCATTAGCATCGTGAATATACATATCATTAGCATCGTGAATATACATATCACAGCAGCGTGAATATACGTATCATTAGCATCGTGAATATACATATCATTAGCATCGTGAATATACGTATCATTAGCATCGTGAATATACATATCACAGCAGCGTGAATATACGTATCATTAGCATTGTGAATATACATATCATTAGCATCGTGAATATACGTATCATTAGCATCGTGAATATACATATCACAGCAGCGTGAATATACGTATCATTAGCATCGTGAATATACATAGCATTAGCATCGTGAATATACGTATCATTAGCATCGTGAATATACATATCATAGCATTGTGAATATACATATCATTAGCATCGTGAATATACATATCATAGCATCGTGAATATACGTATCATAGCATTGTGAATATACATATCACAGCAAAGTGAATATACATATCATAGCATTGTAAATATATATATCATAGCATTGTGAATATACATATCATAGCATTGTGAATATACATATCATAGCATCGTGAATATACATATCATTAGCATCGTGAATATACATATCATTAGCATCGTGAATATACATATCATAGCATTGTGAATATCCATATCATAGCATTGTGAATATACATATCATAGCATTGTGAATATACATATAATAGCATCGTGAATATACATATCATTAGCATCGTGAATATACGTATCATTAGCATCGTGAATATACATATCATAGCATTGTGAATATACATATCATTAGCATCGTGAATATACATATAATAGCATTGTGAATATACATTTCATTAGCATCGTGTATATACGTATCACAGCATTGTGAATATCCATATAATAGCATTGTGAATATACATATAATAGCATCGTGAATATACATATAATTAGCATCGTGAATATACATATCATAGCATCGTGAATTATACATATCATAGCAACGTGAATATACACATATCATAGCATCGTGAATATACATATCATTAGCATCGTGAATATACGTATCATTAGCATCGTGAATATACGTATCATAGCATTGTGAATATACATATCATTAGCATCGTGAATATACATATAATAGCATTGTGAATATACATTTCATTAGCATCGTGTATATACGTATCACAGCATTGTGAATATCCATATAATAGCATTGTGAATATACATATAATAGCATCGTGAATATACATATAATTAGCATCGTGAATATACATATCATAGCATCGTGAATATACATATCACAGCATCGTGAATATACGTGTCATAGCATCGTGAATATACACATATCATAGCATCGTGAATATACATATCATAGCATCGTGAATATCCATATCATAGCATCGTGAATATACATATCATTAGCATCGTGAATATACATATCATTAGCATCGTGAATATACGTATCATTAGCATCGTGAATATACATATCATTAGCATCGTGAATATACGTATCATTAGCATCGTGAATATACATATCATAGCATTGTGAATATACATATCATTAGCATCGTGAATATACATATCATTAGCATCGTGAATATACGTATCATTAGCATCGTGAATATACATATCATAGCATTGTGAATATACATATCATTAGCATCGTGAATATACATATAATAGCATTGTGAATATACATTTCATTAGCATCGTGAATATACGTATCATTAGCATCGTGAATATACATATCATAGCATTGTGAATATACATATCATTAGCATCGTGAATATACATATCATTAGCATCGTGAATATACGTATCATTAGCATCGTGAATATACGTATCATTAGCATCGTGAATATACGTATCATTAGCATCGTGAATATACGTATCATTAGCATCGTGAATATACGTATCATTAGCATCGTGAATATACATATCACAGCATTGTGAATATACATATCATTAGCATCGTGAATATACGTATCATTAGCATCGTGAATAAACGTATCATAGCATTGTGAATATACATATCATTAGCATCGTGAATATACGTATCATTAGCATCGTGAATATACGTATCATTAGCATCGTGAATATACATATCATTAGCATCGTGAATATACATATCATTAGCATCGTGAATATACATATCACAGCATTGTGAATATACATATCATTAGCATTGTGAATATACATATCACAGCATTGTGAATATACATATCATTAGCATCGTGAATATACATATCATTAGCATCGTGAATATACGTATCATTAGCATCGTGAATATACATATCACAGCATTGTGAATATACATATCATTAGCATCGTGAATATACGTATCATTAGCATCGTGAATATACGTATCATTAGCATCGTATCATAGCATTGTGAATATACATATCATAGCATTGTGAATATACATATCATTAGCATCGTGAATATACGTATCATTAGCATCGTGAATATACATATCATTAGCATCGTGAATATACATATCATTAGCATCGTGAATATACATATCACAGCATTGTGAATATACGTATCATTAGCATCGTGAATATACGTATCATTAGCATCGTGAATATACGTATCATTAGCATCGTGAATATACGTATCATTAGCATCGTGAATATACATATCATTAGCATCGTGAATATACGTATCATTAGCATCGTGAATATACATATCATTAGCATTGTGAATATACATATCATTAGCATCATGAATATACATATCACAGCAGCGTGAATATACGTATCATTAGCATCGTGAATATACATATCATTAGCATCGTGAATATACGTATCATTAGCATCGTGAATATACATATCACAGCAGCGTGAATATACGTATCATTAGCATTGTGAATATACATATCATTAGCATCGTGAATATACGTATCATTAGCATCGTGAATATACATATCACAGCAGCGTGAATATACGTATCATTAGCATCGTGAATATACATATCATAGCATTGTGAATATACATATCATTAGCATCGTGAATATACATATCATAGCATCGTGAATATACGTATCATAGCATTGTGAATATACATATCACAGCAAAGTGAATATACATATCATAGCATTGTAAATATATATATCATAGCATTGTGAATATACATATCATAGCATTGTGAATATACATATCATAGCATCGTGAATATACATATCATTAGCATCGTGAATATACATATCATTAGCATCGTGAATATACATATCATAGCATTGTGAATATCCATATCATAGCATTGTGAATATACATATCATAGCATTGTGAATATACATATAATAGCATCGTGAATATACATATCATTAGCATCGTGAATATACGTATCATTAGCATCGTGAATATACATATCATAGCATTGTGAATATACATATCATTAGCATCGTGAATATACATATAATAGCATTGTGAATATACATTTCATTAGCATCGTGTATATACGTATCACAGCATTGTGAATATCCATATAATAGCATTGTGAATATACATATAATAGCATCGTGAATATACATATAATTAGCATCGTGAATATACATATCATAGCATCGTGAATTATACATATCATAGCAACGTGAATATACACATATCATAGCATCGTGAATATACATATCATTAGCATCGTGAATATACGTATCATTAGCATCGTGAATATACGTATCATAGCATTGTGAATATACATATCATTAGCATCGTGAATATACATATAATAGCATTGTGAATATACATTTCATTAGCATCGTGTATATACGTATCACAGCATTGTGAATATCCATATAATAGCATTGTGAATATACATATAATAGCATCGTGAATATACATATAATTAGCATCGTGAATATACATATCATAGCATCGTGAATATACATATCACAGCATCGTGAATATACGTGTCATAGCATCGTGAATATACACATATCATAGCATTGTGAATATACATATCATAGCATCGTGAATATCCATATCATAGCATCGTGAATATACATATCATTAGCATCGTGAATATACATATCATTAGCATCGTGAATATACGTATCATTAGCATCGTGAATATACATATCATTAGCATCGTGAATATACGTATCATTAGCATCGTGAATATACATATCATAGCATTGTGAATATACATATCATTAGCATCGTGAATATACATATCATTAGCATCGTGAATATACGTATCATTAGCATCGTGAATATACATATCATAGCATTGTGAATATACATATCATTAGCATCGTGAATATACATATAATAGCATTGTGAATATACATTTCATTAGCATCGTGAATATACGTATCATTAGCATCGTGAATATACATATCATAGCATTGTGAATATACATATCATTAGCATCGTGAATATACATATCATTAGCATCGTGAATATACATATCATTAGCATCGTGAATATACGTATCATTAGCATCGTGAATATACGTATCATTAGCATCGTGAATATACATATCATTAGCATCGTGAATATACGTATCATTAGCATCGTGAATATACATATCACAGCATTGTGAATATACATATCATTAGCATCGTGAATATACGTATCATTAGCATCGTGAATAAACGTATCATAGCATTGTGAATATACATATCATTAGCATCGTGAATATACGTATCATTAGCATCGTGAATATACGTATCATTAGCATCGTGAATATACATATCATTAGCATCGTGAATATACATATCATTAGCATCGTGAATATACATATCACAGCATTGTGAATATACATATCATTAGCATTGTGAATATACATATCACAGCATTGTGAATATACATATCATTAGCATCGTGAATATACATATCATAGCATCGTGAATATACGTATCATAGCATTGTGAATATACATATCACAGCAAAGTGAATATACATATCATAGCATTGTAAATATATATATCATAGCATTGTGAATATACATATCATAGCATTGTGAATATACATATCATAGCATCGTGAATATACATATCATTAGCATCGTGAATATACATATCATTAGCATCGTGAATATACATATCATAGCATTGTGAATATCCATATCATAGCATTGTGAATATACATATCATAGCATTGTGAATATACATATAATAGCATCGTGAATATACATATCATTAGCATCGTGAATATACGTATCATTAGCATCGTGAATATACATATCATAGCATTGTGAATATACATATCATTAGCATCGTGAATATACATATAATAGCATTGTGAATATACATTTCATTAGCATCGTGTATATACGTATCACAGCATTGTGAATATCCATATAATAGCATTGTGAATATACATATAATAGCATCGTGAATATACATATAATTAGCATCGTGAATATACATATCATAGCATCGTGAATTATACATATCATAGCAACGTGAATATACACATATCATAGCATCGTGAATATACATATCATTAGCATCGTGAATATACGTATCATTAGCATCGTGAATATACGTATCATAGCATTGTGAATATACATATCATTAGCATCGTGAATATACATATAATAGCATTGTGAATATACATTTCATTAGCATCGTGTATATACGTATCACAGCATTGTGAATATCCATATAATAGCATTGTGAATATACATATAATAGCATCGTGAATATACATATAATTAGCATCGTGAATATACATATCATAGCATCGTGAATATACATATCACAGCATCGTGAATATACGTGTCATAGCATCGTGAATATACACATATCATAGCATCGTGAATATACATATCATAGCATCGTGAATATCCATATCATAGCATCGTGAATATACATATCATTAGCATCGTGAATATACATATCATTAGCATCGTGAATATACGTATCATTAGCATCGTGAATATACATATCATTAGCATCGTGAATATACGTATCATTAGCATCGTGAATATACATATCATAGCATTGTGAATATACATATCATTAGCATCGTGAATATACATATCATTAGCATCGTGAATATACGTATCATTAGCATCGTGAATATACATATCATAGCATTGTGAATATACATATCATTAGCATCGTGAATATACATATAATAGCATTGTGAATATACATTTCATTAGCATCGTGAATATACGTATCATTAGCATCGTGAATATACATATCATAGCATTGTGAATATACATATCATTAGCATCGTGAATATACATATCATTAGCATCGTGAATATACATATCATTAGCATCGTGAATATACGTATCATTAGCATCGTGAATATACGTATCATTAGCATCGTGAATATACATATCATTAGCATCGTGAATATACGTATCATTAGCATCGTGAATATACATATCACAGCATTGTGAATATACATATCATTAGCATCGTGAATATACGTATCATTAGCATCGTGAATAAACGTATCATAGCATTGTGAATATACATATCATTAGCATCGTGAATATACGTATCATTAGCATCGTGAATATACGTATCATTAGCATCGTGAATATACATATCATTAGCATCGTGAATATACATATCATTAGCATCGTGAATATACATATCACAGCATTGTGAATATACATATCATTAGCATCGTGAATATACATATCACAGCATTGTGAATATACATATCATTAGCATCCTGAATATACATATCACAGCATTGTGAATATACATATCATTAGCATCGTGAATATACATATCATTAGCATCGTGAATATACATATCACAGCATTGTGAATATACATATCATTAGCATTGTGAATATACATATCACAGCATTGTGAATATACGTATCATTAGCATCGTGAATATACATATCACAGCATTGTGAATATACATATCATTAGCATCGTGAATATACGTATCATTAGCATCGTGAATATACGTATCATAGCATCGTGAATATACATATCATTAGCATCGTGAATATACGTATCATTAGCATCGTGAATATACGTATCATTAGCATCGTGAATATACATATCATAGCATTGTGAATATACGTATCATTAGCATCGTGAATATACGTATCATTAGCATCGTGAATATACGTATCATAGCATTGTGAATATACATATCATTAGCATCGTGAATATACGTATCATTAGCATCGTGAATATACGTATCATAGCATTGTGAATATACGTATCATTAGCATCGTGAATATACGTATCATTAGCATCGTGAATATACGTATCATTAGCATCGTGAATATACATATCATTAGCATCGTGAATATACATATCATTAGCATCGTGAATATACGTATCATTAGCATCGTGAATATACATATCATTAGCATCGTGAATATACGTATCATTAGCATCGTGAATATACATATCACAGCATTGTGAATATACGTATCATTAGCATCGTGAATATACGTATCATTAGCATCGTGAATATACATATCATTAGCATCGTGAATATACATATCACAGCATTGTGAATATACGTATCATTAGCATCGTGAATATACGTATCATTAGCATCGTGAATATACGTATCATTAGCATCGTGAATATACGTATCATTAGCATCGTGAATATACATATCACAGCATTGTGAATATACATATCATTAGCATTGTGAATATACATATCACAGCATTGTGAATATACGTATCATTAGCATCGTGAATATACATATCACAGCATTGTGAATATACATATCATTAGCATCGTGAATATACGTATCATTAGCATCGTGAATATACGTATCATAGCATTGTGAATATACATATCATTAGCATCGTGAATATACGTATCATTAGCATCATGAATATACGTATCATTAGCATCGTGAATATACGTATCATTAGCATCGTGAATATACGTATCATAGCATTGTGAATATACGTATCATTAGCATCGTGAATATACGTATCATTAGCATCGTGAATATACGTATCATTAGCATCGTGAATATACGTATCATTAGCATCGTGAATATACGTATCATTAGCATCGTGAATATACGTATCATTAGCATCGTGAATATACATATCATTAGCATCGTGAATATACGTATCATTAGCATCGTGAATATACATATCATTAGCATCGTGAATATACATATCATTAGCATCGTGAATATACGTATCATTAGCATCGTGAATATACGTATCATTAGCATCGTGAATATACGTATCATTAGCATCGTGAATATACATATCACAGCATTGTGAATATACGTATCATTAGCATCGTGAATATACGTATCATTAGCATCGTGAATATACGTATCATTAGCATCGTGAATATACATATCACAGCATTGTGAATATACGTATCATTAGCATCGTGAATATACGTATCATTAGCATCGTGAATATACGTATCATTAGCATCGTGAATATACGTATCATTAGCATCGTGAATATACGTATCATTAGCATCGTGAATATACATATCATTAGCATCGTGAATATACGTATCATTAGCATCGTGAATATACGTATCATTAGCATCGTGAATATACGTATCATTAGCATCGTGAATATACGTATCATTAGCATCGTGAATATACGTATCATTAGCATCGTGAATATACATATCATTAGCATCGTGAGTATACGTATCATTAGCATCGTGAATATACATATCATTAGCATTGTGAATATACATATCATTAGCATCGTGAATATACATATCACAGCAGCGTGAATATACGTATCATTAGCATTGTGAATATACATATCATTAGCATCGTGAATATACGTATCATTAGCATCGTGAATATACATATCACAGCAGCGTGAATATACGTATCATTAGCATTGTGAATATACATATCATTAGCATCGTGAATATACGTATCATTAGCATCGTGAATATACATATCACAGCAGCGTGAATATACGTATCATTAGCATCGTGAATATACATAGCATTAGCATCGTGAATATACGTATCATTAGCATCGTGAATATACATATCATAGCATTGTGAATATACATATCATTAGCATCGTGAATATACATATCATAGCATCGTGAATATACGTATCATAGCATTGTGAATATACATATCACAGCAAAGTGAATATACATATCATAGCATTGTAAATATATATATCATAGCATTGTGAATATACATATCATAGCATTGTGAATATACATATCATAGCATCGTGAATATACATATCATTAGCATCGTGAATATACATATCATTAGCATCGTGAATATACATATCATAGCATTGTGAATATCCATATAATAGCATTGTGAATATACATATCATTAGCATCGTGAATATACATATCATAGCATTGTGAATATCCATATAATAGCATTGTGAATATACATATCATAGCATTGTGAATATACATATCATTAGCATCGTGAATATACATATCATAGCATTGTGAATATACATATAATAGCATTGTGAATATACATATCATTAGCATCGTGAATATACGTATCATTAGCATTGTGAATATACATATCATTAGCATCGTGAATATACATATAATAGCATTGTGAATATACATTTCATTAGCATCGTGAATATACGTATCACAGCATTGTGAATATCCATATAATAGCTTTGTGAATATACATATAATAGCATCGTGAATATACATATCATTAGCATCGTGAATATACATATCATAGCATCGTGAATTATACATATCATAGCAACGTGAATATACACATATCATAGCATCGTGAATATACATATCATTAGCATCGTGAATATACGTATCATTAGCATCGTGAATATACGTATCATAGCATTGTGAATATACATATCATTAGCATCGTGAATATACATATAATAGCATTGTGAATATACATATCATAGCATTGTGAATATACATATCACAGCAAAGTGAATATACATATCACAGCAGCGTGAATATACATATCATAGCATCGTGAATATACATATCACAGCATCGTGAATATACGTGTCATAGCATCGTGAATATACACATATCATAGCATCGTGAATATACATATCATAGCATCGTGAATATACATATCATAGCATCGTGAATATACATATAATAGCATCGTGAATATACATATCATAGCATCCTGAATATACATATCATTGCATCGTGAATATACATATCATAGCATCGTGAATATACATATCACAGCATTGTGAATATCCATATAATAGCATTGTGAATATACATATCATAGCATCGTCAATTGTAAATATATATATCATAGCATCGTGAATATACATATCATTAGCATCGTGAATATACATATCATTAGCATTGAGAATATCCATATCATAGCATCGTGAATATACATATAATAGCATCGTGAATATACATATCATTAGCATCATGAATATACATATCATAGCATCGTGAATATACATATCACAGCATCGTGAATATACATATCATAGCATCGTGAATATCGTATCATAGCATTGTGAATATACATATCATAGCATCGTGAATATACATATCATAGCATTGTGAATATATATATCATAGCATTGTGAATATTACATATCACAGCATCGTGAATATACATATCATATCATCGTGAATATACATATCACAGCATTGTGAATATACATATCATAGCATTGTGAATATACATATCACAGCATCATGAATATACATATCATAGGATTGTGAATATACATATCATAGCATCGTGAATATACATATCACAGCATCGTGAATATACATTTCACAGCATTGTCATTGTGAATATACGTATCACAACATCGTGAATATACATATCATAGCATCGTGAATATACATATCATAGCATTGTGAATATACACATAGCATTGTGAATATACATATCACAGCATTGTGAATATACATATCATAGCATCGTGAATATACATTTCACAGCATTGTCATTGTGAATATACGTATCACAACATCGTGAATATACATATCATAGCATTGTGAATATACATATCACAGCATTGTGAATTTACATATCATAGCATCGTGAATATACATATCACAGCATTGTCATTGTGAATATACGTATCACAGCATCGTGAATATACATATCATAGCATCGTGAATATACATATCATAGCATTGTCAATTGTAAATATATATATCATAGCATTGTGAATATACATATCATAGCATTGTGAATATACATATCATAGCATCGTGAATATACATATCATAGCATCGTGAATATACATATCATAGCATCGTGAATATACATATATTGTTTATATGCTATGAGTGATGTCTGGGATAGTGGTCCAGTAAATATATAAGGCACATTTCGACTTGGCTACCTTCAGCATTAGAAGGTGCCCACTTCAGCATTAGAAGGTGCCCACTTCAGCATTAGAAGGTGCCCACTTCAGCATTAGAAGGTGCCCACTACCTTCAGCATTAGAAAGTTCCCACTTCAGCATTAGAAGGTGCCCACTTTAGCATTACAAGGTGCCCACTACCTTCAGCATTAGAAGGTGCCCACTACCTTCAGCATTAGAAGGTGCCCACTACCTTCAGCATTAGAAGGTGCCCACTACCTTCAGCATCAGAAGGTGCCCACTACCTTCAGCATCAGAAGGTGCCCACTACCTTCAGCATCTGAAGGTGCCCACTACCTTCAGCATCAGAAGGTGCACACTACCTTCAGCATCAGAAGGTGCCCACTACCTTCAGCATCAGAAGGTGCCCACTACCTTCAGCATCAGAAGGTGCCCACTACCTTCAGCATCAGAAGGTGCCCACTACCTTCAGCATCAGAAGGTGCCCACTACCTTCAGCATCAGAAGGTGCCCACTACCTTCAGCATCAGAAAGTGCCCACTTTCAAATCTGCAAACTATAATGAAACATGTGACTCAAGTTCGTCCAAATTATTAAATGAGAAAATCCTTGATCCCGCATGATGTTAATATCCCCATTTTCTCCATCCCATCTACCAATGCTATAAGGAAACATCATATCTATAGTATACTTTGTAAATGTTGCCGATTCCGATTACGTAGTAAAAATATGCTGTTCTATAATCAAACATACGACACTGTATGAGAAATTTATCCCAAGGCATATAATACACAAAGATTTGTGGGGGATTTACTTGACAATATCAAACCTGGGAAGTCCCAGCCTTTCTATAACTACAAAGTCACTTGATTTATTAAGGCCACTTCATATAAAGTTTACATCGGGGATTTCAATTGATTTTAAATGGATACGTTTCTTTTGATTGCTGATAGATTAGAAAGAAATTGGACATCATTTCAATGGTTTTTCAACAAAACATTTCAAGAGGACACTCAACTTATCAGAAAGAATAAATTTTATTATACTTAACATACCTGAGATGGGCATTAAATTGGCAAAAAAGAACTGATTTGATACATCTGATTCAATAATTTATGCCAATTTAAAGGATATAAATTTGAACATCTGAACAACTTTTATCATGAAAAGTAAGATTTTAACATCAATTTACAAAAACAAACTCAATAACCTCAGAATTTAAAATCCCTGCATTCAAATAAATGCTGAGATTTGTCATTGATTTGGAAACAGGTGTTATTAATGTTCTTCCTGACATTTGTTTTAAATTAATTGGCTTTGATAAAACCTTATTATTTTTCTTTAAGAGAACAACATTCGTACTTCCATCAATGAGCTTTCAAAATGAAGTCACAAAATGTTTCCTAGAAAACCTTGGCTTGTTCTATGCTGAGGAAAACTGAGGTAATTTGTCTGCCTTTGCGTTTTTTGTACAAACACATTGTAAAACATTATTAATAAATATAAGTGCTCAAGTTGTAGGATTTTCTACATAGTTTGTCAAGTATTTATACTAAACTACTTTCACTATGCTATGATTGGGTGATATCTGGGTTTTCACTATGCTATTGGTGATGTCTGAATTTTCACTATGATATGGGTGATGTCTGGGTTTTCACTACTGCTAGGGGTGATGTCTGGGTTTTCACTACTGCTAGGGGTGATGTTTGGGGTTTTCACTATGCTATGGATGATGTCTGGCTTTCACTATACTATGGATGATGTCTGGGGTTTTCACTATGCTATGGATGATGTCTGGCTTTCACTATACTATGGATGATGTCTGGCTTTCACTATGCTATGGATGATGTCTGGGGTTTTCACTATGCTATGGATGATGTCTGGGTTTTCACTATGCTATGGGTGATGTCTGGTTTTCACTATGATATGGGTGATGTCTGGGTTTTCACTATACTATGGGTGATGTCTGGTTTTCACTATGCTATGGGTGATGTCTGGTTTTTACTATGCTTTGTTTATGTCTGGGTTTTCACTATGCTATGAGTGATGTCTTGCTTTCACTATGCTATGGATGATGTCTGGCTTTCACTATACTATGGGTGATGTCTGGTTTTCACTATGCTATGAGTGATGTCTTGCTTTCACTATGCTATGGGTGATGTCTGGTTTTCACTATGCTATGGATGATGTCTGGCTTTCACTATACTATGGGTGATGTCTGGGGTTTTCACTATGCTATGGATGATGTCTGGCTTTCACTATACTATGGATGATGTCTGGGGTTTTCACTATGCTATGGATGATGTCTGGCTTTCACTATACTATGGGTGATGTCTGGGGTTTTCACTATGCTATGGATGATGTCTGGCTTTCACTATACTATGGGTGATGTCTGGGGTTTTCACTATGCTATGGATGATGTCTGGCTTTCACTATACTATGGATGATGTCTGGGGTTTTCACTATGCTATGGATGATGTCTGGGATTTCAATATGCTATGGGTGGTTTTCACTATGCTATGGATGATATCTGAGTTTTTCACAATGACACTGATGATGTCTGGATTTTCACTATGCTATGCTATGGGTGATGTTTGGGGTTTTCACTAAGCTATCGGTGATGTCTGGTTTTCACTATGCTATAGGTGATTTCTGGGTTTTCACTTCGCTATGGGTGATGTCTGGGGTTTTCACTATACTATGGGTGAAATCTGGGGGTTTCACTACGCTATGGATGATTTCTGGGTTTTCGCTATGATATGGGGGATGTCTGTGTTTTCATTATGCTATGGGTGATGTCTGGGTTTTCACTATGCTATGGGTGATGTCAAGTTAAGTAAACAAATATTAAAATTCCTAAGGAGTGACATCTTAGACCAATCATTAGTCCAATTCCCCAGGGTGTAGTAATTATTTGGTGTGGAGAGTTTGGTCTAATTCCCTACCATTCATGAGGTCTAATTCCCTACCCTTGTGGTATAATTCCCTACCCTGGTATAATTCCCTACCCTTGTGGCCTAATTCCCTACCCTTGTGGTATAATTCCCCACCCTTCATGTGGTCTAATTCTCTACCCTTGTGTCACTGTTGTCAGTCTTATATTCCTGTTTAGTCTTTCTCTACCCTTGTGTCACTGTTGTCAGTCTTATATTCCTGTTTAGTCTAATTCCCTTGTGGTCTAATTCCCTACCCGTCATGTGGTCTAATTCCCTACCCTTCGTGTGGTCTAATTCCCTACCCTTCATGTGGTCTAATTCCCTACCCTTGTGGTCTAATTCCCTACCCTTCAAGTGGTCTAATTCCCTACCCTTGTGGTAAAATACCCAACCATTGTGGTATAAGTCCATACCCTTCATGTGGTCTAATTCCCTACCCTTGTGGTATAATTCCCTACCCTTGTGGTCTAATTCCCTACCCTTGTGGTATAATTCCATACCCTTCATGTGGTCTAATTCTCTACCCTTGTGTCACTGTTGTCAGTCTTATATTCCTGTTTAGTCTAATTCCCATGTAGTCTAATTCCCTACCCTTCATGTGGTCTAATTCCCTACCCTTCAAGTGGTATAAGTCCATACCCTTGTGGTCTAATTCCTTACCCTTGTGGTCTAATTCCATACCCCTCATGTGGTCTTATTCCCTACCCTTGTGGTCTAATTCATACCCTTGTGGTCTAATTCCCTACCCTTCATGTGGTCTAATTCCCTACCCTTGTGGTCTAATTCCATACCCTTGTGGTCTAATTCTCTACCCTTCATGTGGTCTAATTCCCTACACTTGTGGTCTAATTCCCTACCCTTGTGTTTTAATTCCATACTCTTGTGGTCTAATTCCCTACCCTTCATGTGGTCTAATTCCCTACCCTTGTGTCAACGTTGTCAGGTCTTTCATTCTTGTTTAGTGGACAAAATCAGAAGGACCTGGATTCAAGCCTCACTGGTGCCACTGAGTTTTGTAGGTTTGTTCCTGGGCAAGACACTTTCCCTTTGCCTCGTCTGTCAGACGGGAACATAAACCGAGTGTCCCGTGTATCAGAGTATCCTCCGAGCTTACTGAAGAACCATAGGAATATATACAAGCAGGTTCCTTGGTTCTTACCCCTTTCTCTGGAGTGGCTCTAAATAACCTCTACTGTGTTGATGGTGGGTCTGTTGTTTACTGTTTTTTTCTTCTTTCTCTCAGTCTATCTTCACTATATTTCCAATTAACTAATTCTTGGATGATTTACACTATATAAAGAACACTATCAAACAGGTACATTAAATTTTATACAAAGGGGTGGATCCAGTGGAGGTGCACATGGCACAAGCCCCACTAAAATCTGAAAAATTATGAAAATGTATGAAAATTTCCCTTTAAATAGGAGAAAAATGCACGCTTGACATAAAATGGGAAAGGGGTGGGGGGAGAGTTCCAGCCCTGGTTACCTTCCACCCCACCACTCACATCTATCTCAATTCCTCAATTCATTAATGTATGCTTTTATAATTCTTCAAATACTACAACTAATATGCTGAACAATTACATCAAGGTATGTTTCATTTGTATCAATCTTCACCAAAGCACTGTTTTTTAGTGTTTTGTTATTTTAGACAACCATCAATATTGAGACAATTATCAAAATGAACATTGCATCTAAAATAAAGCCATTTACTTAAATTAGTAATATCCTTTTGCTGTGAATTGACTATTTACAGGCCCATGAATTTGATTTTGTTTGTTGTTATCTTATTCATCACTTCTAAATGATGTATAGCCTCAGACCAGTACTGCATTATGCATTGTGGTGGCAATCATAGTCTGTAATCACATGTTATATAGACACCAATCCAGGGACACCAATCCAGAGACACCAATCCAAGGAGCTCGTTTTCACCCTCAAAACTACAGTCTGCTCAACCTCCTGAGATTGGAGACTCAATTAAACTAGAACTATCATCCGAAAAGGCAGACGGTGCCTTTGAGGTGTCATGAGTCTACACATCTTAAAGAGCAATAAAGTGGACAAAGTTTCTCATGGTCGGGTCATGTGACCTTGATCTTGGACCACATATACATAACAGAAATACACATATCTTGAAATCTGATTCTTGGATCATATATACACAACAGAAATATATGTCATGACGTGACACTTCTTGGATCATATATACACAACAGAAGTACACATGTCATGATGTGACAATTCTTGGATCATATATACACAACAAAAGTACACATTTCATGATGTGACAATTCTTGGATCATATATACACAACAGAAGTACACATGTCATGAAGTGATAATTCTTGAATCACATATACACAACAGAAGTAAACATGTCATGATGTGACAATACCTGGATCATATATACACAACAGAAATACACATGTCACAAAGTGATAACTCTTGGATAATATATATACAACATTTTACACATGTTGTCATGGAGTGATAATTCTTGGATCATATATACACAACAGAACTACACCTGTCATGATGTGATAATTTTTGGATCATGTGTATCAACAGAAGTACACATGTCATGATGTGACAATTTTTGGATCATATATACACAACAGAAGTACACATGTCATGGATCATATGCAGTAAACTCTCACTAATCCGGACGGTCATGGGACTGACATTTTTGTCTGGATTTGCGGGGTGTCCGGATTACTGTTTTACATGCAAACTGTCAGTCATATCGTACATTAGCAGTATGTTTTCATCATATTTATTTGGTTGCATTGTTTACCATTATAAACACATTAAAGAATCAGGTTTGAGATACTAGTGTATGATAATAAAATAGTTTTATTACATTAAATATGATATAAGCACACAAACATTTATATATAACAAATATTAACTTGAGTGTTTTTTCTTTTACTATACACTCCCGCTTTCTTTTTGGTAAAGGCAATAACACATCTCCACTAAGATGTTGTTTTTTCAACTCTGTAGCCATTATTTGTTTAGAAACACAACTGATAAAGATAAAAAAAAAACTCGTTAAATTTTGGTGAGTACAGATGGACAAAGAAATATAAAGGAAAAAAAGAGTTCACTCAAACATGTTCAGTTATATCTTTTATTAAATGCATCCAGAAACATAACTTAATACAATATACATTTTGGTATAAAACACTCTTTTTCACTTACTTCAAACATTCACGCAATTATCGGTGGTGGTATTTTCACACCTCCATTGATCAAAAAATTACCGCGGCATTGGGTCATCACGCAAACAATGACCGGATTATTGTATTGATTTAGGCAGAAAATTGGTACCTCAAAATGCGTTCGGAATTCGGAAAAGCAAGGGACTGTATAACCAGGAGTTTCCTGTATATACATAAAGAAAGGAGGGGGGTGGTGGGGAAAGGGCGGACAAAAATCATTCGGATTAGAGGGGGATCCGAATTAGAAAGAGTTCGGATAAGCAAGAGTTTACTGTATACACAACAGAAATACACATGTCGCAATGTGACCATTATTGGATCATATATATACAACAGAACAACACATGTCATGACGCGACTATTCTTGGATCATATATACAACAGAAGAACAGATATATCTATTGAAACTACATCTACAGGGAACAGAACCAATAGTGACAACTTTATGAACTTACAAGTACAGGAAGAAAGATCAACTTATTTTTGTTACTTGCAGACATTATGGTTTTAAACTAGTATTTGAATACTAGTAAACAGTGTTTGTTCATATAATTATGAGCGTACTAGTGACTAAAAACTTTAATACAAGCCTTCCCAAGTTTTCTCAATGAAGTTATCAAAGCAAACATTTCTTTCCCACGACCTTTTGCAAAATATTTAACTTATGAAGCAACTTCGCAAAAAGGCTAAGGCACACATAACAAAACAGCATTTTCATCAAAGAACTATTTCAATATTTCGACTAAATTCGAACCAATACCTGTTTATCATTATGTTGTTACCTATTCCCCAAAATCATAATAAGCCACATTATCTGTTTATAGACTCTATACAAACTGTACTCTATACAAACTGTATTCAAGTCAGTTAATAAACATAGACAAACACTTGCTGGAAGTTTTATGGACTTATAAATTGTCTCTGAATGTAATACCAATAAACAAAATATTTGATAAGTCGTTAAAGTGTCCAATAACAAAAGCACATGTCTAGATGCGCATATTTAGACCTAGTTCTGTATACAAGACCTGTCAATCTTCAAAGTATGGATGCATTTACAGTTATTTTGTCTAGTTTTAATTCCTTTGAACAATGTTTGTACTCTGTGTTTTTGTTCAACTTAGGAATATGAACAACTAGGTGTCACAAATGCATTCTGTACTTATAATACCAGTGAAAAACAACATTTAAACCATCAACATTCAAACCATCAACATTCAAACCATCAATTAAGTTAGTAGAAAATGTACATTCAAACCATCAACATTCAAACCATCAACATTCAAACCATCAATTATGTTAGTAGAAAATGTACATTCAAACCATCAACATTCAAACCGTTAATTATGTTAGTAGAAACTGTACATTCAAACATCCACATTTAAACCATCAACATTCAAACCATCAATAATACCAGCACAAATGTACATTTAAACATCTACATTCAAACCATCAACATTCAAACCATTAATTATATTAGCAGAAAATGTACATTCAAACCATCAACATTCAAACCATCAATAATACCAGTACAAATATACTTTCAAACAATCGACTTTCAAACCATCAACTTTCAAATCATCAACATTCAAACCATCAATAATCATCAACATTCAAACCATCAATAATATCGCAGGAAAATGTAAATTCAAACCATCAACATGCAAACCATTAACATTGAAACTATTAACATTCAAACCATGAATCAATGGAAAATGAAATGTAAATTCAAACCATTAACATTCAATACCAGTGGAAAATCTACATCAAACCATCAATAATGCCAGTGGGAAGTGTACATTCAAACCATCAATAATGCCAGTGGGAAGTGTACATTCAAACCATCAATAATGCCAGTGGGAAGTGTACATTCAAACCATCAATAATGCCAGTGGGAAGTGTACATTCAAACCATTAGCAATCAAACCGTCAATTATGTTAGTGTAAAATGTACATTTAAGCTATCAATGAGCATCTTAAAGCTACAGACGCTATACGAAAACTGATACTAACTCATGAATATGATTAAGTCACGGGTGAAGTAGTTTCAATTTGACGAACGGCCAGAAAGTCGGTATATAAGCCAGTAATGCATAAAATATCACATTTTATCTAACCTTCTTCAGGTAACCTCGATAATACACGGCTTCGGAATATATTTTATAAAAAAAAAAGTTGCCCAGAACGGGATTTGAACCAGGAATCTTGCAGTTTTATTTGTAACATGATGGTTTTACCACTACGCCATGGAATCTTGTTGATATGTAGTAGCATTCTAACACTAAATAGTCATTACGTAATAACTATAGCACACACACTCACACAAACTTATCATACGCTACATTAAAAAATCGAGACTAAGTTTTGAGACGGAATTTTAGTTAAATAGAGAATATTATGTCAGTGCCTTTTACTATCAAGTTTATAAGGCGAGGCTTAGAAAACGAAGAATGGCGAGGCTCTGCCGAACCATTCTTTGTTTTCGTGCCGAGCCTAATAAACTTGATAGTAAAAGGCACTGACATAATATTCTATTTATCATGTAGATTATCCATATTTTCTGTATGAATTAGTATTATTACCTATTTCTTAGAATGGTACGCTTATCGAGGACGTCGCCATGTTGTTGTTTTTTGTTTGTTTTATGACGTCAGGCAAACTTACGTGCATGACGTCAGATAACGTTACGTACAATAAACGCCGAGGGATTCCGCATTGATTTGCTTTATTGGCCAGTGCCTAATTAAAGCAAAATTTAATAGGTCACCCCTTTATTAGGCAGAAAAGTGCATATCTGCATGATAAAT
The DNA here is from genome assembly GCA_037043455.1 of Cyrtodaria siliqua. NCBI lineage: Eukaryota > Metazoa > Mollusca > Bivalvia > Adapedonta > Hiatellidae > Cyrtodaria > Cyrtodaria siliqua. Next base: position 135,891 of record JAWPHD010000852.1, read on the forward strand.
AGATAATAGTATTACATCTGGCATGGTTATTTACATGTGCGAGATGATGGAGTATATACTCATACATCTTGAGGGTCGTTCAAATATGTTGTTATTTTGAATCGTAATATATGTTACTAAATATACAACATTCTCAAGAATTTGCCATAGCTCAGTGGTAAGCACGTTGGACTGTAAATTAAAAGGTTGTGTGTTCGAGTCACAAAAGAGGCAAACATTTTTTTCTTGTAAATCATAATGCTACCTTTGGAGAGAAACGATGTGCACGGCTCAATGTCTATAAAGTAAATGATGTCCTGCGTTGAACTTGATCGCTTAAAAAACGATTTTGCCATGAGCTGGTGAACATGAAGTTACAAATAAAGACATGCCCACAAAGAAGAAAGCGATTTTTCAATGCAGGTTCTGTGTCACAAAATGTCACGGGTAGAGCGTATTGGTCGTACATAGCTCTTGTAAGCTGTTAATTACACCCTAATCTATTGTTGAGTTGAAACAAATTCACAATATCCATGATATATTCATGTAACACGTAAAAGCGTGCACATTTAAAGTGGCCGCGAGAGAGGCCGTGTAATAAGTTTAGTTTTGTGCTAATGCATGTAAACGTATAGGTCTATCTTCCTTAAACGGCAAAATTGTGTAAGGGGCCTTTCGTGTAATTTGAATACTGCGAATTTAGCCACGTATGTCACGGACTGAACGGGGGAAATAATGGTTTGGGCGTAACGTTTGCTATAAAACCCATTGTCTTCTAGTTCTTGCCGGGATTGTTTGATAGTTGCTTTGTTTGGAACAGAAGTTGGACGGTGAAATTCACAGGCAATATGTGCCTAAGCCATCCAGGGTTGGATATAAGCCATCCAGGTTTGGATATTCCGGAGTGGAGCTAAGCGTCCACATATAACGTAAAGAGCGATGGAGATGGTCCCCGTACCTGCGCAGCATGGCCAGGTTCTAGTAGCGACAACCCCCGGGACACAAGGTGGGCCCGTTATCATTCCTCACTGGAAGAACATCACCCACAACCTCAGTGGAGGTTAATCATCTTACATATCGCGTCATCAACCCTTATAGAAGGCATTTGATGACAATCACCCATTGGATTCGCGCATCATCATCTTCATGAGCTCTCGCGCATCACAGTTATCGCGCTAGATCATAGATCAACATTGTTATAACTTTAACAACACTTTAGTGTCGTATACATTCAGTATTTGTTACAATACTAAGAGCGTCTTAAACGTTCATGAGAACATTCTTTTCATATTTCATCTGTGTATTCGCTTGTTTTTTTTAGATAATTGTATATATATTTAACATATTTTAAAAGTTGCATTAAACTTATGTAAATGCATTCACCGTCATTGATTCTTTCCTGAGTTAGCCCCAACCACTAGGGTCATCTTGCGACATTCTGTAGCTTTAAGAAACAACCCTCTGTTTTTAATTTGAACTAGCACTATGCAAGTTTGTGCAATAAGAATAATTATTTTGATATAAGGGAATTAACTGCTAAATCACTTCTATCATTTAGTGGTGATGTAGTTATCTTTTCCTTTGAAGCAAACGTTTGACCACAAATGCGAACAATAGACTTACCATGCCCTTGGTAATCTGCCTTGCGATGGACAACAAGTCCTGGGGACTGAACAGTTCTATGTCCTGGTTTACATATGGACCTGTCTCTGCTTCCCTCTGTAACACATGAGAACATTCAGTTTACATATATATGCCGGTCTCTGCTTCCCTCTGTAACACATGAGAACATTCAGTTTACATATATACCAGTCTCTGCTTCCCTCTATAACACATGAGAATATTCAGTATAAATATATACTGGTCTCTGTTTCCCTCTGTAACACATGAGAACATTCAGGTTACATATATATACCAATCTCTGCTTCCCTCTGTAACACGTGATAACATTAGGTTTACACATATACCGGTCTCTGCTCCACTCTGTAACACATGGGAACATTGTTTATATATATACTGGTCTCCGCTCCACTCTGTAACACATGAGAACATTCAGTTTACATATATATACCAGTCTCTGCTTCCCTCTGTAACACGTAATAACATTAGGTTTACACATATACCGGTCTCTGCTCCACTCTGTAACACATGGGAACATTGTTTATATATATACCGGTCTCTGCTTCCCTCTGTAACACATTAGAACACTCAGTTTACATAATTATATACCGGTCTCTGCTTCCCTCTGTGACACGATAACACTCAGTTTTCATATATACCAGTCTCTGCTTCTCTCTGTAACACATGAGAACATTCAGTTTACATATATATATACCAGTCTCTGCTTCCCTCTATAACACATGAGAACACTCAGTTTACATAATTATATATTGGTCTCTGCTTCCCTCTGTAACACATGAGAACATTCAGTTTACATATATAAATCGGTCTCTGCTTCCCTTTGTAACACATGAGAACATTCAGTTTACATATATACCGGTCTCTACTTCCTTATCCAAATATCAACATCCAACAGGCCAAGCAGGAATAGTTTGTCTTAAAACAAGACTGACAAGTGAATAGTGAACATGGCCTGACAACAGATATTGACATGAACATAGAGAGACTGACAAGTGAATAGGGAACCTGGCCTGACAACAGATATTGACATGAACATAGGGCGACTGACCAGTGAATAGGGAACCTGGCCTGACAACAGATATTGACATGAACATAGGGAGACTGACCAGTGAAAAGGGAACCTGGCCTGACAACAGATATTGACATGAACATAGGGAGACTGACCAGTGAAAAGGGAACATGGCCTGACAACAGATATTGACATGAACAAAGAGAGACTGACCAGTGAATAGGGAACATGGCCTGACGACAGATATTGACATGAACATAGGGAGACTGGCCGGTGATATATAACATGGCCTGACGACAGATATTGACATGAACATAGGGAGACTGACCAGTGAATAGGGAACATGGCCTGACAACAGATATTGACATGAACATAGGGAGACTGACCAGTGAATAGGGAACCTGGCCTGACAACAGATATTGACATGAACATAGGGAGACTGACCAGTGAAAAGGGAACATGGCCTGACAACAGATATTGACATGAACAAAGAGAGACTGACCAGTGAATAGGGAACATGGCCTGACGACAGATATTGACATGAACATAGGGAGACTGGCCAGTGATATATAACATGGCCTGACGACAGATATTGACATGAACATAGGGAGACTGGCCAGTGATATATAACATGGCCTGACGACAGATATTGACATGAACATAGGGAGACTGACCAGTGAATAGTGAACATGGCCTGACAAAAGATATTGACATGAACATAGGGAGACTGACCAGTGAATAGTGAACATGGCCTGACAACAGATATTGACATGAACATAGGGAGACTGACCAGTGAATAGGGAACATGGCCTGACAACAGATATTGACATGAACATAGGGAGACTGACCAGTGAATAGGGAACCTGGCCTGACAACAGATATTGACATGAACATAGGGAGACTGACCAGTGAAAAGGGAACATGGCCTGACAACAGATATTTACATGAACAAAGAGAGACTGACCAGTGAATAGGGAACATGGCCTGACGACAGATATTGACATGAACATAGGGAGACTGGCCAGTGATATATAACATGGCCTGACGACAGATATTGACATGAACATAGGGAGACTGACCAGTGAATAGGGAACATGGCCTGACAAAACAGATATTGACATGAACAAAGAGAGAGACTGACCAGTGAATAGGGAACATGGCCTGACAAAACAGATATTGACATGAACAAAGAGAGCGACTGACCAGTGAATAGGGAACATGGCCTGACAACAGATATTGACATGAACATACGGAAACTGACATGCAAATAGGGAAACTGACTGAAACTAGAAGGGTGTTCCACAGAACACTTGTGTTGCCTGCCATGTGCTTATTCCAGTTATGAGCTTAGTTAGGTTGCAGATTTAAGTTTTATGCAGAGGGGCATTACTCTGACAAAATGAAAGTCAGAGTTACTGGACATAATTAACGACATTCCTTGAGTTAAGATGGAGATATGTGTGAAGTTTTATGAACATACCGGTAGGTCAAATATTTTTCAAATGAAACGTTGAAGGCACGAGCATTCCAACTGAAAATAGCAGCTGATTCCGCGGAACAATACAGTCGTCGGAATTGCCTTCGTACTGCTATTATCCCGGAATCTGCGGAGGAAATAACAGATACCATTGTGACGGAGATGGCCAGTGCTCTTGGTGTTGACTTGCCCGTAAATGAAATTGATCATTCCCACAGTGTCAGGAGACCATCATCTGTTAAACCTCTCGACATTATTGTCAAATTTGTGTCTTACAACTCATGCCAGAAGCTCTACCGTGCAATGACAGCGAAGACCTCACCAGAATGGGAAGTAATGTGTTGTTTGAGGCTAGAAAACTAGTGAGGGAAAAACGAGTAAACAGTGCCTGGTCGTCTGACGGTACAATACTGATAAAAGACTTGTCCTTCAAAGTGCCTAGGGTCATCTCACTAAAGATCTGAGCCAATTTGTAGCTTAACTTTTATCAGACAGTTTCCATAAGACATACGTTATAATCCGTGCACCTTGTTACTGTTTTACTATTTTCTTTACAATTGTTCATTGTACTAGGTACTATTATGCAAGAATTTCTCACTATCGGTTGGCTATTGGATAAAACCACACCACAGGTAAATAAATATCTATAACAGCATGTTTTAATTTCGTGCAAAGCGCTGTATTCTTAAGATCTCGCTCTATGCGAGTGTACACTATGTCGTATATATTTGTGCATGTTTGGTCTATTAATATAATTATAGCTCAAATTTATTTGCAAATGCCTCACTAAGATGACTATAAAAACTGGCGATTTTGAAAATTATATAATTCAGTTATATTTAATTCATTTAATTAAAACTTCTCATTTATGTAATCTTATCATACTAGCAAATAGTATAGCAACATTCTAATAGGTTAACGTTGCGTTTATCTAAATTTTAGTTTAAGGTGTTTGACTATCTGGTATGTAAGCGTCTATCTCTACTTAGCGTTTATATTTCTTATTCAGTTAATTTAATTATGCTTTATGCTTTAATGCTTAAATATTTTAATTGCTTTATCATATGTGATTTTGCAACAATTAACATTAGCAAGAAATATTCTAGCACATAATAGTGTTCACTATCAATCACAATTAACCTATCTAATAAATAACATTTAAAGATTATATTTATCATGCAGAATAAAAAAAAAAGTCATTATAATGGAATAATTACACCATGAATCTTACATGCAGTTAATTGTAAAAAATAACTGGGTTTTGTTTTTTCTGAAAAGCTATGATGTTACGTGTTTAATGTCTTGCTTGCACCATCCTGAGCTTGGAAGTGTAGCTCTTGATAATGAAAATGTACAATGGCGACAAGTCGTGCTCTTTGTTTTAAAACTGTGATTGTTTCAGTTTGTAAAATACTCTGATATTTTCATGGAAATCCTTCTTTTATTGTTAAGGAATGTTACCTAATAGCCTTTTCACGATACTTCATTTTTTATTTTATTATTTTGTAGGATTTTTAGGAATGGGGACTCTGGGACTCTGAAGGCATTCTTTATATTTCAGCTTACTCCTTTGCTACCTGTCTTAATCACATTCCAACGGTGCTTTGTATGTTGGCGATAGAATTATTTATTTTGTCCCTTTTAGCAATTACATGAAAAGTAGAGACTGTTCTGTCTCCATCATGCCAACTTATTGTTATAACCACGTTTGCAATTGCTTTTCATATACTCATTCTTCTGCCACTATACAACTCGCTTATGTGTATGATCTCCCTGCAATGAACCGTTCTGTCAACAACATCTCTTCCAAAAGCCATCATACATCCCTGTAAACGCATTGTCCTGGACAGCAAATTTTACGATAATGTAATTTTTTCTGGTTACGCAATTTTATTCCAGTTCTCTGCATCCGCTTGTGCTTGGCTTATGATTCTTCTGATGCAATCTGGTGATATCCACCAAAATCCTGGCCCTGCAGCTTCAGTAAATAGTGCAAAGCATACGGACAATACTTGATCTTCTTCAAACTGAATTGCATCAATTTGACATTCTCACCTTTTCCGAGACTTGGCTTAAAGATGAATGGCCACCCTTTTTGTGGTATTATTAATTAACAATTTAACTTTTAAACATCATATGAACATTTTTTGATAGTCCAGGAGAGAAACATATATTTAAAACCGCTACTAAGTATTATTTGCATGACGTAGATACTACTTTTTACCACTATCGTTCAATATTGCTTTTAAGAAATATTGTCAAAGTGTTAGAAAAACTAATCTTCAAACATATTTTTAATTTTCTTCATGATAATAATTTCCTTACAAACTTGCAGTCCGGACTTATCCAAGGTGATTCCTCAATTAATTAATTAACATTTTGTATAACACTTTCTGCAAAGAGCTCGACACTAGGAAAGAGGTTAGAGCTATTTTCTTGGCTATAAGTAGGGCGTTTGATCGAGTGTGGCATACAGGACTCCTAGTTAAACTGAAAGTGGCTTCGTTCACCAATTACCTTGAAAAGCGACTATTCGATGTGTTGTTATTCCTGGTGCTAAGTGTAACTGGAGTACAATCAATGAGTACAAGTCCCAGAAGGCTCTATGTTTGGCCCTCATCTATTTCTAATTTATATAAATGACATTGTTTCTGACATTCATTCCAAAATACGACTTTTTGCTGATGATACTAGTTTTTATATTACTGTCGATGAAATTGATGTTGCAGCTAATATCCTCAATTCTGAAAATGCAAAGATCACCGACTGGTCAAACAAATGGCTCGTCACTTTTAATCCGTCCAAAACAGTCTCTTCTGTTATCTCGCAAACTTCGGAAACCTACGCACCCCCCTCTACAAATGGTTAACTAAAACATTGCAGTAGTTCAGTGCCATAAAGACCTAAGTATCATTCTTTCAAATGACTGTAGCTGGCCTTCGCAAATTGAGTATATAACAAATAAAGCATGGAGTAGAATTAATATTATGAGAAAACTAAAACACCATATAGAAAATCTCTTGAAACTATCTATGTTAGCTTTATTGAAGACCACTACTGGAATACGGGGATGCTCTATGGGATAACTGCACCAATTACAAAAAGACACATATTGACAATATTCAAAACGAAGCAGCCAGAATAACGACCTAATTAGTATCCCCTGATCGTTTAAAAACAGAAACAGGATGGGAAACATTACAGAATTGGAGACGTAATCATCAACTTATTCTGCTTTATAAAATGGTTCACTTCCTAACGCCTTCGTATTTATTGTCTCTGGTACCATCCTTAGTAGGAGGCGCGTCGCAATATCGTCTAAGAAATGAAAATAATCTTCAGACAGTAAATCCTCGATCCAAGCTTTTTTGAGAATCAATCCTACCAACTACTGTTCCTGGGTGGAACTCTTTACCTCAAGATATTAGAGACCCAGATTCTGTTCATTTATTTAAATGTTATTTGAATCGCAATATCATACAACCGCCAAAATACTTTTACGTCGCAAATAGATTCTACACACTCGTTTACGTACCAATTGTAGTTCATTGAACCTCTATCTGTTTCAGAAATATATAATCACATCCCCGTTATGTGGCCACGATCACGGTCATAGTGGTAGTATTGAAGATAACCAACACTTTTTCTTCACTTGTCCTGCTTACAGTGAAATATGTACTGACCTTGCACACACACTCAACCCGTTATGTACAGTTAACCTCGAAACCTAGGAGAAGAATTCTATAAGCAGTTTGCTTTGGTTCTTATCCTTTAATATGATTAAACAATGTTTATATGAAATGTTGTAAACAATTGAAAAAATAAATACCAACCTCGAAACACTTTTATACAATGAACAGTCGCTAAGTTATGACACTAACGTTTCAATCTTTGAGGCTGTTCAAAGGCTGTATATAATAAAAAGCAAACGTTTCTAATCTGGCAGAGTACCGTATTTACTCAATGTGTCCAGACACTCATTAATTCCGGACACCTAATTAATTGAAGGAAATAATAAAACCAGTGTTCGGACATACTAAGAAATCAATCTTATTTCAATAGTTTTGATGGTTTTATAAATTCGGACATCGGGAAAGGATTCGCCGAAAATGACAGGTTAAAATTACGATCAACGACTTCTTCTAATTGCTGATTGCATCTCGATAATTACCAACAGAGGCAGCAGAATATACTTCAATGAATTTAATTGTAACTTGTTTGATGCAATTAAATAAAAAGTTTTTGATCGTGATTTTTTACTGTTATAAACGAGCCATTTTTAAACAATTACATTATTAAAGACCCATGCTATAAACATCCATATAAATTCTGTGTAATCGGTCAGGCGCGTGTTGAATCAATTGTTTAAATTAGATGTAGGTGTTACGGGTTGTTTTGTGTTGTCGCTGTAGTAGCTAGTGGGTCATTCCATTATCTGGCATTATTATGACCAGCAAAAAAATACGGACTCGCTCACACAGGTAAAGTGCTATGCGCTTTGATGTCTGTTTGTACAGACACATGAAATATTTTTTATTTCCTACTAGAAGCATGGCATGCTTTGTTTTTTAGCTTCGATTTGAGGAATAACATGATGGTGCAATTAAATGGACAAAGAACACGACTATTATATAATTTTAATTGTTTTGTTTCTTTATTTATTTTCTGCAATACCTTGTATGTTTTTATTTTGTAATAAAATAATCAACATGTTTAAAAATTGCATTGTCTCATTATTCAATAAAGTTCATTGCTACATTTCAAACAAAATATAATAATTTAATATAATAAACTAAATGTCATAATTGTTCATTGTTTACACATTTTTTATTAGTTCACTGTTGAATCGCATATAGCCCAGTATACTATTACACAGTCCGCACTAGCCAGCATATAACTACACTTGTGACTAGAACGTGATAGTTCCACAGATCAAACAGTGTACCGCTCGCTCACCGCAAAATTCAAAGGAATAACCCACTCTACCCGCGTGTAATGTGTGTCTCGGTATACTGATTTCACAGGTTTTTCGGTTTGCCCAAGTTGAGAACCGTAATTTTAGACAGTTTATAGAATAGCCGAATAATTACCATTAAGTGATAATTAATGGATGGATTTTCGTAATTACCATAAACAATGAAGGTGAGATTGTCCCGAACATCACAATTAAAAATACTTACCATAGAATGTTAATTTACCGTTCCTCTCAAAATATTCGGACATTGGCAAATATGAATTAATTTTGGAAAGTTATATTTCCGGACACCAAAGAAATTAATTATTTTATCCCGTCCGAACTGATAGAGTAAATACGGTATGTAAATATGATTGATGTTTGTGGTTGCCATCAATGTTGCTGTGTCTCATAGAGTACTTCGCCTTCTGATCCCCAGTGTCACCCGTTATTATCCTGTTATCCAACAAGACTATATGCAGTCCTTTTTACTTTCCTTTTTTTCTTTTTTCTTTTTTTTTTTTATATATATATATTTTTTTGTATTTATTTTTTTGAGTGGGTATGTCTCTTGTTCGTATTACTTTTTGTTTATGTTTTCCTTCACCATCTATCATCATATTTCTTTAATTCCTTTTTGCATGTGTTCTTTTTTAATTTGTTTAAGCAAATATTAACTGAAGCCCATGTGACACTGCATAATTATAATAATTCTACCAATTGGTTCATATCTATGTATGTTCCATAGCTGTTAATACATACTTGAATTGTAAACACGTTTTCCAAGGAGAGGAACTTTATAAGTTTTCTTTCATTCCAATCCTTTACTTAATATACTGTTATTTATGCACTAATTTGAAATAAAATATGTTTAAACCAAATACTTTTCAAGTTATGGCCAAGGTTAGGTTGCAAGTGTGAAGGACGATGGACAGAGTGATCCCAAATGTCTGCCAGGCTACGCAGGCAACACAAAAAATAGATAGAATGACCTGAAAATAGGAAGATTGTTGGCCTGTAAATAGGGAAACTGACATGAAATAATGGAATGACATGAAAATAGGAAGCAGGAAATAGGGAGATTGGCATGAAATAATGAGATGTACATGAAAATAGGTAAACTGACACGAAAATAGGGGAACTGACATGAAAATAGGGAAATTGACCTGAAAATAAGGAAGCTGACCTAAAAATATGGAAATTAGCCTAAAAACAAGCAGATTCAATTGAAAATAGAGCAACTGTTTTCTTAAGATAACTTTAGCTTTTATTACTTTGATATAGTAATGTTAGTTTCAATTTTATAGATTTAATATGGGTTTTGCGCAGATCCAACTATAAACATATTTTTTAAACATCATATTAAAGATTAAAAGATTACTGGAACATGACAACAACGCTCCCATTTTTGTAAATCTGACCTGCAGTATTTTATGTCTGATCTTGCTGAGGTATGACAGTAGATCCCCATGTGGCAGGTGCTCCACTACTAGACAAAATGGCTCCCGTAGTGTGCAACATCCCAGAATGCTCACTATGTTTCTATGGTAACTAATGTCCTTCATCATCTGAATCTCATTCAAGAAATCCCTTGTGTACCTTTCTTCTGTGCACTCTGGAAAGAAATTAAAATTGGTGTGGAATGAAGATTGGTGTGGAATGAAAATTGGTGTGGAATGAAGATTGGTGTGGAATGAAAATTGGTGTGGAATGAAAATTGGTGTGGAATGAAGATTGGTGTGGAATGAAGATTGTTGTGGAATGAAGATTGGTGTGGAATGAAGATTGGTGTGGAATGAAGATTGGTGTGAAGATTGGTGTGAATGAAGATTGGTGTGGAATGAAGATTGGTGTGGAATGAAGATTGGTGTGAGATTGGTGTGGAATGAAGATTGGTGTGGAATGAAGATTGGTGTGGAATGAAGATTGTTTAAAACTGACTTTTAAGGCTTCATTACATCCAATAATTAAAATATACTTCTTTGTGTCTTACCAGAGGAATGGAACTCAAGTTACCGTTTTGTTCCCGAGAAACAGAGTTAAATGCAAAAACTAAACATAAAATATTAACAAAATTAACTGCCCGTAAGATGTTAAGGTCAGATTCATTCAGTGTGCTGTAGAGAGCTGTTCTATCCAGTATACAACTATGATCATATAGAAAAGTAACACATTTAACCCATTTTTCTCCAAAAAGGAAAGGCAAAAATTGGCAAAGTTGTGTATTTTTTCTTCCCCCGACTTTTAACTGACTTAACCACTCATTGCAACTACCATAACAACTCCAGTAGCCTCCTACCTTGTAGCATTTTTATAGCAACAGTGATGTGAGTTCCCCGTTTATCTTCTGCCCCATGTATGTCTATCCCACGATTCAACAGTACACTCTTACTGACACGCCCCTTAACCACCTGACCGAATGCCCCACTCCCGATGGTACGGCCAATCTTCAGACAACAGTGAGGGAGTTCCCAGAGGTCAGGGACTACAGTGGGAGTGTCATCTATCTCATTGGATCTGCAAGTAGTTACAAACATCATTGTTTGTCAAATGAATATGTGATGCTGAATAAAGAGACACAGTGGAAAAATAACATAAAATTTGATAAACAAGAAATGTCAGAAAAACAATTATAAACAAGTGGGCCTGTAGATGCTCAACTGGTATGATGTGATTCTAAAACATAAACATGATAGAGGCCAACCCAAGAAACATGTTTCCTGTATATAACTCTATGTAAACTTTGGGTTATATTTTGAATATTTGACGACAACGAAAAACACACACTTGAAAGGGGCCAACAACAGGAACATGTATATGATATTTAACTAGAATGGCATAAATGGTAATATGTCGTTTGATAAATGTCCTTAAATCTGATCTAAGTTTAGCCATGGTGACTGGAGGCCCCAAAAACACAAATCTGAAGGAGATTAACCCAAAGATCATTGCGATTAAGTTTTATCAAAATCCTTCAAGCGGTTTCAGAGAAGACGTCATTTTTAACGTTTTCCTATATAACTCTATGTAAACTTTGGATCACTGTGGCGGCCATTTTGATTATTCGACGATAACGAAAATCCTTCAAGCGGTTTCAGAGAAGATGTCATTTTTAACCTTTTCCTACATAACTCTATGTAAACTTTGGGTCGCCGTGGCCGCCATTTTGATTATTCGACGATAACGAAAAAAACACAAACATCATAGAGGCTAACCCAAGGAACATGTTTATGATATTTCACAAGAATAGATAAAATAAGTGGTTTCGGAGATGTCGTTTGAAATTTCCTTATATTCGACCTAGTTTTAGACATGGCGGCCGCAAAAAACACAAATCTGAGAGGGACTATCCCAAATATCATGGTGATTAAGTTTCATCAAAATCCTTCAAGAGGTTTCAGAGAAGATGTCATTTTTAACTTTTTCCTATATAACTCTATGTAAACTTTGGGTCGCCGTGCTGGCCATTTTGATTATTCGACAATAACGAAAAAACACAAACTTGATAGAGGCTAACCCAAGGAACATGTTTATGATATTTCACAAGAATGGAATAAGTGGTTTCGGAGATGTCGTTTGAAATTGCCTTAAATTTGACCTAGTTTTAGACATGGTGGCCATCTTGGATGACTGGCAGCCACAAAAAACACAAATCTGAGAGGGACTATCCCAAAGATCATTGTGATATAAGTTTCATCAAAATCCTTCAAGCGGTTTCAGAGAAGATGTCGTTTTTAATGTTTTCCTATATAACTCTACGTAAACTTTGGGTCTCTGTGGCAGCCATTTTGATTATTCGACGATAACGAAAAACACAAACCTGATAGAGGCCAACCCACGAAACATGTTTATGATATTTCACAAGAATGGAATAAGTGGTTTCGGAGGAGATGTCGTTTGAAATTTCCTTTAATTTGACCTCATTTTAGCCATGGTGGCCATCTTGGATGACTGGTGGCTGCGAAAAACATAAATCTGAGGGGTACTATCCTAAAGATCATTGTAATGAAGTTTTATCAAAATCTTTCAAGCAGTTTCAAAGAAGATGTCATTTTTATATGTAAGCTTTGAGTCGCCGTTGCGGCCATTTTGATTATTCGACGATAACGAAAAACACAAACTTGATAGAGGCCAACCCAAGGAACATGTTGATGGTATTTCACAATAATGGAATAAGTGGTTTCGGAGATGTCGTTTGAAAATTCCTTAAATTTGACCTAGTTTTAGCCATGGCGGCCATCTTGGATGACTGGTGGCCGCAAAAAACAAAAATCTGAGAGGGACTATCCCAAAGATCATTGTGATATAAGTTTCATCAAAATCCTTCAAGCGGTTTCAGAGAAGATGTCGTTTTTAATGTTTTCCTATATAGCTCTATGTAAACTTTGGGTCTCTGTGGCGGCCATTTTGATTATTCGACGATAACGAAAAACACAAACTTGATAGAGGCCAACCCAAGAAACATGTTTATGATATTTCACAAGAATGGAATAAGTGGTTTCATAGGAGATGTCGTTTGAAATTTCCTTAAATTTGACCTCATTTTAGCCATGGTGGCCATCTTGGATGACTGGTGGCCGCGAAAAACATAAATCTGACGGGGACTATCCTAAAGATCATTGTAATGAAGTTTTATCAAAATCATTCAAGCAGTTTCAAAGAAGATGTCATTTTTATATGTAAGCTTTGAGTCGCCGTGGCGGCCATTTTGATTACTCGACTATAACGAAAAAAACACAAACTTGATAGAGTTTATGGTATTTCACAATAATGGAATAAGTGGTTCCGAAGGAGATGTCGTTGGAAAATTTCTTAAATTTGACCTAGTTTTAGCCATGGTGGCCATCTTGGCCATCCATGAAAAACATAAATCTGAGAGGGGCCCTCCCGAGTAACATTGTGATGAAGTTTCATCAAAATCCTTCAAGCGGTTTCAGAGGAGATGTCGATTTTATAAAATTGCTAACAGACGGACAGACAGACGGACGATGGACGAAAAGTGATCCCGTAAGCTTGCCTGGCCTTTGGCCAGTACAGCTAAAAGCAGATAAGCATTTGCATAAAAGGAAATCCAAATCTTTCCACTGGTCTAGGAGAAAAGACATGCAGATACCAACCTTGACTTTTTAACTCTTAGCGTGATGTTGACAACAGGAACCTCCCAGTGGGATTCTAACTCGCAGCAGTGAGAGGCGAGAATTTTTCCATTCTCTAATGGAGTATATATAAGAGGGGTGATCCAAAATTATGAAGATTTTTGATGTAAAATCATTATTATTAAATAGTTAATAACAATCTTACACAATGTATCCTTTATGGGATAGCTGATATCAGTTTATAATTAAAATTATATAAAGCAATTTTATATGTCGTCATAATAATGATGACCCACAACAATGATGACCCATAACAATGACGACCCATAACAATGATGACCCATAACAATGATGACCCATAACAATGATGACCAATAACAATGATGACCCATAACAATGATGACCCATAACAATGATGACCCACAACAATGATGACCCATAACAATGATGACTCACAACAATGATGACCCATAACAATGATGACTCACAACATAACAATGATGCCACATAACAATGATGACTCACAACATAACAATGATGCCACATAACAATGATGACTCACAACATAACAATGATGACTCACAACATAACAATGATGCCACATAACAATGATGACCCATAACAATGACGACACACAACAATGATGACCCATAACAATGATGACCCATAACAATGATGACTCACAACATAACAATGATGACTCACAACATAACAATGATGCCACATAACAATGATGACTCACAACATAACAATGATGACTCACAACATAACAATGATGCCACATAACAATGATGACCCATAACAATGACGACCCACAACAATGATGACCCACAACAATGATGACCCACAACAATGATGACCCACAACAATGATGACCCATAACAATGATGACCCATAACAATGATGACCCATAACAATGATGACCCATAACAATGACGACTCACAACAATGATGACCCATAACAATGACGACTCACAACAATGATGACCCATAACAATGATGACCCACACACAATGATGACCCACACACAATGATGACCCATAACAATGATGACCCATAACAATGATCATAACAATGATGACCCATAACAATGACGACCCACAACAATGATGACCCATAACAATGATGACTCACAACATAACAATGATGCCACATAACAATGATGACCCATAACAATGTCGTGGACAATGTGACAATGATGACCCATAAAATGATGGGTCATTATGACAATGATGACCCATAACATTGCCATAGACAATGATGACCCATAACAACGATGACGCATAACAACGATGACCCATAACAACGTTATGGACAAAGTGATCTGTATCAATGCCATCCAGACCAACACAAACACTTACTGGCTCTCAGTGGACCTCATGACAAAGTAGTGGTCGCCATCTTCTGAATCTTGCTCCACAATTTCTGCCAACCTTTGCTCAAGGTTCTTGAAATGCTTTTTTTTGTGCAGGTGACGCAGCAAAATGGTTGCCATGGTAATCACAAGGATCACGGGTATGAGGACATACAATGGTGTCACATTGAACGGTGTATGATCATCTGAGAAATTGAGAACAGTCACTCTTTACCAAAACATAAATTTAGTATAATTTTAAAGTTCTTTAAACATAAAATAGTAAAGTATAATTTTGGTGATCCTTGGAATGTATAACAGTTATCATCCACAACTCAAGGGATGACATGTCTTGTAATAGTGTAGGTTCATTTTTATGTTACACTTATTAAGTATAGGACACTTGGGAAACTTAGGGAAAGTGTCTTGTTGAAAGCTGAAAGTGTCTTGCCCAAAAACACACCGATGAAACTCGGTGACAAAGGTGATGCTTAAACCTGGGTTCTCCATATATCAAGTCCACCATGCTATCCACTGGGCCATGCCCCATTACTAATGAAACAATGATTATTAGCACTAAAGAAACAAAGAAATTTTATTGAATGACGTCATAGTAACGTGGAAAATAACTAATGTCAAATAAATGAAGATTGCGGCCTCCATGGATCGACTTCGACGTTTGATTTTGACCATTTAGATGCAATCTCACGTTACAGTGCATTATAATAGGCTTAAATAGTCAGAACTTTTGAGTTTTGAGATAGTATATCGACTGTGTAATGGTCTTGTAGTGAATGTTAACAGTTCCAATATCGCAACATTTGCGACCATTAAATGGTTGATATACTGGCTTAAAATTAAAGGTATAGACTATATAATCCTATAACTATGGGTTGAAACCTTTACCATAGCAAAACATAAAGTCTTACCTAGCTTGTCTTTGTCTGAACCGTATATTTCATCATCTGAAGATTAGAAAACAAAAATGCTAAACTATAGTTGTGTACTATTTTATCAGTGTATCATCTGACATATCCCTGAAAAAAATGTACCCCAGTTAATAACTCTTAATGTTATTATGTGATATTTCCCTCTGTTTTTCAGACTTGGTCTAGCTTATATCAATATCAAGATTAAAGACTTCATCAAGACCCTAGTTTTGCAAAGATTGAACACTAAATGAAGGTGCTAGAGTATTACAAAAAAAAAATAATATACATATTTCATTAAATCAACCTGTTTACTCAGGTGTTTATTTTCAAATATAAATAATTTTCGAAACTGTCCCAGTTTTCATGTATAATAAGATTCTGATCAAGTGTGGTAAACAGCAGATGCAAAACAAAGGTGTCAAGGCAAAAAATAGCATTTTTTCGTTAAATCAAGGGCTATGACTGATGTTTATTATCTGATAATATTGGTGGTTTTCCAACTCTGTCCAAGCTATCATTGAAATTAAGACTGTTTCAAAGTTTGGTAAATTTCTGACACAAAATGAAAGTGCACGAGTGGTGTCAAGGCAAGATATAGCACTTTTCGTTAAAATTAAGGGCCATAAATCTGATGTTCATTATCAGATATTGGTGGTATCCTGTTCTCATAGTCTATATGAGGTATTGGTTCACGCACCCCAAGTCCTGTCTCAGACACAGGTATCCTGTTCCCATCGTCTATATGAGGTATTGGTACATGCTCCCCAAGTCCCGTCTCTGACTCAGGTATCCTGTTTCCATTGTCTATATGAGGTATTGGTACACGCACACCAAGTCCCATCTCTGACTCAGGTATTCCTATCGTCTATATGAGGTATTGGTACAATCACCCCAAGTCTCGTCTCTGACTCAGGTATCCTGTTCCCATCGTCTATATGCCCGTCTCTAACTCAGGTATCCTGTTCCCATCGTCTATAATAGGTATTGGTACAATCACCCCAAGTCCCGTCTCTAACTCGGGTATCCTGTTCCCATCGTCTATATGAGGTATTGGTACACGCACCCCAAGTCTTGTCTCTAACTCGGGTATCCTGTTCCCATCGTCTATATGAGGTATTGGTAAACGCACCCCAATTCCCGTCTCTAACTCAGGTATCCTGTTCCCATCGTCTATATGAGGTATTGTTACACGCACCCTGAGTCCCGTCTCTAACTCAGGTATCCTGTTCCCATCGTCTATATGAGGTATTGGTACACGCACCTCAAGTCCCATCTCTAACTCAGGTATCCTGTTCCCACTGTCTATATGAGGTATTGGTACACGCACCCCAAGTCCCGTCTCTACCTCAGGTATCCTGTTCTCACTGCCTATATGAGGTATTGGTACATGCACCCCAAGCCAGGCATCCTGTTCCAATTGTCTATATGAGGTATTGGTACACGCACCCCAAGCCAGGTATCCTGTTCCAATTGTCTATATGAGGTATTGGTATACGCACCCCAAGTCCCGTCTCTAACTCAGGTATCCTGTTCCCATTGTCTATATGAGGTATTGGTACACGCACTCCAAGTCCCGTCTCTAACTCAGGTATCCTGTTCCCACTGTCTATATGAGGTATTGGTACACGCACACCAAGTCCTGTCTCTAACTCAGGTATTCTGTTCCCACTGTCTATATGAGGTATTGGTTCACGCATCCCAAGTCCCGTCTCCAACTCAGGTATCCTGTTCACATTGTCTATATGAGGTATTGGTACAAGCACCCCAAGTCCCATCTCCAACTCAGGTATCCTGTTCCCATCATCTATATGAGGTATTGGTACACGCACCCCAAGTCCCGTCTCTAACTCAGGTATCCTGTTCCCATCGTCTATATGAGGTATTGGTACATGCACCCCAAGTCCCATCTCTAACTCAGGTATCCTGTTCCCATCGTCTATATGAGGTATTGGTACACGCACCTCAAGTCCCATCTCTAACTCAGGTATCCTGTTCCCACTGTCTATATGAGGTATTGGTACACGCACCCCAAGTCCCGTCTCTACCTCAGGTATCCTGTTCTCACTGCCTATATGAGGTATTGGTACATGCACCCCAAGCCAGGTATCCTGTTCCAATTGTCTATATGAGGTATTGGTATACGCACCCCAAGTCCCGTCTCTAACTCAGGTATCCTGTTCCCATTGTCTATATGAGGTATTGGTACACGCACACCAAGTCCTGTCTCTAACTCAGGTATTCTGTTCCCACTGTCTATATGAGGTATTGGTACACGCATCCCAAGTCCCGTCTCCAACTCAGGTATCCTGTTCACATTGTCTATATGAGGTATTGGTACAAGCACCCCAAGTCCCATCTCCAACTCAGGTATCCTGTTCCCATCATCTATATGAGGTATTGGTACACGCACCCCAAGTCCCATCTCTAACTCAGGTATCCTGTTCCCATCGTCTATATGAGGTATTGGTACATGCACCCCAAGTCCCATCTCTAACTCAGGTATCCTGTTCCCATCATCTATATGAGGTATTGGTACACGCACCCCAAGTACCGTCTCTAACTCAGGTATCCTGTTCCCATTGTCTATATGAGTTGTTTTTTCAATATAGGTGGATTTCAAACTTGAGTTTCCATAAGTAGTAAGACTCTGGCCATGTTTGGTAAAGATCAAATGCAAAATGGGGTTGCTAGAGAGCTGACATCAAACGGTCAACAGATGAAGGATGACAGACAACATATCAAAGTGTAAACCCTACTGATCATTGGCCAGTACAGCTAAAAACTAGGTGATTGTTACATGACAGAAACAGTGAGTCCCATGCTCTTTGCTCTTAACCATCTAAAGGTAATGGCCGCAGTGGCACAATATCAACCTGATAAAAATATTGTTTTTTAAGTACAAAATATATCACCTGGGACACCTGGTACAGTGAAAACATGTAAGGCAGCCTCTTCCCACACCACATCGCTGGGTTCTTCATCCTCACACGATAGAGGCATCATCTGTTGAAGGATTATCAAACATAATGCTAGCATTTAATGTATAACATTACACTTACATTTAAATTCTATATCATAGGCTCTCATCTCAACCCATATTCAACAAGTGATCAACAGTTAAGTATATCTGATAGTTAAGGCAATCTATAAGGGTATACCCATACCAAAACTGCCCAACAATGGACATTGATAAACATACAAAAATTCAGTGAGTACCTGTGTTTGTGGCATGTGCACTTTATCTCGCTCATTTTAAAATTGTTTGTTGATATACATAGTCCTGTCCCCAATGTTCAAGTAAGCTCTTGGTACACCCACCTCAAGCCCTGTCCCCACTGTCTAACTGAGTTCTTGGTACACCCACTGCAAGTCCTGTTCCCATTGTCTAACTGAGCTCTTGGTACACCCATCCCAAGTTCTGTCCCCACTGTCTAACTGAGCTCTTGATACACCCACCCACCCTAAGTCATGTTCCCACTGTCTGAGCTCTTGGTATACCCATCCCAAGTCCTGTTCCCACTAATTGAGCTCTTGGTTCACCCACCCCAAGTCCTGTTCCCATCGTCTAAATGAGCTCTTGGTACACCCATCCCAAGTTCTGTTCCCACTAACTGAGCTCTTGGTACACCCACCCTAAAACCGGTCCCACTGTCTGAGCTCTTTGTACATCCACCCTAAGTCCTGTTTCCATTGTGTAATTGAGCTCTTGGTACACACACACCAAGTCCCGTTCCCACTGTCTAATTGAGCTCTTGGTACACCCACCCTAAGTCCTGTTCTCACTATCTGAGCTCTTGGTACACCCACCCTAAGTCCTATTCTCACTGTCTGAGCTCTTGGTACACTCACGCCAAGTCCTGTTCCCACTGTCTAATTGAACTCATGATTCACCCACCCTAAGTCCTGTTCTCACTATCTGAGCTCTTGGTACATCCACCCCAAGTCCTGTTCTCACTGTCTGAGCTCTTGGTACATCCACCCTAAGTCCTGTTCTCACTATCTGAGCTCTTGGTACACCCACCCTAAGTCCTATTCTCACTGTCTGAGCTCTTGGTACACCCACCCTAAGTCCTGTTCTCACTATCTGAGCTCTTGGTACACCCACCCTAAGTCCTATTCTCACTGTCTGAGCTCTTGGAACACTCACGCCAAGTCCTGTTCCCACTGTCTAATTGAGCTATTGGTACACCCACCCCAAGTCAAGTTCCCATTATCTAATAGAGCTCATGATTCACCCACCTCAAGTCCTGTTCCCACTAATACAGCTCCTGATTCACCCTCCCCAAGTCCTGTTCCCATTGTCTAACTGAACTCTTGGTACAACCACCCCAAGCCATTTTCCCATTGTCTAACTGAACTCTTGGAACACCCACCCCAAGCCCTGTTCCCACTGCCTAATTGAGCTCTTGGTAAAACAAGTAAATTATCTACAACTCTCCTTACCTTAACTCCATAATTCTTGACAGAATCCTGCAGATGCACTCTTAACATGGTCCGATTCTGCAGAACAAAGTAATCTCATAAAACACTTTCATAACAAAACAAAATGACCGATTCATCTAGGCTTATTTCTTCTTTTTTGTATGATAGAAGAAAAACCTTATATGCAAATAATTTAAAGAGGGCCAAACGTACAGTGTTCCATAAGGGTCATGGTGTATTGAAGATTCTCCAACAGAACTATACCAAACTGGTACCCGCCGTAGTGTTCCATAAGGGTCATGGTGTATTGAAGATTCTCCAACAGAACTATACCAAACTGGTACCGCTGCAGTGTTCCATAAGGGCCATGGTGTATTGAAGAATCTCCAACAGAACTATACCAAACTGGTACCCGCTGCAGTGTTTCATAAGGGCCATGATGTATTGAAGATACTCCAACAGAACTATACCAAACTGGTACCCGCTGCAGTGTTCCATAAGGGCCATGGTGTATTGAAGATTCTCCAACAGAACTATACCAAACTGGAACCCGCTGCAGTGTTCCATAAGGGCCATGGTGTATTGAAGATTCTCTAATAGAACTATACCAAACTGGTACCCGCTGCAGTGTTCCATAAGGGCCATTGTGTATTGCAAATTCTCCAACAGAACAATACCAAACTGGCATGGCGCAGTAGGCAGCAAGGCGGATTTGTTACCGGAGGCCCCGGGTTCAATCCTCCGTGGTGCCTCTGAGTTTCGTCGGTGTGTTCTTTGGCAAGACACTTTCCCTTAGCCTCGTCCGTCGGATAGGGACGTAAACCGGGCGGTCCCGTGTATCGGTCCATCCTCCGAGCATGTTAAATAACCATAGGAATCTATTCGATAATAAGAGTAGGGCATGGTTACCGGATTCCTATGTATGCTTCCCCTCTCTCTGGGGTGGCTCTAAATAAACTATACTGTGTTGATGAGCCGTTAAACAACATTCAATTAGTTTAAATTTATTTATTTTTCATCGATTGTACTTTTTTGAATCACTCTCGATGTCTTCCTGGGTAGAAGCAGTACTAAGCAAATGCAGATAAAGTGTCTTGCTCATGGACACAACGCATATGGCAATGGCGGGGATCGAATCCACGACTTTTCGATCATGGGTCCAACGCTCTACCACTAGACCACAGCTCTCCAATTACCAAACTGGTACCCGCTGACATGCTCAAATTCATTCCCACGATCCCTATTTCATCAATAATCATCCGCATTTCATCAAACTTGGTACATGACTATAAGCTTGTGCTACATGCAAACTATTAGACCTCTGGCTCTGGTAGTTTCAGAGGAGACTTTTTAAAAAAAGAAAATCCTACATCAATCTATGTAAAACTGCGACCATCATGGCGCCCCAGATTTACCATTTGAACAAACTTGGTAGAGGACAAAAGCTTATGCTGCATGTAACATATGAGAGCCATATGGTTTTAGAACCATAAGGCTCTCATATTAAACATGTGACCCCTGTGTCCCTTGTGGCAGAGCCAAATTTGACCCCAGGGTCATCATTTGAACATTTTGGTACAGAAACATAGTTAACAGACGAAGGACAGAAAGTGGTCACAATAGCTGACTTTGAGCCTTCAGCTCAGGTAAGCTAAAAATGAAGGAGATAAAGTATTAACTAAGTAAAATATGAATTTTCCAAAAATATCAAGGACCATAGCTGTTTTCGAAAGGATCCGAGCATTCGCTGATCTCAATAATCTGGCCAAGTATGGAAAAAATCAGATGAAAGTGCTTATAAGGTAACATAGTATTTCCAAAAAATCATTGGCCAGAACTCAGGTGTTACTAATCCAACGTAGCTGGAGTTCAAATGGGTCCGAGCTTAAATGGATATTAGCAATCTGGCTGAGTTTGAACAAAATTGAATGAAAGATAAAGGTGCTAGAGTGGATACAAACAAATTTATAGCATTTTCGAATAAATCAAGGCCCGTTATGGTGTTACTAGTCTGATGTATTATTCGAAGAGGTTTGAGCTTTAATTGGAACCCAGATTCTGAAAGTCATCAATAACAACAACAACAATTTCTTAATATATCTAGAATTATCACTGAAGGTTATGAATACTTCTGCTTAAATTCAAACAAAGGACCATAATTCTGTAATAAATTAGGCAATCAACAATGATGATGTAGAGGGACAGAAGGTCATCAGTTGTTATGTGTATATAAATGTTTGGGAACAACTCATTTAAAATTGAGGAATGCAAGTAATAAAAATGTGTTACGGGATGCGACGTGACAAAAATGTGTTACGCGATAGGACGTTAGGGACATGATTCCTTTATAGCCCCACTTCACTTGGCGAAAGCGGGGGTATAACTATATGTAAAACCGTCACCCCCGGAAACCGTATAAAATGTTTGAGAAGCATAGGTGAAAACATTTTTACGTTAAAATCATCAGTGACGTAACTCCGGCATAAATCAATTAACTGGAACCTTTTTAGGATATATACAACTAAACATGATATGGATATTTCCCAGTAAATTTGGTTGAAATCTGCATAAAAGAGGAGACAAAGTCTCAGGACTAACAGACGGATGCATGGATGGTAGGCATAACTAGGGCAAAAACAATGTCTCCCTCCATTGGAAGGGGAGACATAATGATAAATCTCTCCATTGGAAGGGGAGACATAATGATAAATCCCTCCATTGGAAGGGGAGACATAATGATAAATCCCTCCATTGGAAGGGGAGACGTAACAATAAATTCCTCCATTGGGAGACATAATGATAAATCTCTCCATTGGAAGGGGAGACATAATGATAAATCCCTCCATTGGAAGGGGAGACATAATGATAAATCCCTCCATTGGAAGGGGAGACATAACTATAAATCCCTCCATTGGAAGGGGAGACATAATGATAAATCCCTCCATTGGAAGGGGAGACATAACTATAAATCCCTCCATTGGAAGGGGAGACATAATGATAAATCCCTCCATTGGAAGGGGAGACATAACTATAAATCCCTCCATTGAAAGGGGAGACATAATGATAAATCCCTCCATAACGATAAATCCCTCCATTGGAAGGGGAGACATAACGATAAATCCCTCCATTGGAAGGGGCGACATAACGATAAATCCCTCCATTGGTAGGGGAGACATAACGATAAATCCCTCAATTGGAAGGGGAGACGTAACGATAAATCCCTCCATTGGAAGGGGAGACATAACGATAAATCCCTCCACTGGGAGACATAATGATAAAACCCAAGGGGAGACATAACGATAAATCCCTCCATAGGAAGGGGAGACATAATGATAAATCCCTCCATTGGAAGGGGAGACATAACGATAAATCCCTCCATTGGAAGGGGAGACATAATGATAAATCCCTCCATTGGAAGGGGAGACATAACGATAAATCCCTCCATTGGAAGGGGAGACATAACGATAAATCCCTCCATTGGAAGGGAAGACATAATGATAAAGCGAGGTTTCAAGTTTAAGGCTTGATGAATACTTTAACTCCAGTTAGTAGAAAATAAGCTAGGCATGCAAAATGGCATAGGTAGTGTCAATTGTCTAGACCAAACTTCCTAAGTACCACCTAAGAATATGTCAATAATATTCTCATTGTTATGTGTATTTCTTAATCAACTGTCGTATTTCTGGAGAATAAAGTATCATAAAACAAAATAAATTGTCTGCTCTGATTGCATGAACACATCTGAAAGCTTCCAAGTCTATGTGTTTTCATAGAAATAAATGATAACAATTATACACATTGGTACATTATACACACTGGTACATTATACACATTGGTACATACACATTGGTACATTATACACATTGGTACATTATACACATTGGTACATTATACACATTGGTACACATGGGTACTTGGTAATTTTGTTAAGCTTAGGGTTAATTGTAATTAAATGTTGAATTCTGCTATGGTAAATCAGTTATTTAATGGTCGCAAATTGTGTTTAATGGCGACGCATTAGCAGTCGGTTAAACACAACTTGCGTCCATTAAACGACTGATATACCATAGCAAAAGTCAAAACATCAATACTGGTCAATCCGTTTCTAATGCATTTCATTGTTTTTGACAGTTTTACTCCCAAATGCATTGAAATAAAACGTTTTTTGACAGTACGGTTGAACGTCACCTGACTGGACTTATTAATAGTTGCAAATGTTTGTCTACCAATCGGACTGTAGGATTTTTGGCAAGTGTGCTAGAATACATATTATATGGTGTGTACATGTCTGAAAGTAGCTATCCCACCAATAACAGCCAAATTTTAAAAAAATATGTACACCGTTTCTAAACCTACCGACAATGAGGTATATATATATATAACCTTTTTTTTTGAGAATCAGAACTCTATAGACACATTACAAACAACTTTAACCAGCCAGGCCAAATCCCAAAACTGCAGCATCGAATTAAGAGTTACCAACTCATAATTCATTTTACACATATTCAATCGCGGGTATTTTAAGAAACCGTGAATAAACCTTTACTTTTAATCGACATATATACATTATTATATGAACTGACCACCTGGATAAAGATTTGATAAACAATTCTGTAGTGTAATTTTGCCGTTATTTGGCAGGTTAGTTTCTTTAATATTTGACTTCAGGGTTTGAAATTAACTTTTGTCCCCAGCCAAATTTACTTGTCCCTGCATTTCATGTAAAAGTGATACAAAAACAAGATCATTATGTATTTCATTTTATTAACAATAAACTTGAGTTGAATGAGCCTACACACCGAGCAAAACATTTTTCCATCTGGGTAGTCAAACCACTTAAATTGGTCTTTCCAGGCTTCCTGATACGTATGAGTATGTTTGCTTTTATCATAATCTCGTTTTGATTTCTTCATTCGTTTTTTCCCTTATTTTCTTTTTTTTCTTCAACATCTGACAGATGTTGCCACATTTTGTTTATTTTCAAGGTCAAGTTAGGTATTGCCGGTGTCTATAATATTTATAATGTTATGAGAACATATGGTTTAAAATACGCCACCTACCGTCTACGCATATGTCCGCCATGAGATCGGCAGTTACCCTAACAAATTTGATTGGTCAAACAGAACTCGGTCAGTACTTCTCGTATTATTCCCTCAACCAATAAAAACAAGAGAGTTTTTATTCGTCATTTATAAGGTGCTCGACGATGTTTTGACCTTTTTTCAGTCACGTGTTTTCATTTTTAAAGATGTAAAATGAATTTCTTGATATAAAATTTAGTTGTCAGTCGGACAGGCAACCTGGGACAATTAAATTGTCCTTGTCCCCAGCAGAATCTACATGGCAGCGGACAAGCGGACAGCTGTTAATTTGGAACCCTGAACTTAACCTATTTGTCGAACAGAACAATTTCATAAGTATGTGAATTTTGGGTATTAAATGTTTAGTAAATCAGTGTGTAATAGTTTTCAAGAAACTGAGTTCAACATAACTGTGCCTCATTTTAAGTTCATTAAGTAGGTCAAGGTTAGTCAAGGTGACATACAGAGTTCACATCCTGGCAACCTGCCAAACTTAGCATGAAGTTTTTCTGCACCACAGCTGACACCTATTATTTCTACATTCAAAACGGCATGGGTAGTGCCAAATAAAATTATGTGTGGTTCCGATTTCCCCGTTTTAAGGGCCTAAACATTTTATGCCAAAATAGAAGAAAATTGAGTTTTTTATCAAATTAAATTACGTTTTCTATCTGCTTTGTACCTGACATCAATAAATATATATTAAAGTTAGTTTATTAGGTTTTAAAAGTATTGAGTGAAAAATAAAAAGACAAAATATAAAATATTTTCCCTACCTACCTTATTTTTTTTAGCATTTAATAGGAACCACACATATAAATTTATTTGGCCAAACGTGAATTGTCTAGACCAATGATGTACAGTAGTCTTGTTTCTTGGGTTTGGAAATTTGAAAAAGCAAAAGTATGGTAAAACAGGCTGAAAGCATGGTACAACAGGCTGAAAGCATGGTACAACAGGCTGAAAGCATGGTACAACAGGCTGAAAGCATGGTACAACAGGCTGAAAGCATGGTACAACAGGCTGAAAGCATGGTACAACAGGCTGAAAGCATGGTACAACAGGCTGAAAGCATGGTACAACAGGCTGAAAGCATGGTACAACAGGCTGAAAGCATGGTACAACAGGCTGAAAGCATGGTACAACAGGCTGAAAGCACAAACACACAAGCAGCATTTTTAAGAAAATTTGAGTTGCCATTTAATCTACTTTCAGTGTGTTATATGCCTTCAGCCTGGTAAGAAAACTAAAACAAAATTGTTCCAGAAATAAAACTTTATTTAAAATTACCCTTAACAGAAGAAAATGAGGTATACAGGAATTTGAATTTGAACAAAAGTCATGTGACTTGGTAAATTGATAATTTTAACGACAAAGGCTTCACACTGAAAGTAGGCCAGTCCAGTGGCTCATCCAAAGGTAAAGGATTTCAATGGTTGGTTCCCGTCATCAAATATCAGTGGTTCCTGAAAGTTAACAACAAATGTCAGCCACTTTGGAGAATAAAGCACAGGTAACTAAACAATTGTACACAGCGTTCATTCCAAAAGGATATATTAACATACAATTGTACACTTAATTTTTCTTCAAATAACTTATAAACTCTGAAACACAAAAAATCTAATCTACTTAGCGAAAGACATGGTACCCTGTTCTACATAGGAAAGTTTAAAAGGCAGTTTTATATATTCTCTGTTTTCTGTAAAATAAGTTAAATAAACAATTAAATAACATTGGTTAGGCTATGTGTCGTAGCGGTCATGCATAATTAACGTAATAAACATGATCAGCAGGTATATGCCGGACCTTCTTTTCAAACAAATTTTTGAAAAAAATAGTAAAATATTTTAATTATATGCTTTACAGAAACTATAAGTTTGTTGTTGTTGTTTTTTTAATGTAAAGGGAAGTAATTTTAAAATTTAATACTTTGGTTTGTTATTTCTTTATTATGAGGTTAATCAACTATTTTTTGCTGGTTTTACCAGTTCAAGCATGAAACATTTATTTAACAATGTTTTACCATTTTCTTGATAGTATATCTATGTGTTTTGTTTTTAATGAAAAGTACGTTCTAAAATAAATGGGAGATAATTCTGTTACATTGGATCAGGAATGATACATATGAAAAAAGGACATCATATGACAAGGTCATGCCAGTATCTTCAAATACTTCACAGAATAAAATATTATTTCCTCTCCAATAGTCCTTAACCCTCAACTTTTTGGGATCAGTTATCGACAGTTTTTCAATTTGCAGGACAGAATGATTCTTTTATTAAAGGAACTAACCTGCCAAATAACAGCAAAATTACACTACAAAATTGTTTATCAAAACATTATCAAAATGTTCACATCATATAATAATGTATATGTGCAGATTAAAAGTATAGGTTACATTCACAGGTTCTTAAAATACCGTTGATTGAATATGTGTAAAATGAATTATGAGTTGGTAGTTAATGTCGTGATCAAGCCTTACTTATTGACAAATAATCTGCCATTTAAAAAATCTGTGGTTAATCCAATATTATTCCCACTAATTAGAAAATTGTGTGTTTGTTCATAAACCGACACATTAAGGGACTATCCTGCTTCATTGCCCAATATTTTAAAATCTGTATATATTTATATTCAATTGTACATATAATTTAATAAAATGTTCTTTGATCACAAAATAAGTACTTCTCCATAGCTTTATAGCCCCGTATCAATTAAAATGTATGATTTATCCGACATACACTCACCGAGGTGACTAGTTTTTGAGGCCAAACCTTTTTTAATATAAACAATAATTAAACTGGTGCCAAATGTAGAGCACATGTACATTTTATATGAAAAATAAAATGGTTTTATTTGTATCTGGATTAACACCTGTTCTTCCTAATCATGTCTTCTGTAAAACTGAGTCCCAGTCCCAGCTAACTGAAATTTTCTATAAATGTTACAATGATGAGGCAAGAGGTACCGATGTATACCTATATAAACCATCGAAAACAATCTCAGATCCTGCTTACCAGAGGTAATATGGTTTGGTTTTCTATTCTGAATTCATCTGGTCCCACCAGGGGTCCCCACTGCAGTGCGTATCGGTCTATTGTGCTGTTTCCCATACGTCCCATCGGTGTGTCGAACAGGAAGTGAGCCGGCAAGGTGTTGTTGATGTACACGATCACAATACCACCCTCATCCAACAATATTTTACCTGCAAAGTGAAGAAGTAATGATATATAATGTACAGTCGAACCTCGATAGCTCGAAGTCAGAGGGACCAGAGGGATATGTTCGAGCTATCGGTGACTTCGAGGCATCGAGTGAACGATGAAAACCAAAATATCTATCCGAATTTGTGTACCGCCCGAAATAGTGTTACTTGTGTACGTGATGTATCGTTCTCGGTATGTTTTTTATGTTCATGCATGTTTGTTTAAACCTCAAAACGGATATATAACATGTAATTGTTACACTTAAAATACAAGAAAAACTGCAATAATGTGTTTGTTTTATCATTTATTTAAAGAAATATCACAATAATAGATTTTAACATACGAGCCGGAAGTCCGAATAATGAGAACAAGGTTAGACTGGTGTCAGTACATAGAATTGAATAGAATAGAAAATAGGTAGCACATAATTTTTATTAAAACCAATCAACAAACGTTATTTAATTAGAAAATCAACCGTGTTTAATCAGTAAACGAAGTACACTAAACATACTCGGGAAATGCTCTTATCTAATTAGGAAGTGAACTCACTTTATTTTAATTATTGTTTTATTTTTATTAAAACCAATCAACAAACGTTATTTAATTAGAAAATCAACAGTGTTTAATTTATCGTAATTAACAGTAAACGAAGTTCACTAAACATAAATTGTGTCTATTATCGCTTTTCAATTATAAATATTAGCACCTTTAACAACTAGATTTGTTTTCGCACTATGATCGAACTTGCTACAAACAAATACAATTAATATGGCCGACGTCGCATGGCAACGGATCATCACCTTCGATTTAGCGAGGTTTAAATTCACACAAAAATGGATATTCGGACCTTAAAAAGTATTCGAGCGAGCCGGGGTATTCGAGAAATAATATTCGAATAATTGAGGTTAAATTACATTGAATTATATAGAAGTTGTGTCAGGACTGGAAAATGTGTTCGAGTTACCGATGGTATTCGAATCACCGGTGTTTGAGCTATCGAAGATCGACTGTATATAGTTTGCCACATTTGATGATGCCAATGATATATAATGTTTATAGTTTGCCACATTTGATGATGTCAGTGATATATAATGTTTATAGTTTGCCACATTTGATGATGTCAGTGATATATAATGTTTATAGTTTGCCACATTTGATGATGTCAGTGATATATAATGTTTATAGTTTGCCACATTTGATGATGTCAGTGATATATAATGTTTATAGTTTGCCACATTTGATGATGTCAATGATATATAATGTTTATAGTTTGCCACATTTGATGATGTCAATGATATATAATGTTTAAAGTTTGCCACATTTGATGATGTCAATGATATATAATGTTTATAGTTTGCCACATTTGATGATGCCAATGTTTATAGTTTGCCACATTTGATGATGTCAATGATATATAATGTTTATAGTTTGCCACATTTGATGATGCCAATGTTTATAGTTTGCCACATTTGATGATGTCAATGATATATAATGTATATAGTTTGCCACATTTGATGATGTCAATGATATATAATGTTTATAGTTTGCCACATTTGATGATGTCAATGATATATAATGTATATAGTTTGCCACATTTGATGATGTCAATGATATATAATGTTTATAGTTTGCCACATTTGATGATGTCAATGATATATAATGTTTATAGTTTGCCACATGTGATGATGTCAGTGATATATAATGTTTATAGTTTGCCACATTTGATGATGCCAATGATATATAATGTTTATAGTTTGCCACATTTGATGATGTCAATGATATATAATGTTTATAGTTTGCCACATTTGATTTGATGATGTCAATGATATATAATGTATATAGTTTGCCACATTTGATGATGTCAATGATATATAATGTTTATAGTTTGCCACATTTGATGATGTCAATGATATATAATGTTTATAGTTTGCCACATTTGATGATGTCAATGATATATAATGTTTATAGTTTGCCACATTTGATGATGTCAATGATATATAATGTTTATAGTTTGCCACATTTGATGTTGCCAATGTTTATAGTTTGCCACATTTGATGATGTCAATGATATATAATGTTTATAGTTTGCCACATCTGATGATGCCAATGTTTATAGTTTGCCACATTTGATGATGCCAATGTTTATAGTTTGCCACATTTGATGATGTCAATGATATATAATGTATATAGTTTGCCACATTTGATGATGTCAATGATATATAATGACATTTGATGATGTCAATGATATATAATGTTTATAGTTTGCCACATTTGATGATGTCAATGATATATAATGTTTATAGTTTGCCACATTTGATGATGCCAATGATATATAATGTTTATAGTTTGCCACATTTGATGATGTCAATGATATATAATGTTTATAGTTTGCCACGTTTGATGATGTCAATGATATATAATGTTTATAGTTTGCCATATTTGATGATGTCAATGATATATAATGTTTATAATTTGCCACGTTTGATGATGTCAATGATATATAATGTTTATAGTTTGCCACGTTTGATGATGTCAATGATATATAATGTATATAGTTTGCCATATTTGATGATGCCAATGATATATAATGTTTATAGTTTGCCACATTTGATGATGTCAATGATATATAATGTTTATAGTTTGCCACATTTGATGATGCCAATGATATATAATGTTTATAGTTTGCCACATTTGATGATGCCAATGATATATAATGTTTATAGTTTGCCACATTTGATGATTCCAGTAATATATAATGTTTATAGTTTGCTACATTTGATGATGTCAATGATATATAATGTATATAGTTTGCCATATTTGATGATGCCAATGATATATAAAGTTTATAGTTTGCCATATTTGATGATGTCAATGATATATAATGTTTATAGTTTGCCACATTTGATGATGTCAATGATATATAATGTTTATAGTTTGCCACATTTGATGATGCCAATGATATATAATGTTTATAGTTTGCCACATTTGATGATGCCAATGATATATAATGTTTATAGTTTGCCACATTTGATGATGTCAATGATATATAATGTTTATAGTTTGCCACATTTGATGATGTCTTGTAATGCTTCATCTTCCACATTCTCTCTTAATGGGGGAGGGTCTGACACAAGTGATTTGTGGAAAACAGTAAAATAAATATTGGAATCTGCCTGAAATTGTCTTTTTTTAGTGTGTTTTAGTTTCCATAAAATAAAGTTTTAACTTTCCTGCCATATGTGTGTCGGGATCCATCCATAGGTCGGGGATCCATCAGATATTTATTTTCCTGCCATAGGTGTGTTGAGGGTTGGGGATCCATCAAATGTTTGTTTTCCCGCCTTAGGTGAGTGCGGGTCGGGGATCCATCAAATGTTTATTTTCCTGCCATAGGTGTGTTGAGGATTGGGGATCCATCAAATGTTTATTTTCCTACCATAGTTTTGTGTGAGGGCTGGAGATCTATCAAATGTTTATTTTCCCACCATAGGTTTGTGAGTGTCTGGGATCTATCATGTTTATTTTCCCGCCTTAGGTGTGTTGAGGGTAGGGAATCTATCAAATGTTTATTTTCCTGCCATAGTTGGAGATCTATCAAATGTTTATTTTCCCACCATAGTTGTATGAGTGTAGGGGATCTATCACCAAGTCACACCATACAGTAATAGTTACAGAGAGAGGTCGATAATTACTGGTATCAGGGCATGGGGCACCAACAAAGGAGGATTGTTATGGAGAAAATCACATTTCATTTTATGAAGCACATTTTTTTTAAAGTATTAAAGTTTACGAAAAGGGGCATTGGATAATTGATAACAAAGAAAGGAAGAACTGTATAAAGTTTCATGATCAGAGGTCAATTATTTAGCCAAGTTGACCTAGGTTAGGATACAGGTTAAAGTTTTATAAAAAGGGGCATAACACTGCCGAAATGGAAGTCGGAGTTAATGGACATGTCAATGGCATCGAATAATTGATCCAGAAGAACTATATACAGTTTTATGACCATAGGTCAATACTTTGCCTAGCTATGAGCAAGGTTAGGTTGCAGGTTAAAGTTTTATGAAAAGGGGAATAACGCTGCCAAAATGCAAGTCAGAGTTATTGGACATGCACAACAACATTCCTTGGGATAAGATAAAATGTGTGTGAAGTTTCATGAACAAATACTTTTTAAGTTATGGCCAGTTATGAGCTTGGTTAGGTTGCCGGTTAAAGTTTTATGTAAAGGGGCATAACTCTGCTGAAATGGAAGTCAGAGTTATTGGTCAAGGGTAACAATATTCTGTGTGGTAAGATGAATTGAATTGGGGTTTTAAGGTGCACCAACACATGAAAAGGTTATATGGCGCCTAACAGGCATGAACATGCCAGGCTCATCTTCCATGTACATCGAGATAAAATATGGAAAATGGGCCTAGAACCTTCTCACCCTGAACTGCAGAGTTGCTGCAAATTCTATCGTAGAAACTCCATTTACGCTGGAGCCACGTTATTGTTTTTCCGCCACTGCTCTTTTGATGCGAGCGAGATAGCACCTGAAACAATGCAGGGATCATGACGAAGACCTTTAATGAACATGAACAAAAAGTGATAAAATGAACATGAATTTGGGGGGATTCTACCCCTCTGCCTACCCCTCCAAAGGGATCTGCACGTGAAGTTTCATGAACATAGGTCAAATACTTCTTAAGTTATGGCCAGTTATGAGTTGGTTAGGTTTACTGGTCATGTGTAATGACATTCCTTTGAAGATGAAGATGTGTGTGAAGTTTCATGAACATAAGACAAGTACATTTCAAGTTATGGCCAGTTATGAGCCATCTCCGTGTAAATGGTGTCAAAAGCCAAGTGTAAAAATTCTCAAATACTGGATCAAAACTTGCCGTAGCAGTGACCTATTTATACTAATTAGTATTCAAATAATGTAGCATTTATATTATGTAGTAACTATGATTTATAGACCATAAATATATGAGCTGATAAACATACAGAATGCATAGAAAATATAATTCCTATTTTAACAAGCTGATGTACAAATCAATCAACACTATTGCTGCTATACCTTCCTGTTTCAGAGCAGCTAAGGAGGTGTTCCTGTCCACTTGTATAGTGTGCATCGGGTACAGCCCCCACTCATTATCCGTGATCACCTGACCCGGGGCCACCGCGATTAACTGCAAAACACAAACTTAATACTTCAAGCATTTTATATGAGTATGAAACACACTTCACTGCTTTGCGTATAATGAGCTCGGGAAATTATTTCCAGGATTCCAGGGTAGGAACTAGGTACCTAAGGCCAGAATTAGGGTAGATAGGTGGGTAAATTTTTTCTTTTTTTTTTTTCTTTTTTTTTTGGCCCATGTGGTTTGGACGATGTTAAAGGTATCTTTAACTTTGTCAAGTAGTTAATTTGTAGTGATTTTGCAAGGAGAGGAGGTAAACAACCTCATGATATCTTCTTAAAGGGGTTGATGCACTATTTTCAAATACAGTGTATTTTAAAGGGCTCTGAAAAACTTGAAAAAAGCTGAAAGAATTATCAAAATGCCATGAAAAATAATGGAGATATGACCTATTGAAAATTTGCAAAGAACATAAATGGAGGCGGCCATCTTTGAATGATGACGTCATCGCGCCGTTTTACCATATATGGCATATTGATAAAATGTCTTTTAAAGCAAAGAAAATCACTGCAAATGAAAAATAATACTAAAATGTATACATTTTCCATCTGTATATTTATTTTTAATCAATTTGCAGTGGTTTTCTTTGCTTTAAAATACATTTTGTCAATATGCCATATATGGTAAAACGGCGCGATGACGTCATCGTTCAAAGATTTATGTTCTTTGCAAATTTTCAATATGTCATATCTCCTTTATTTTTCATGGCATTTTGATAATTCTTTCAGCTTTTTTCAAGTTTTCCAGAGCCCTTTAAAGTAAACTGTGTTTGGAAATAGTGCATCAACCCCTTTAACTTGTTTGTTTTGAATAAAATAAATTGAAAACACATATTTTCTGTCATTACGAGTTTACATACAATTGAATTTTATAATTTTCCTGAGGCTGGGTGATATTGGAAGAACAAATCTGCTGGCAGCATGTCATGATTAATGTTTTTCATAACTTCTGCTCTGTCCCTTGGCTGCATTTTCCAATACTAATAGCCAAAACGGACGCGCAGTGCACCATGAAGGCGGCCATGTTTAACGTTTCGTACCCAGCTTTTTCGTACTTTTTTTTTTTTTTTTTTTTTTGATAAAAAACTGTAGGGTCGGTGCCAAAAAAAAGGGACGGTCGGGTAACCAGAAACACAGGTATTTTTTTTCCTGGCCTAACCACTATAATGCCCTTATGACAGTCCTGAAAGATGAAAGAAACCAACAAAGCTCTACTGTAAGACCATGAGTGGCATGTATGTCAACTACAGATTAAAACATTTGGTTGATCACACTATTTTCCTACACAAGTTTATGTTGGCAAAGATGTCCACTGACACTGGTGGGCATTTTAAATTGTACTGCAACTTGAATTTAGTTAGGACCAACTAGACATCATGGACTAACTACACACCACGGATCAACTGGACTCCACAGATCAACTAGACACAACCAGATGTTCTTGTAAAGATTCATGAATCTGCAGGGTAATTTGGTGATCACACAATAAAAGAAGCTGAGACAAATGGTTAGATAATGTACCAGGGCATATGCTCGGCTGATGTTTGATTAGTAGAGCTAGAAACAACAAAATGCAATGGAAGATGATGGTACAATCACAAGCATGATTCAAACATTGGTGGAATAGCACTGCCAAGTCACCCAGCTAATTTATGTAGTACATATTGAAGTGAGATGATATAATAGAGTACCTGAACTCCATACGTATAGGGAATCTTCTGTGTTGGCAGTCGATATATCAGCTCTACTATCTCCTAAAATATAAAACAAACATATTTATTACTGTTCTATTGGAGAAATAAAACAAACATATTTCTTACAGTTCTTTTGGAGAAATAAAACAAATATGTTTATTACAGTTTTATTGGAGAAATAAAACAAACATGTTTATTAGTTCTATTGGAGAAATAAAATAAACATGCTTATTACAGTTCTATTAGAGAAATAAAACAAACATGTTTATTAGTTCTATTGGTGAAATAAAACAAACATGTGTATTACTGTTCTATTGGTGAAAACAAACATATTTTTTTACAGTTCTGTTGGTGAAAACCAGAAGGGTGTTCCGTGGAACACTTGTTTGCCTGCCGTGTGCTTATCTGACCAAGTACAATCTAACTATATGTTTGAAGTCACGTGGTACAATACTTCATGAATTATGGAGCAGTTTTTTTAAAGTGCTAAGTTTATGAAAAGGGGCATAAATCTGCATTGGATAATTGATAAGGAAGAACTGAATAAAGTTTCATGACCATAGGTCAATAGTTTGCCATGTTATGAGCTAGGTTAGGTTGCAGTTTAAAGTTTTATGAAAAGATGGTATAACTCTGCCAAAATGAAAGTCAGAGTTATTGGACATGTGTAATAACATTCCTTTAGTTAAGATGAATATGTGTGACGTTTCATGAACATAGATTAATACTTTTCAAGTTATGGCCAGTTATGAGCTTGGTTAGGTTGCAGGTTAAAGATTTATGAAATGGAGCATAACTCTGCTGAATTGAAAGTCAGAGTTATTGGTCGTGGGTAACAACATTCTGTGTGGTAAGATGAATATGTGTGTGAAGTTTCATGAACATAGGTCAAATACTTCTTAAGTTATGGCCAGTTATGAGCTTGGTTAGGTTGCCAGTTAGTTTTATGAAAGGGGGCATAACTCTGTCAAAATGAAAGTCAGAGTTATTGATCATGGGTAACAATATTATGTGTGGTAAGATGAATACATGTGTGAAATTTCATGAACAAAGGTCAAATACTTCTTAAGTTATGCTTAGTTATGAGCCTGGTTAGGTTGCAGGTTCAAGTTTTATGAAAGGGGGTATAACTCTGTCAAAATGAAAGTCAGAGTTATTGACATGTGTAACAGCATTCATTGGGTTAAGATGAAGATATGTGTGATGTTTCATGAACATAGGTCAAATACTTCTTAAGTTATGCCTAGGTATGAGCCTGGTTAGGTTGCAGGTCAAAGTTTTATGAAAAGATGCATAACTCTGTCAAAATGAAAGTCAGAGTTCTTGGACATGTGTAATAGCATTCCTTAGGTTAAGATGAAGATGTGTGTGAAGTTTCATGAACATATGTCAAATACTTTTCAAGTTTTGGCCAAAGTCAGGTTGCAGGTTAAAGTGTGACCGACCATGGATAAAGTGATCACTAAGTGTCTGTCATGCTATGCAGGCATGTTTATTACAGTTCTAACGGTGAAAGAATAGGATTTATTGTAGAAAAAATCATATTTACACATATAATTATGTGTTACCTAACTCTGATAGAATTATAAAGATTTGTTAATGGTTGCTTAATTAATTAGAAGTTCTTTCACTTTTTGTTTTTTCACGAGTGGGATTGAGAAGAGGTCCAAATGGCCCGGAGTCGCTTACCTGAGAATTTTTGCAAGGAGGAAAAAGTAGTTAACAAGTGCAATTGATTATTTGATTGAAAGCTGTGTATGACATAACATAAATGAACCCCAGGGCACAGCCATTTGTGACCCTAGGAACTTCATTTGTATAACTTTTGTAGTCCAGGAGTTGGCGATCATTTATAAACATCTAGTGTATCGCCTGTCAGTTCTTTGTCAGTATAACAATTTTTTCTGGACCCAGATAAATGACCTTGACAAACTGGCCTGGGTAAGTTTTTTTCATGAAGAAAAAAATTATTATTTAGAATGAAATGAGACATATTGAAAGTTTGATGAAGAAATATCAAGAAATGAGAAAGTTATAGCCAACGTTAAGTTTTCGTGAAGAAAAAATGAGTATTTACCCCAAATAATGACCATCAGCATGACCTTGACCTTTATATTTTATAGCCAACCCTAAGTTTTCATGACGGCCTGATGAACGGACTGACGTCAAAGTGATCCCTGTGTATCACGTTTTTCTTCGAAAAGACAACACAAAAACTGTCAAACTCTGTTCTAGAGAAGATTTTTTAAGGTTTTGACCATATATGGTGATGCCATCTTGGATGTTTCATTTCTCTAATTTGTATAACTTTGAAAGACATACCTCAGTATCGTCCATGTGAAATTTGGTCAAAATTGTTCAAGCAGTTTCTGAGGAGATGTTGTTTACCCCCACCCCCACACCTCCAAAACCACTCCTGTCCAACGTCAGCTATCTTGGATGTGGCATTGCACAAAATTTAACAAATTTGAAAATCATTGACCTAAGGATTATCCATGTGAAGTTTGATTAAAACTGACCGAGCGGTTTTGGAGAATAAGATTTTTTTTAAAGATTTTCCTATATTATTCTATACCCCCGTGCAAGGCAAGACTTAACCCCAGGATCACCATTTGAACAAACTTTGTAGAGGACCATAAGCTTATGCTAAATACAATACATGAGAGATCTACATCTTGTGCTTTTAGAGAAGAAGATTTTTTAAATTCCCTACATAAGTCTATGTAAAACATGTAAAATCTCCACATACAAACTTTGGAACCACGGAACAGCCATTTTTTACCTTAGGAACTTCGTTTGTATATTGTTGTAGTCTAGAAGTTGGCGATCATTTATAAACAAAAACGTTCAAATCAGTTTAGCGGTTCTTGAGAAGAAGATTTTTTAAGGTTTTTAACCTAATTTGTACAATTTTGGAATGATTTGATCTCAGTATCATCCATGTGAAATTTGGTTAAAATTGTCCAAGGAGAAGTTGTTTACGCAAGAGCTAACGGACGGATGGACAAAAAGCGGTCACAAAAAAAAGGAAAAGAAAAAAATTATGTCTAAAGTTAGTTTACATGTCAGAAGAGCTAAAAATTGGTTAATGACGTAATTCAGAGAATTGAAGTTCCCCAAATCACCTGACAGTAACAGAGAATATATATGTAGGCATGCATACAATGTAGTACATTATAACATGTAAAAAAATAAGGAAAATCAATACAAGTACCACGAAGGAAGATACTTAATACTTAAAACACTTCTTTTTTTTCAGTCAAAGTAAAAATCTCAATAACTGCAAAAGTACTATTCTGACAAGACGACACACCTGCTAGTACACCTATGAATTTCAAACATCATAGAAGTTATGGGTCAGAAAGTATACTTATGTGAAATTTCATTCAGGTATGTCAAGTAGTATGGAATTTATGGACTTGGAAATAAAAGTGTGATGAAACAAGGGGCAGGAGGACAGTTAGACCCTAGATGGACAACCCCAATTCAACGTTCCTCCACTTTTCATGAAACCTGAGAGGGATAAAAATAATATGCAACCTTATTAAAGGGACTTGTCCCTGGTTACATTTGTCATAAGAGATATGAAGGTTGGTCCAGAAGAACAAACGACCGGACGAATGCCGTTTGATACTGTTCCAGATCAATGCCAATGGGCATGTTGAATATCCTCGATATCAAGGGTCAAAGGGTATACAGCTGTATCTACTTACATTTGACAAGTTCAAGAAAGTTGGAGGCTCAATAAAATTTGGAGGTATTGGGAACTGATTCCTCTTTGCTCGACCCCTCCTGACGATGTAGTTTTCCACAACTCCTTGACTACCAAGGTCAGTCGGAGGTCGCCAATGAATGTGGAGGTTGATAAGCAAGGGACTCTGTGTGTTGGCATTGATGGAAAACGGGTTCTTGAACATCTCCATTACCACAGAGATCGGGGTTGATGATATCGACAGGGACATGTTTTCCACGTTTCCTGGTGGGTCAACTAAATTAAAAAAATAATTTGTTCGGTAAGCAGTGTATGTTAGATGCTCTGAAACACATTTTAGTAAGCACATCAATATGGTAAGTGAAATATTTCTGCTAAGAAAATGTACAGAACAGCTTCAAGTCCACTTTCCTTGGTTATTCTGTTTTTAACAGCATGCATCCAACTTTGCTGCATGCATCACTTGTTTAAAGCTACATACCCTATATTTAAATCACATTCCTCTTTGTAGGCATGTCTTTAATTTCATGTTCATCAGCTCATGGTGAAATCTGGTATTTAAGTGAACACATTTCATACAGGACATCCTTCACTTCATAGACACACCTGTACACGGGTAGCATTATAATTTACAGGAAAAACGTTTGCCTCTCTTGAGATTCGAACACACGACCTTCTGATCGACAGTCAGGCGTTCTAACTTGAGAACATGCTATATTGAGTACCATTTATTTTGATGCAAAATAGCTTAATATATGTGAACGCACCTCAGGATGTAGTTCATAATGTCACACATGTAAACTAACAGTGTATGGTGCAATACTATACTGAAAGGAAAAAGAAAAGCGACAAGGGAATTTCCGCTCTATATTGTATGTACAATATGCTGCTGTTAATCGAATGGTACATGGCTTCGTAAGATCTTTTCTTTCGGAAAAAACACTAAAAGAACACAAACAACAGCAAATAGTATTCCTGCAAAGTTTCATTATTGACATAGTATGCGTTTGGCGCAAACTTAGGATGCAAACTTTTGCAAACTCTTTACGTTAAATACAGTACTGAACTGGCTCAATTTTTCAAAGAGGAACTTCAGCATTTATGAATTTCTTGTTACAAAGTGTACTGTGATTACAATGTCTACAACATCACAGTTTTGTCCTTTCTCTAACTAACTGCAACATTTTATTTTACAAAACATCTTGGGATTTCCTTGGAATATATATGGAATTAAGTGTGCAGTATATACACTATATAGCGGAAATTCCCGTGTCGCATTTCTTTTTCCTTTCAGTATATATTTTATCAAACTAGGATTCCATCTCAAAACAACTTTATCTCGATTTTTTTTTAGCGGTTGATAAGTCTGTGTGGGCGTCTGTGCTAGTTATTGCATATTGCCGATTTAATGTTAGAAATACTACTACATACCAACAAATATCGGTGGTCTAGTGGTTTTACCTTCATGTATTTTAAAAACAAATAAAAGCACAAGGCCCCTGGTTCAAATCCTTTCCTGGGCAACAATTTTTTTATGAAATATAATCGAACACCGTATATATTTTCATGTTACCAGTGAGTTCCGTCGGTGTGTTCTTGGGCAAGACATTTTCCCTTAGCCCCGTCCGTCGGATGGGGACGTAAACCGGGCGGTCCCGTGTATCGGTCTATCCTCCGAGCACGTTAAAGAACCATAGGAATCTATTCAATAATAAGAGTAGGGCAGGTTCCTGGATTCCTGTGTATCCTTCCCCTCTCTCTGGGGCAGCTCTAAATAACCTATACTGTGTTGATGAGCCATTAAACAACATTCAATTCAATTCAGTTCATAAATATAGGCAGCTGCAATAATAAATGTTGCTTATGGGGCTTTTTTGGAGTTATGTGAATGTGATAAACAGAATCTCACATTCGTGAATATTTAATATTGAATTTATTAAACTCATTGGATAAAACTTCATGATGCACCATTTAATAAAACTTTATGATGCACTGTTTAATAAATTCAATAAAACTTTATGATGCGCTGTTTAATAAATTCACTGTTTAATAAATTCAATAAAACTTTATGATGCGCTGTTTAATAAATTCAATAAAACTTTATGATGCGCTGTTTATTTAATAAAGTCAATATTAAACAGACATTCATGTAAGATCCTCTATGTCAAAAAGGCACAAGTAATTATTTTTAAGGCAGAGCAAAAACATATGTTGTATTTACTGTTTTGAATTTGTACCTGCTCTGCATTTTGGATTGTAAAACAATAGCATTATTCAAGTGTCGATGGAACACCTGTGTCATCTGCCATGTGTTTATTTCAACAAGGATACTCGTAGCTTTAAAGTTCAAAGACGGGATACAATCATATATAAAACAACTTTTATACTGTTGAAGTTTTATGAAAAGGGGCATAACTCTGCATTCCTTAAATGATAAGTAAGAACTAGAGGAAGTTTCATGACCACAGATCAATATTTTCCAAACTGTGAGCTGAGTTCGGTCACAGGTTGTATGAAAAGGGTACAGCTGAAATAAAATTCGGAGTTAATGGAAATGACAATGGCATTAAATAGTTGATAGGCCGGTAGCAAGCTATATAACCATATGTCAATATTTAATTAAGTTTATAATCGATATCAAATCCTGATTGAATGACTGACAATAAAAATCTTACATGGTGGATCTTGACATTTGTATCCAATGATACTGCTGCAGTCTGAAAGACAGAAATAATATTTGTCATTGATAAATATATTACACATCTACTAAACAGCCACGGGGCTGCTATGGCCCAGTGGATAGCATGGCAGACGCCTCAATAATGGGCAGTCCTTGTATCTGAATGCCAACACTTTATTGATGTCATGACCTAACTTTGCTTCAGTTTTTCTTGTGTTCAGAGTGTTAAAAAATTATAAGTGAACAGAAATTTTCTTTCAGGGCTATTCCATTAAAATACACATGGGACCCCAGGAAGGCACTTTTGAAATTGAACACCCACCCATAGTCTGATAGATGCAAAATTGAGTAGTAAAATTTAGTTTAAAGAACCAAGTTAAAGACAAGAAGCAGTCTGAGAGACAGCCATATCCCCCGCTGCAGTGTGTTTTCCTATGTATCTGTAGAACCCATGATTGAAAGTAAAATGAACAAAAAATATAAGAATAACACTACAAAAGGCAGTTTTAATGGAATAGCTTCTCTGAGAAATCAAGATATTTCACCCATAGACTTGTAAAACAAAGTGCCAAAACTCTGATAGGTGTGCTAACTTTATGCTCCTTGTCAAATCATTTAAACATCTTTAGGGTAAAAGACAGTCTTGTCAAATATGGCGAAAGTGTAATACCATTTGATAAAAAAAATTGTTGCATGATGAAGCTGAATTTCACTGATTTTGACATAAACAAGGGCAATAACTCTAATGCTGCAGTCAATTTACTCCTCTAAGACCTTACTGAAAGAAACCTTACATTCAAATTTGGTAAAAATCTCATCTGATTAATGTTAAAAGTTATTGCACCAAAAGTGTATGTATATTCTTTTACACTGACTTTGCTAACTGCCAAACTCATCCAAGACTTAAACCTTCAAATCAAATTAACATTTTGATACAAATACGAAACATTACGTAAAGAAGGATAGGCTAACAGGAAATGACAATGGGCTCTCCTTGCCAATAGATCTGAAAGTGAAAGTTAAAATGTCAATTTTCTAGTTTGCACCTATTACCTACAATCTATAACATAATGGAATTTGTGCGTTGAAGGACAAATTACTGTTATTCAAGTGGAATATAAAATAAATTTAGTGTATAAATTCTGCCGGTGCATTTTATACA
Source organism: Cyrtodaria siliqua (assembly GCA_037043455.1). NCBI lineage: Eukaryota > Metazoa > Mollusca > Bivalvia > Adapedonta > Hiatellidae > Cyrtodaria > Cyrtodaria siliqua. The sequence goes on from JAWPHD010000852.1 coordinate 179,478, forward strand.
TAGACACCAGCAACTTTAATTATCAAATTCCTTTTTGTCTACACAGTTGGATTGAACAAAGGTTCAGTAATTCATTCGGTACAAAACATTTATTTTATCTGTATTCGCAACATAAACCCACCCACCCTCTCCTGTTATTGAAAACAGTGTTTTCGTTTTTTTATGTTTTTATTTTCAGAGCATGGGATTTCATCGGTTTCAGTCGGGTTCTTCTGTCGCGGCTTCAACAGAGTTTACAGCAGTCCACGTTCGGGATCTCCACACGGTGGCGGCAGTTTTTCGCGGTCACAGCAATTACTTATTGTGTAGTTAATAAGAATTTTGACATTTTCAATGCAAGAGCTTTCAATTAGGTACATTTGTCTTTGTGAACTGCTGTACCCAGGGTTCATAAAGTACATACATATGTTTAATTAACTACACATTTTATCTTCTATATTAGGTACATTTGTCTTTGTGAACTGCTGTACCCAGGGTTCATAAAGTACATGAATATGTTTTATATTTTATTTTGTTGAAGCCGTGGCCAATATATTCCAATAAACATAAACTGTAAACATTGCCTTGTATTGTGCTAAACCCAGCTTTAATAACTTACTAGTAAGGTCTATGATGAAGCTTTCCCATGGTCCTTCTGTGTTGCATTTGGATACAGGCTTGACCTGTGAATGGATGCAACTCAATATTAAATGTGTCATGAGAGGCCAATTGCCAAAACAGTAAACAGCACACAAATGGATGAGGACGATTGATGGACAGATGGAGAAAGGGAACAGAAGACAAATCTGATGGAATGAGGATAGGAAAGGAACAAAGTATGATGTTGATGGAATGATGGAAGGAAAGGGACAAAGGATGATGTTGATGAAATGATGGAAGGAAGGGGACAGAGGATGATGTTGATGAAATGATGGAAGGAAGGGAAGATGATGATGTTGATGAAATGTTGGAAGGAAATGAACAGAGGATGATGTTGATGAAATGATGGAAGGCAGGGAACAGAGGAGGATGTTGATGAAATGATGGAAGGAAGGGAACAGAGGATGAATGTGAAGGAATGATGGAAGGAAGGGGACAGAGGATGATGATGATGGAAGGAAAGGGACAACGGATGATGTTGATGAAACAATGGAAGGATGAATGTGAAGGAATGATGGAAGGAAGGGGACAGAGGATGATGTTAATGAATGACGGAAGGAAGGGGACAGAGGATGAATGTGATGGAATGATGGAAGGAAGGGGACAGAGGATGAATGTGATGAAAAGATGGAAGGAAGGGGATAGAGGATGAATGTGAAGGAATGATGGAAGGAAGGGGACAGATGATGAATTTGATGAAATGAATGAAGGAAAGAGAAAGCGGATATATGTGAAGGAATGATGGAAGGAAGGGGACAGGGGATGATGTTAATGAATGATGGCAGGAAGGGGACAGAGGATGATGTTGATGAAATTAGAACTGTCGCCGGAGGCGGACAATTACCCACCGCTGGCAACTTGTTGTGGGATGGGTAAACATACAAGACTTGGTTCCTATAAGATATATAGACATATATTATGGAGAAAAAGCCCGGACAAAAAATTTCTATTTGACTACCAAGAATGAAATGCATTAAAAATACAAAGGGCCATAACTGAGTGGAAAATTATTGAACCGAATCGTCATGACAACATGCGCATCTCCACTTGATATTGATGCTTTGTAGCTAGTTTCATGAAATTATAACATGGGGTTTTAGAGATATATATATTAGAAATACAAAGGGCCATTACACAGTGGAAAATTATCGAACCGGAACGTCATGATAGTATGCACATCTCCACTTGATATTGATACTTCCTAAAAGGTTTCGCTAAATTCTAACAAGGAGAAATAGCGCGGACAAGAATTTTCTATTTCACTACCAAGTATGAAATGCATTAAAAATACAAAGGGCCATAACTCTGTAGAAAATTATTGAACCAGGATGTCATGATAGTATGAACATCTCCACTTGATATTGATACTTCCTAGCAAGTTTAGCTAAATTCTAACAAGGAGTTTAAGAGAAATAGCCTGGACAAGAATTTCGTATTATATATATATATACATATATATATTAGAAATACAAAGGGCCATAACTCAGTGGAAAATTACAAAAACCGGAACGTCATGACAGTATGCACATGTACACTCAATATTGAAACTTCCTAGCAAGTTTCGCGAAATTCTATGAAGGAGTTGTTGAGAAATAGTCTGTACAAGAATTGCGTCTACGGACAAATATTAGAACTACAAAGGGCCATAACTCAGTGGATGAATTTGATGGAATGATTGAAGGAAAGGGACACAGGATGGATGTGAGGGAATGATGGAAGGAAGGGGACAGAGGATGATGTTAATGAAATGAAGGAAGTGGGACAAAGGATGAATTTGATGAAATGATTGAAGGAAATGGACAAAGGATGAATGTGAAGGAATGATGGAAGGAAGGTGACAGAGGATGATGTTGATGAAACTATGGAAGGAAGGGGACAGAAGATGATGTTGATGAAATGATGGAAGGAATGGGTTAGAGGATGCTATTGATGGAATGATAGAAGGGAGGGGACAAAGGATGTTGTTGATGGAATGATGGAAGGAAGGGGACTGAGGATGATGTTGATGAAATAATGGAAGGCAGGGAACAGAGGATGATGTTGATGCAATGATGGAAGGAATGGGTTAGAGGATGCTGTTGACAGAATGATGGAAGGAAGGGGAGAAAGGATGATGTTGATGGAATGATGGAAGGAAGGGGACAGAGGATGATGTTGATGGAATGATGAAAGGAAGGGGACTAAGGATGATGTTGATGAAATGTTGGAAGGAAGGGGACACAGGATGATGTTGATGGAATGATGGAAGGTAGGGGACTGAGGTTGATGTTGATGAAATGATGGAAGGAAGGGGACAGAAGATGAATGATGTGATGGAATTATGGAAGCAAGGGGACAGAGAATGATGCTGATGAATGAAAGGAAGGAAGGAAGGAAGGTGAAGGAAGATGATGTTGATGAAATGATGGAAGGAATGGGTTAGAGGAGGCTGTTGATGGAATGATGGAAGGAAGGGGACAAAGGATGATGTTGAAGGAATGATGGAAGGAAGTGGACGGAGGAAGATGTCAATGAAATGATGGAAGGAGACAGAGGATGAATGATGTGATGGAATGATGGAAGAAAGGGGACAGAGGTTGATGTTGATGGAATGATGCAAGAATGGGAACAGAGGATGAATTTGATGGAATGAATGATGGAAGGAAGGGGACAGATGATGATGATGATGAAAGGGTGGAATGAAAGGAACAGAGGATGGTGGTGATGAAATGATGGAAGGGGACAGAGAATGAATGTGATGGAATGATGGAAGGAAGTGGACAGAGCATGATGTTGATGAAATGATGGAAGGAAGGGGACAGAGGACGCTGTTGATGAAATGATGGAAGGAAGGGGACTGAGCTTGATGTTGATGAAATGATGGAAGGAAGGGGACAGAGGATGAATGATGTGATGGAATGATGGAAGAAAGGGGACAGAGGTTGATGTTGATGGAATGATGGAAGAATGGGAACAGAGGATGAATTCGATGGAATGAATGATAAAGGAAGGGGACAGAGGATGATGGTGATGACATGATGGAAGGAAAGGGATGGAGGATGATGATGATGAAAGGGTGGAATGAAAGGAACAGAGGATGGTGGTAATGAAATTATGGAAGGGTACAGAGAATGAATGTGATGGAATGATGGAAGGAAGTGGACAGATGATGATGTTGATGAAAGGATGGAAGGAAGGGGACAGAAGATGAATTTGATGGAATGATGGAAGGAAGCGGACAGATGATGAATTTAATGAAATGAAGGAAGGAAAGGGACAGATGGAATGGTGAAAGGAAGAGAATGATGTTGATGGACAGCCAGCCATTCCTGAGTAGTAATTCCTGAGTAGTAAATATAAAACAGCATGGTACAATGAACTACACAGAACTACCAGAGTAGTAAATATAAAACAGTATGACTTACCTGAGCAGTAAATGTACAGCCAATAGAATTAGCTGCAATAGTCACCAGAGTATGATCTGTTTGGTTTATCTGAAATAAAACACATTTAATAAAGCATTATGCTATGTATTACCAAAGTCAAGATGACAAACTTCAAACAATGTCGGGGTCATGTATTACCAAAGTCAATATGAAACCTCAACACAGTGCGTGGTCCAGTGGTAGAGCTTTGGACTCCAAATCGAAAGATTGTGGGTTTAATCTTCGCTTTGGCCATGTTATTTATCCTTGAGCAAGATAATTAATCCACATTGCTTAGTACTGGTTCTACCCAGAAAGCCATCGAGAGTGATTAATATAAGTTGCAAGAACTTGTTTCACAATCGATGTAAAAGAAATATGTTTAAACTAAACCGCAACACTGTTGGCATCTCTACCAGACATTGTTGGGGGTCACGTCATGTATTACCAAAGCCAAGATGACATCTCTACCATACACAGTATCAGTCATGTATCACCAAAGCCCAGATGACATCTCGGTCCAGACATTGTGGGGGGTCACGTCATGTATTACCAAAGTCAAGATGACATCTCTGCCATACACAGTATCAGTCATGTATCATCAAAGCCCATTGACATATTGGTCCAGACATTGCCAGTGTCATAGTCTCCCATACACAGTATCAGTCATGTATCATCAAAGCCCAGTTGACATCTCGGTCCAGACATTGCCAGTGTCATAGTCTCCCATACACAGTATCAGTCATGTATCATCAAAGCCCAGTTGACATCTCGGTCCAGACATTGCCAGTGTCATAGTCTCCCATACACAGTATCAGTCATGTATCATCAAAGCCCAGTTGACATTGCCAGTGTCATAGTCTCTGCCATACTCAGTATCAGTCATGTATCACTCAAACCAAGACAATGCCTCTGCCAGAGACATTGCTGGTGTCGTGCATCACCAAAGCCAAGATGACATCTCGACCTCATACTCTATAAGTGTCTTTTATAGCTAAAGCCAAGATGACACATCATGGCCATGGACATTGTCAGTGTCACACTTGGTCAAAGTCCAGACGACATATCGGCCATAGACAATGTCCATGTCATGCTTCACCAAAACTACCACGACAACTCTTTTACAATGAATTCATTGGAATATATTCCTCGAGTAGCATTCTGCAACATATTCACTATTTGTACCCCAATAAACAAGGACACAGCAGTACTTACCATAGCGGTGAATATAGGCAGGCGGACACAGCAGTACTTACCATAGCGGTGAATATAGGCAGGCGGACACAGCAGTACTTACCATAGCGGTGAATATAGGCAGGCGGACACAGCAGTACTTACCATAGCGGTGAATATAGGCAGGCGGACACAGCAGTACTTACCATAGCGGTGAATATAGGCAGGCGGACACAGCAGTACTTACCATAGCGGTGAATATAGGCAGGCGGACACAGCAGTACTTACCATAGCGGTGAATATAGGCAGTACTTACCATAGCCGTGAATATAGGCAGGCGGACACAGCAGTACTTACCATAGCGGTGAATATAGGCAGGCGGACACAGCAGTACTTACCATAGCTGTGAATATAGGCAGGCGGACACAGCAGTACTTACCATAGCTGTGAATATAGGCAGGCGGACACAGCAGTACTTACCATAGCCGTGAATATAGGCAGGCGGACACAGCAGTACTTACCATAAACGTGAATATAGGCAGGCTGTACTTACCATAGCCGTGAATATAGGCAGTACTTACCATAGCCGTGAATATAGGCAGTACTTACCATAGCCGTGAATATAGGCAGGCTGTCATGTGAAATGTAATCACAGTATCTCTGTACAATGGGATTCCATTCATAGTGGTCTATATCCACGTCTGTCCAACCTGTAACAAAGAACACCTGCATTATACACTGGAACTAGTCTGATGATCTATTAAAAAATATTATAACCTTTTACGAGGGTCATTCAATAAGTAGTGACAATGGCTTAAATCCGGAGAATAAGCTGGGTGACTCAAAACTTCCCAACTGTAATGATGTTATTAACAACCTTACGTGTTCTTCCAGCAAGTTTCTACACTTTTTCGTCACCGTTGGTCTCAAAATACTCACAGACATCATTTACTATTTCCTCACATGTATATCTTCTATTTGCATCCAACAGTTCTTTCACTTTTCAACATTAAAACAGTCTGGCAGAAATATGCTGTCCTGACCATGGCTCATCTGCAATGTCCGGCTACACCACCTTTAAATCATCTGCAATGTCAGGCTACACTACCTTTAAACCATCTGCAATGTCAGGCTACACCACCTTTAAATCATCTGCAATGTCCGGCTTCATCACCTTTAAATCACTGCAACCGCCTGTAAACTGACACAAGCTTCTGTCAGTGCTTCAAATATTTATTTTCCCGATTTCCCTCGCAACAGTTATATGTATGCACATTACTCATCGCCGCTTAATCGCGCCCATGGCGTTCGATGTGCGTGCGTCGTGCTACCGCAATGCCTTCACTTCAAGAAGTGACCTACCACCATGCCTTAATGTAGCTGCGATGCTTTAATTTGTTACCGCGATCCCTTAATCCTATCAACATTTCAAGTTTCCTCTTACTAAATATAGATATAAAAATCAAACAGGAAAAGTAGCATTCAAGGACAGCTAATAACCTTTACATCTCCAGTTCCCTTAATCAACTTAATCCCTAACTGATGACTATCATTTTCGCCTTCTACACCTTCCAACCATAACAGTACTTTGCCAAACAATATCGAACCCAATCCAGATTTTTGACCTAACAGATACAGAAAATACATCATTAATATACACATTTTACATGAATGACAAAGCCTACGTGGCATTTTTTGTTTTCTTTTCATTTTACGACAATTGCATTTCTCCAATATTCAAATATAGTGGTCTCCAATACTCAAACAGTGGTCTCTGATACTAAAACAGTGGTCTCAGATACTCAAACAATGGTCTCCAATACTCAAATAGTGGTCTCCAATACTCAAATATAATGGTCTCCTGAACTCTAATAAAGTGGTCCCCTGATCTCCAATAACTTGATCTCCTTGAACTCTAATAACGTGATCTCCTGAACTCTAATAACGTGATCTCCTGAACTCTAATAAAGTGGTCTCCTGAACTCTAATAAAGTGGTCTCCTGAACTCTAATAAAGTGGTCTCCTGAACTCTAATAACGTGATCTCCTGAACTCTAATAAAATGGTCTCCTGAACTCTAATAAAGTGGTCTCCTAAACTCTAATAACATGATCTCCTGAACTCTAATAAAGTGGTCTCCTGAACTCTAATAAAATGGTCTCCTGAACTCTAATAAAGTGGTCTCCTAAACTCTAATAACGTGATCTCCTGAACTCTAATAAAGTGGTCTCCTGAACTCTAATAAAGTGGTCTCCTGAACTCTAATAACGTGATCTCCTGAACTCTAATAACGTGATCTCCTGAACTCTAATAAAGTGGTCTCCTGAACTCTAATAAAGTGGTCTCCTGAACTCTAATAAAGTGGTCTCCTAAACTCTAATAAAGTGGTCTCCTGATCTCTAATAACGTGATCTCCTGAACTCTAATAACGTGATCTCCTGAACTCTAATAATGTGATCTCCTGAACTCTAATAAAATGGTCACCTGAACTCTTATAAAATGGAACTCTAATAAAATGGTCTCCTGAACTCTAATAAAGTGGTCTCCTAAACTCTAATAAAGTGGTCTCCTGATCTCTAATAACGTGATCTCCTGAACTCTTAATAACATGATCTCCTGAACTCTAATAAAGTGGTCTCCTGAACTCTAATAAGGTGGTCTCCTGATCTCTAATAAAGTGGTCTCCTGATCTCTAATAAAGTGATCTCCTGAACTCTAATAACGTGATCTCCTGAACTCTAATAAAATGGTCTCCTGAACTCTTATAAAATGGTCTCCTGAACTCTAATAACGTGATCTCCTAAACTCTAATAAAGTGGTCTCCTGAACTCAAATAAAGTGGTCTCCTGAACTCTAATAATGTGATCTCCTGAACTCTAATAAAGTGGTCTTCTGAACTCTAATAAAGTCGTCTCCTGAACTCTAATAAAGTGGTCTCCTGAACTCTAATAAAATAGTCTCCTGAACTCAAATAAAGTGGTCTCCTGATCTCTAATAAAATGGTCTCCTGAACTCTAATAAAGTGGTCTCCTGAACTCTAATAAAGTGGTCTCCTAAACTCTAATAAAGTGGTCTCCTGATCTCTAATAACGGGATCTCCTGAACTCTAATAACGCGATCTCCTGAACTCTAATAAAGTGGTCTCCTGAACTCTAATAAAATGGTCTCCTGAACTCTAATAAACTGGTCTCCTGAACTCTAATAAAGTGGTCTCCTGAACTCTAATAAAATGGTCTCCTGAACTCTAATAAAATGGTCTCCTGAACTCTAATAAAGTGGTCTCTGATACCAACATTCTATTCAACATCTTCAAGCATTTTTTTTACAAGTTCCAGAATGGCCGGAGTGTGTGAAGTCTGGGGTCAGACTCACCATTTGGTGGGTTCCATTCCAGAATGGCCGGAGTGGGGGAAGTCTGGGGTCAGACTCACCACTTGGTGTGTTCCATACCAGAATAGCCGGAGAGTGGGAAGTGTGGGTTCAGACTCGCCATTTGGTGGGTTCCATTTAAAAATAGCCCAAGCATGGAAATTGTTGCATCAGACTCACCATTTGGTGAGTTCCATGCCAGAATTGCCGGAGTGTGGAAAGTGTGGGTTCAGACGCACCATTTGGTGGGTACCATTCCAGAATTGCAAGAGTGGGGAATTGTGGGGTCAGACTCATCATTTCCAGAATTGCCCGAGTGGGAAATTGTGGGGTGAGACTCAACATTTGTTGGGTTCCATTCCAGAATTGCCTGAGTGGGGAATTGTGGGGTCAGACTCACCATTTGGTGAGTTCCATACCAGAATTGCCTGAGTGGGTAATTGTGGGGTCAGACTCACCATTTGATGGGTTCCATTCCAGAATTGCCTGAGTGGGGAATCGTGGGGTGAGACTCACCATTTGTTGGGTTCCATTCCAGAATTGCCCGAGTAGGGAATTGTAGGGTCAGACTCACCATTTGTTGGATTCCATTCCAGAATTGCCCGAGTGGGGAACTGTGGGGTCAGACTCACCATTTTGTGGGTTCCATTGGGAATTGTGTGGTCACTCACCATTTCCTGGGTTCCATTCCAGAATTGCCCGAGTGGGGGAAATTGTGGGGTCAGACTCACCATTTGTTGGGTTCCATTCCAGAATTGCCTGACTGGGGAATTGTGGGGTCAGACTCATCATTTGCTGGGTTCCATACCTGAATTGCCTGACTGAGGAATTGTGGGGTCAGACTCACCATTTGCTGGGTTCCATACCAGAATGGCCAGTGTGGAAAGTGTGGCATCAGACTCACCATTTACTGGGTTCCATTCCAGAATTGCCTGAGTGGGGAATTGTTGGTTGAGACTCACCATTTGGTGGGTTCCATTCCAGAATTGCCCGAGTGGGGAATTGTGGGGTCAGACTCACCATTTGGTGGGTTCCATTCCAGAATTGCCTGACTGGGGAATTGTGGGGTCAGACTCACCATTTGGTGGGTTCCATTCCAGAACAGCCATAAATCGAGAGAGAGTGTCATCAGACTTGTCCTTGTGGAAGTACACCCCACGGCCAGTGTAGTGGATATTTGTTGCGGGACCTGGCCTCAATCCTAAAATGTTCAATCAAGTAGTATGATAATATGAAGGTGCTGATATTTTGCAGTATTTACTACCATATAATCGCTAATAAACGCCCCGGTGGGTGGCGTAACATTTTTGAAAAGGGGGTGCGTTTATTTGAGACCAAAAAATACATAATTTAACTTTTAAATCAGACATTAGTTTAATGATTTTCTTTACCAAGAAAACCAAAGTCCGCATGTCAATCAATCAATCAATCATTGTATCGGATTATTTAAGCTTTTCTAGTGATTTTGTGTGTTCCATTGTGAAGCAAACAGATTAACTTGCATCTTTTGATGTTTAAAAAAATATATTTCTGAAAAAATGGTGGGGGAGGGCGTTGATTAGGGGAGCGGCGTTTATTAGGGATTATACGGTATTTACAGTCTATAAATAATAATAATTCATCCTTTTAATTATCACTTCCATTAAATTATAAAAAGGATATTAGAAATGTGTCATAATGTGCGAATAGTTGTCCTGTTTTGTTCTTTATTTGTCTAGTTTTATCCAGTTACCATAAGGGTTCCTCTGAGCTAAACTGCAATATTCAACTTGCTTTCCTTGACATTTTTGAAATTTATTCTATTATATGGTAAAAATGCAAAATATATCAAGGGAAATAACACTAATACTGAATATCAACATGAAATAAGAGTTATTTAAAAAACAATCTTTCTAAAAGAATAAAGGTATAAAATGGGCATAATTCTCTTTAAATACAAAACAGAGTTATGGCATTTGTTTCCATGAGTTTATTTTATGACATTCAATAAAGTAAAGCAGTTACACTGAATTCCTGGTTTCAGAGCTCTGACTGAAATGATGCTGACAGAGACCGCGACACCGGGGCGACTAGAATAGCTTGCCATTTCTCGAAAACTAAAAACACAAGTTATGAGTGACCTGGTATTGTGACTGGTTCACTAAATCCCAGAGATCCAAACTGGTTCACTGCCATCACCCTGTAGCTCTTGGGGTTGCATAATTCCTTCACATCTATCTTGAATCTTGAATCACGCAACTGAAATATTTAAGGTTTATAAGATAAATTCGGTCTTTATTAAACATACATTTCTGATTGGTTTATTAACAATCATTTAATATTTCACCAAGTTGTATTATGTTCTGATTGTAACTCAATGGTACGCCCAAGACGCAGCCTATATGGATCATCCATGTGAAGTTTGGTCAAAATCAGCCAAGCAATATCTTGAGAAGTTCTTTAAATCAATAGGTACTGATGGAGAGTGACAACGTGCGGTCTACGGATGGACGACAGTCAAAGAGTGATCCAAAAAGCTCACCTCTGAGCCTCCTGATGTGGGTCTACAACAAGAAAGTGTAACCTTACCCATCCTATTATTGAAACCGAATTTATTCCTCTCCACTTTGGATCTGGTCTTGTCTGTTCTACTATGTAAATGATTGTGTTATTGGCTGCTGGGCTAAACTGTTGCCATGACAACTCGATGTTGCTATCGCCTGACTGATGGATGTTTACACTGGGCACTGGTACTAGATACTGTTTGCTTTGAACTGTAACAGCAAAAACCACTTTGATACAGTTTAAACAAGATCAAGACTATTTCCCTGCAAAGCAATTGAGTTCCTTGCTTACATGTTCCTCTACAAGCTGCGAATCTCGATAGCCGTTGTTACCCCATGTGTTTGTCTCAGGCATTACCACATGTTTTATCAAATCATCGATCCACAATCTTTGCGTTACAGAGACGCAATCGTACCTACATCACAACCTGGGGAAAAAACACAGTATTGGAGTGTGACCTGTCAGGCCCGTAAATGGGCCATAAGTCATAGGACATTAACAACCTTTGTTTGTACCTCATGCCCTGTTGGCATCGACCGAGTGATTATCCTGGAACTATTTATAGCATTTTATTTGCATTCCTGTGTTTTTTATTAAAATGTTTTTTTCCCTCTGACTTTTATTTTCTGTTCAAAATGAATATATTCCCTTTAGAGCCTCTGTTACCAAATGTGCATGTACTTTGAAAGAGTGTGTCAAACAAGTTGAGGACTACTGGTCAGCCATCTTTGAAAAAAAAAAAAAAAAATCGATGGCATATGGTCAAGTGAATTTTTCAACAAATACGTATTATAAGCATCAGCAATGTCAACCATATAGTACATGACAGTAGTTCAACACTATTGATATGAACATAATATAGACCAGTAGTCCTTAAAACAGCAGACCTTGTTGATATCAGTAAAATGCATGCGATACCAATGTTCAACTAGAGGTTGTGTGTCCACCACAGGCTTGGTAATGATCATCTCTACCAAGTTTCGTTGAAATCCGGCCAGGTGTTCAGGAGAACTAGTCTAGACAAAGTTTCTGTATTAAAACCTTTAAAGAGCCATAACTCTGCCAAAAATCATTCAACCAGAACACGGCGATGATATCATGGTACTGATCATCCCTGCGAACTTTCGCTGAAATCCGACCAGGGTTTCAGGAGAACTGGTCCGGACAAAGTTTGTGACATACAGACGACAGACAGACGACAGACAGACAACAGACAGATAGCACAAAAACAAAATGTCTCCCCTCCACAAAGTGGGGGAAGACATAATTAGAGCCTGGAAATTGTTCTGTTTTAGAAGACATTTTCCTTAAAGAAGCAAACATTGCTATTTTAACTGCCACTTATGAAACGTTTTCACAAAACAAAAAAAAAAGATTTAACTTACTAGCGTGGCTGGATAGATCTGAACATGTCCCCGTGCAATTGGGTCTCTGAAAGATAAATATTAATACTGAACATGTCCCCGTGCAATTAGGTCTCTGAAAGATAAATATTAATACTGAACATGTCCCCGTGCAATTAGGTCTCTGAAAGATACATATTAATACTGAACATGTCCCCGTGCAATTAGGTCTCTGAAAGATACATATTAATACTGAACGTGTCCCCGTGCAATTAGGTCTCTGAAAGATAAATATTAATACTGAACATGTCCCCGTGCAATTAGGTCTCTGAAAGATAAATATTAATAAATAAATACATGTTCAAGTGGCACCATTTTATCCATAATCCCTGGCTTAGGTTATACAACTTCTTTGTGAAATAACAAACGGTCAGACAAGTTAGGCAAAGAATGCTTGGATTGACTGATATATGCCATAGTCCTCTGTAACGAATACAAAATATCCCTTATGCCAAGTATGATGTCCCGGAAGATTTAAATATCTGTAAGTATATAAATCCCAGTGACACCAGGTAAGGGGTTGTTTGTCCTTCCTCTGCATGATGGATGGTTGGTATATAAATCCCAGTGACACCAGGTAAGGGGTTGTTTGTCCTTCCTCTGCATGATGGATGGTTGGTATATAAATCCCAGTGACACCAGGTAAGGGGTTGTTTGTCCTGCCTCTACATGATGGATGGTTGGTCCCATACACAGGTTATCACTGAAGATTTTTGCTATTTTGGTAATAAGACTGGGTTCCTTACAGTTTGGTGTTTTCTAAACATAACCTTAAATTTTGGAAAACGACACTCTACATCAAATGGACTGTAGGTTAAAAGCACAGAGGAATAACACAGTACTGTACACACAGTACTGTACACACAGAACTCTACACTCAGTACTCTACACACAGTACTCTACACACAGTACTCTAAACTCAGTACTCTACACACGGTCCTCTACCACAGTACTCTACACACAGAACTCTACACACAGTACTCTACACAGTACTCTACACTCAGTACTCTACCCACAGTACTGTACACACATTACTCTACCACAGTACTCTACACACAGTACTTTACACTCAGTACTCCACACACAATAATCTACCCACAGTACTCTACACACATTACACTACACTCAGTACTCTACACACATATCTCTATACACAGTGTTCTACACTCAGTACTCTACACATAGTACTCTACACACAGTACACTACAAACAGTACTCTACACACAGTATTCTACACACAGTACTCTACATACAGTGTTCTACACTCAGTACTCTACACATAGTGTTCTACACCCAGTACTCTACACACAGTACTCTACACTCAGTACTCTACACACAGTACTCTAAACACAGTACTCTACACACAGTACTCTACACACAGTACTCTAAACTCAGTACTCTACATACGGTCCTCTACCACAGTACTCTACACACAGAACTCTACACACAGTACTCTACACTCAGTACTCTACCCACAGTACTGTACACACATTACTCTACCACAGTACTCTACACACAGTACTCTACACTCAGTACTCCACACACAATAATCTACCCACAGTACTCTACACCCAGTACACTACACTCAGTACTCTACACACAGATCTCTACACACAGTGTTCTACACTCAGTACTCTACACATAGTACTCTACACACAGTACTCTACACACAGTATTCTACACACAGTACTCTACACAGTGTTCTACACTCAGTACTCTACACATAGTGTTCTACACCCAGTACTCTACACCCAGTACTCTACACACAGTACTGTAAACACAGTACTCTACACACAGAACTCTACACACAGTGTTTTACACTCAGTACTCTACACACAGTACCCTACACCCAGTACTCTACACACAGTACTCTACCCACAGCAATCTACCCACAGTACTCTACAAACAGTACTCTACACACAGTACTCTACACCCAGTACTCTACACACAGCACTCTACACCCAGTACTCTACACACATTACTCTACACCCAGTACTCTACACCCAGTACTCTACACACAGTACTCTACACCCAGTACTCTACAATCAGTACTCTACAATCAGTACTCTACACAAGTACTCTATACACAGTACACTACACACAGTACTCTACAGTACTCTACACACAGTACTCTTCACCTAACAGAATCAACAAATTTAAAGACTTACATAGCAGTCTGTCAACCACTGTCTTGTATTCTTGCTTAGGCAATGCTTCTCACAAGTGGTCTGCAATCATAAAACATAATTATTCTTAAATTGTATCTGTAACAAATAAAAGCCAAAGAGGACAGAGTTTTTCCTTATCATAATAAACTGACTGAAATAGTGATTAAAAACAATATTAGATAATTGTCACCATTTCCTCATTCCAAGCCAAAGTGTTTAACAAGGGCTCTCTGTCAAACTTCAATGCAAATGAGCCATTTTCAACCTTGGCCGTTGGCCTAGATTTCTATCCATCAATCCCTTTAAAGATATTGAATGGAAGCAAGAAATCTTAAGTCAAAGCCGACACAAATATTACATTTATCACATAACATGGCTGCAATAAAGCCATGACTTATTGTATTATAGATGCAAATGCTGACTGATTCACTGTGTTTGTGTACAGTAAAACATTTAGTCTCAATTGTTTGCATGATATATCATACGATACTTCCAGACACCTTATATATTTATCATAATTTGAAATCTTACTTTATAAAATGCATGTTAGTAATGTTAAATTTGGTTTAAGGTGTTGCATTAGTTGTAGTGCGAATGCGTTACAGCCAAAATCATGTAAACAACAAACTGGTGTCATGATTTCCCTTACAAATTGCCGCTGTATAAAAGGTAAATTGACAACAATAAAGTGAAACTATTCCGTCGTAGGTGTGTTATGTGATAAATAGAATCTTATATTCGTGACTGTATTAATGACTTTAATAAATTTGTTTATAAACAAGAGGCCCAAGAGGGCCTGTGGACGCTCTACTGGCTAAAACGGCTCTTCTATCAAGGGCTGGCGACATAAAATTCCCATCAGTACTTCTTTTAAAACATTGCAAAAACAAGAGGCCCAAGAGGGACTGTAGATGCTCTACTGTGTAAATATGTCATAGTTAGCCTTTTCCTATATAAACTTTGGGTCGCCATGGCGGCCATTTTGATTATTGCAAGAAAACAAAAAACACAAACTTAATAAACGCCAACCATTGTGATAAAGTTTCAACAAAATCCTTGTTTTATTCAAAAGGTTTCAGAGAAGATTTCATATTTCACCTTTTCCTATAATATAACTCTATGTAAACCTTGGGTCACCATGGCAACCATTTTGATTATTCGATGATAACGAAAAACACAAATTTGATAAAGGCCAACCCAAGGAACATGTACATGATATTTCACTGGAATGGATTAAGTGGAGGAGATGTCGTTTGAAATTTCCTTAAATTTGACTTAGTTTTAGCCATGGTGGCCATGTTGGACAACTGGCGGCTGCGAAAAACACAAATCTGAGGCACACTATCCCAAAGATCATTGTGATTAAGTTTCAACAAAATCCTTCAACCGGTCCCAGAGAAGATGTAATTTTTAGCCTTTTCCTATATAACTCCATGTAAACTTTGGGTTGACGTGGTGGCCATTTTGATTATTCGATAATAACAAAAAACACAAACTCGATAGAGGCCAACCCAAGGAACATGTTTATGATATTTCACAAGAATGGAATAAGTGTTTTCAAAGGACATGTTGTTTGAAATTTCCTTAAATTTGACCTTGTTTTAGACATGGCGGCCATCCTGGATGACTGGAGGCCGCAAAAAACAAAAATCTGAGAGGGACTATCCCAAATATCATGTTGATTAAGTTTCATCAAAATCCTTCAAGCGGTTTTAGAGAAAATGTCATTTTCAACCTTTTCCTATATAACTCTATGTAAACTTTGGGTCGCCAATGGCCATTTTGATTATTCGATGATAAAGAAAAACACACACTTGATAGAGGCCAACCCAAGGAACATGTTTATGATATTTCACAAGAATGGAATAAGTCGTTTCGGAGGAGATGTCGTTTGAAATTTCCTTAAATTTGACCTAATTTTAGCCATTATGGCCATCTTGGATGACTGCCGGCCGCGAAAAACAAAAATCTGAGGAGGACTATCCTAAAGATCATTGTAATGAAGTTTCATCAAAATCCTTCAAGCGGTTTCAAAAAAGATGTCATTTTTAGCCTTTTCCTATAGAACTCTATGTTAACTTTGATAGAGGCCAACCCAAACAATATATTTATGGTATTTCACAATAATGGAACAAGTGGTTTCGGAGGAGATGTCGTTTGAAATTTCCTTAAATTTGACCTAGTTTTAGCCATGGTGGCCATCTTGGATGACTGGCGGCCATGAATTTTGGAAAAAACTGGGGCATTTTGTTGTGAGAGCTATAAATTGTGGGTATATTAATGGGGAACTGTCTGTAACACAGAAAGAGGGTATTATTACACTTATCCCTAAAGATAACAAACCAAGAAGATTTTAAAAAAATTATCCAATTTCTTTCTTATACTGCGTTTATAAAATTGCTTCAGGGCTCATTGCTTATAGAATAAAATCCATCTTAAACAAACTAATTAATGAAAATCAAACACGTTTTATTGCAGGGAGATATATGGGGAAAAACACAAGAATGACATTTGATATCATGCATACATGTGATACTTTCTGGACCTCAATCTGGGAGTTTAGTGATTTTTTTAAGGGAGATTCATGCAAAAATCTGGGAGGTTTTTTTGCGGACTATTTTTTGCGCGCGAGCAGTATTTTATACCCAAATTCCATAAACGAATATCTAAAAAAACACTTTTAAACAAGTTTCTTCATTGATATCAGGGGAGATAACAAGAATGAATAAAAACCGTTTTTAAACAATATTTTATTTAATAACCAATGATAAACATTTCGCTGTTATTTGGCTATGCTCAATAATCTGCTTTAATACTTACAGACAGTCTCCTTTTAAAGTTTGTTGTTATATTTTCGTACTTAAAAAACATAAAAATATTGAAAAAGTAAGAGTTTAAAAAAAAAAAAATTTTTTTTTTTTACCCCACCCACACCACCAAATATTGGCCGCGATTTTTCAAAAACGGCCGTACAAAAGACGTCTGCACGGTTGACTGCCTAATAACTTCCCCTCTGAATCAAATTGAGTACAATGTAAAATAGTACGAATCTAATTGAGAACGAAATACGAAATTTCGTAGGAGTTGTCGTTCTTGAATTCATTCTATTTTTAGAAGCAACTACCAAACAAAGGATTTTCGAAAAATCGATTTTAACAATTTTACGGGAGTTTTTCACACAATTCCGTGGGGCCGGGAGGAGGGTTAGAATTCCGTGAGATTTCATCTCACGCCGTGAGGTATCACATGTATGATCATGCAGTTTGCAGAAGAAAATAATTTACCAGGACTCATTTTACTCGATGATTTTTTGAGAAGGCATCTGATTCTCTTTCATGGAAATTTATTCAGAGCGTTCTTAAGTATTTCAATTTTGGAAACTCGATAATTTCTTGGATAAAAACTTTCTATAGAAATGCGAAACCCTGGCGGATAATCAAGGAGGTAAATTACCTGAGTTTTTCAGCATAGGCAAGGGATGCCGTCAGGGGGACCCATTATCGCCGTAAGAATCTTTACTTTAAATTCGACTGTAGCCAGATTACATAAATAAATAAAACAGCTGGTAACTTTACAAAGTTTTATAAGACATACATATTTACACAATTTACAAAGTAAGTCGACAAAACAAAGTCCGCATATCCAATCTCCACTAATTGTCTATACACCAATGTATCTAAACGTGATTATAGTCATTCCTAAAATAACATCACAGAACTAGATATTGGCTTTGTCTGCATATCTTCCTATGTCTACGGTTGAATGTTTTAAATTCACTCAGCAAATAGCACTCAGCTTGCCAGTAGATTATGTCACTCAGACCTTTCTAGTTGTACTCAAAGTTTACCATCGACTATTACGGTATCAGATATTGCACTCAGCATTTAATGTACTCATCATGCTTTACCACAGCACAAACTTTCACTCCCTATAGCACCTGCTATGTAACATGAAAAACTCTCATTGACACATATGTATAGAGCACTCAGCATACATTAGGTTACATTAGATAGTATCACTCAGCCTATTCTAATGGCACTCATTGTCATCGATTGTTTATGTGGGTGTCGAAATCTCTCAATAACGCATATGTATATAGCACTCAGCATACACTAGGTTACATTAGATAGTATCTCTCAGCCTATTCTAACTGCACTCATTGTCACCCATTGTTTATCATCAATAAATCTCATCACTTCCCTTTACAGAATGCAGCACCCCGCATTAATTACCACAAAATCAATAGAACTTTATCAAGCACCCCGCTCATCAACTTTTATATCCCTTGGCTTTAGGTAACTGTATATTTGCCTCCACACCACTAGACACAGAACAACCCCTCTCAGTCCCATTATAGTTGGTACTTATATGCCACCAAACACAGTAAAACCCTAGCCTCTCGTCATGCCGTAAAATGGTCACAGCCCAATCTTCTTATTTCAACCATGCAACTTCCATAAACCACCTATAGCCCATTTCACCCCGATATTTGCCGAACGATCACGGATAATAACGAACTTTCTCGGAGTAGCCAAATAGGTCGACCAATCAAACGCTGGTAGGCACATTAAATATTCATTGTAACGGTGCCCAGTGTGAATTAAAAACAATACAAAAATGTTATTAAATGTCAGACTATAACTTGAACGCATGACATATTTATGTTATTAATGTGTTTGTTGCTATAGAAAAACAAAAATTAAAGCGTGTTTGTTGCTACAATTCAAAAACGAGATTGTCAGAAAACGATGAATATTTCTATCGTAACACCGGTTCCAACTTACGCGCACATGCTCCAATGTAAACAATTCAACACGTGTTCCTGTAACCTTGAAATCCGATCTAGTTTCCAAGGAATGAGTCAAGATGGTTTCTGTATAGAATATCACTAATGATTGCGGTGTTTTAGCGAAACAATACGCATTCATTAACTCATTATATAAACACTGAAACTGGTTAATTTGTGAGTGTTGATACTTCTGTGACTACCAGCATCTGATTAGTTCTTGAAGTCATGTGACTTTCCGCCACGTGACTGAAATTCCGAACAGTGTACGGAGATTTACGAAGTACCGGTGAAATAGGCTATTTAGTTCACACTAAACACTTATGTCTGCTCATCTCTCAATGGTCAAGCTTATACTATATTGTACAGGTGGTTAGTGGTCAGTTCTTGCAACTAGACTTCCGATAACTTTTAACAATTATTCCGGTAACTATATACCACTGGATCTTCTATAAACCTGATTTCCTGACATATCCCCAAACCTAGGAAATAAATTCTTAATTTATTTTCAGAACCTCAACCAGGAAATAACTTAAACGCCCCATCACAGTTTACGCCTATACACCTTACTATACTCTACTCTACTAATCGGCTAAGACAGTCTGCACCTACATTTTCTGAACCTTTAATCGCAACGATTCGAAATCTGTAAGACTGTAAAATGAGTGCCCATCGCATGATACGACTGTTTCTATCTTTAGTCTTATTCAAATACAGCAGGGGCATGTGATGTTCAACCAGGTTAGATTTACCTGGTAATTCGGTTATGATATCCTTAAACTCACGCAGTAATTCAAGTAACTGACTCCGTTCCTTTTCGGTTAACTGAGGACCTATCTTAACGTCTGCTATGGTTTCCCTTTTAACCAGATTTGGTAACACTAACCCTTCTTCCATTCCTTATGATATTCTCTTTGACTATCCTGGTCCTTCACTTCAGTCTCCTCACTAATCCTTCCTCTATCACCATAGCACACACATTTGCCATAATACCCTTTTGTTCTACCACATCTCTCTCAAAATATGGTTTCAACATGTTTGCATGGTAGATTTTAACTTTACCTTAGACCTCTAACCTGTAATCTACATTTCCAACCCTTTCGACCACCTTGTACGGACTCTGGCATTGCATCAGTAATTTGTTAGACGTGGTAGGTAACAGCACCAAAGCTGTATCCCCCACATTAAACTGCCTTGATCTACTCTTACTATCATAAAACTTCTTGTATTTCTCTTTCGATTTCGACAACTCCTGATGAGCCATACCCAAAGTCTCCTCTAACCTTTCTCTCAAATCAGCAACATACTGATACACATTTTTCACTTCGCTATCTCCTATAGCTTTGGTCCAAATTTCGCGCAAAATTGCCATCGGGCCTCTAACATTCCTACCAAAGAGTAACTCAAAAGGAGAAAACCCTGTACTGGATTGGGGAGCTTCCCTATAGGCAAATAATGCAGGAACAATATACCTATCCCAGTCTTTGGGTCTTTCAATGGCCATTTTCTTCACCATTGACTTAAGTGTACCGTTCATTTTTTCTACAACCCCATTTCAAGCAGGGTGGTAAGGCGTAGTAAACAGTTGTTTTACTGACAATAGTCGGCTTAATTCGGCCCATAAACCAGACGTGAACTGAGACCCTCTGTCACTCAAGATCTGTTCTCTTGCCTCATGCTGTCTCTCCTTCTCTTCAACAAAGGCAAGTAATTTTTCATCTTTGAACCCTAATCATTCACCAATATTTAACATTTTCTCATAGAACTCGGTCATTTTGATTCAGAATAATAAGACTGAGTAGACTACAAATCAGTTACTAGCTGTTTCAAATGTATTTTGTAATACAGAATTTGGCTACCCCATCCCTACTACCACCATCCATACTACCAAATGTACGATTAAACCATAGAATTCTTCCAACCAGAAAATTTCTTCATAAAATAAACATCATTGATAGTCCAATGTGCAAGTATTGTCAAGAAGAGGAAACATTAACACATATGCTTTGGTATTGTCCCGAAACCCAATCGATTCTTAATAAGTTAAAAACTTGGCTGTCCAGCAATAACATATATTTACATTTCACAGAAGAATCATTTATATTTAATATTAGTAACATGTTAACACCAGCCGATTTTTACATACTACTTGAAATGAAGTATTATATTTTCTCAACCAAACATTTACAAAGTAAACTGTCTATAGAGGCCTTTAAAAACAGAATAAGAAAATCGTTTAGTATTTTGGTATGTATAGCAACAACAAACAATGTACTCTAACCATTTGTTAAAAAATGGAGCAAATATAAGAACCTTTTTAGTTAGTTTTGATCTGTAAATATCAGAGACTTCACCCTTCCATTTTGTGTTTTCTGTGGTATTCTGGCCAAGGAACTGACATAATGGTCTGATATTCTATATTATATAACAATGAGCGAGATGTGAAATGTGATCATGTGGGGGGAACATAAACAACACAATTTTTTTTTTTTTTCTCTCCTTATTTATTATAGTTATTTGTTTTTCTTTATCTTTTCCCCTAAAAACAGTACTCTTCTAAATAGTGACTTTTTATTACACAAATAGAGATAAAACACAACACAAACAAGCTAAATCTTTTAAAGACAACCATTTATACAGAATTCTCATATTGAATACAAATAATAGATAATTTTATTATGTATATCTCTTGGGTATTGTATAATATTAAATATATTTGTTTGTAAGGCGTGCGGTGGGATGGTCCTCCACGACCCACAACATGCCAAATTACGGAGAGAATAAATGAGTCACCATTTGTGACTGAAAAAAAACATCAAAAAAACAAACATTCTAAACAAATATGGTAAAGATGGTAAAGATCAGATACAAAATTAAGCAACTACAGATTTAACAAAGGAAAATACAATACAGCATTTTTCAACAAATCAAGGGCCATAACTCTCTGTCGTTACTAACAAGATCTAGCTGGTTTTCGAACTTGTCCAAAATTTCATTCATTATGTGGTCTCCAAGAAGCGAAAATGGGGTTGGCTGGGGTATGAAATAAAACCTTAATTTCAGCTTAAAAAGTAGGCATATTGTAAAATTAAAACATTAAACAGGTTATCACATTTTTCCAGTAAAACAACGTTTTAAATATCTGTTTTAAAATCCTGCTAATATAAGCTTTCCTATCACTTAATGGAATAAAGGCGGGACCTCTTAATGGATATAGCATTTTTAAAACAAATCAAGGGCCAAAACCTGTCGTTACTAACAAGATCTAGCTGGTTTTCGAACTTGTCCAAGATTTCATTGATATACCGCGCTTTGCACAACTAGACATCATACTGAGGCTTCCTGCCAAATTTCATAGCCGTTAAGGAGGAGTAGCGCCAACAAGAAATTTAAAGTAAAAATGTCAAAGGGATATAATGCCGTCAAAAATCAGCGAACTGGAACAAAAGCAAGATATGCACACCTAGACATCTTACCAATGCTTCCTGCCAAGTTTCGTTGAAATCCAACAAAGCGTTTAAGAAGAATAGCTCAGACAAGAAATTTAAAGTAAAAATGTCAAGGGGCCGTAACTCCATCAAAAATCAACGAACCCGTAAAAACGCAATAGGCACAACTAGAAATCATAGCAATGCCTCCTGCTAAGTTTCGACAAATCCAACATGGTGTTAACAAAAAACAACAAAAAAAAACAACATAAAAATAATAAAAAAATAAAAAAACAACGTTTAAACAAAATAATGAAATAAAAAAAGCAAAAAAAAAACAATTAAAAAAATACTAATAATTTAAAAAAACAACAAAAAAAACAATTAAGAATTTTATTTGATTTTTAAATATTTAACAAAAAAGTCAAAAATAAATAAAAAAAATAAAAATAAAAAAAAGTCAAATAATGTGGTAAAGTTTGGTAAATATCAGATGAAAAATGAAGGCCCTATCGTATTGAGGTAAAATACAGCATTTTCAGCGATATCAAGGCCTGTAACTCTGCTGTTACTGGTTCGATCCGGCTGGTTTTCATACTTGTCAGAGCTTTAATTGATATTAACAATCTGTTAAAGTCTGGTAAATCGAATGAAAAATGAAGGCCCTATCATCTTAACGAGACAAAAGTTAATGACGGACAATGGACAGACTAACGGACAACGGATGGACAACTCGGCATCCCATAAGCTCTGCTGGCCAGTAGAGCTAAAAATCAATAATAATACACAGTCACGAATGTTAGATCCTTTACATCTCTAACAGTAACAAATTGCATTTATTGATCGCCAATGAATAAACTAGAACTATCAACAAGTGATGACTACGCCCCCTCCACCCACTCCAATTGCTGTTGTTTTGTAGTGCCCATGTATAAAGTTTCAATCCATTCTGTCCAATGGTTGAACCGATAGCAGCTTTAAAACACACACATTTTTTAACACAATTAACCTATTAAGGGCCATAACTTTGTGAAAATGAGTTGCAGACTTACAGTGTCTTTGCATGGCATGTAACCAGATAGATGTGTGAAGTATCAAGTGGTTACCAGATAGATGTGTGAAGTATCAAGTGGCTACCAGATAGATGTGTGAAGTATCAAGTGGTTACCAGATAGATGTGTGAAGTATCAAGTGGTTACCAGACAGATGTGTGAAGTATCAAGTGGTTACCAGATAGATGTGTGAAGTATCAAGTGGTTACCAGATAGATGTGTGAAGTTTCAAGCATGTTACCAGATAGATGTGTGAAGTATCAAGTGGTTACCAGACAGATGTGTGAAGTATCAAGTGGTTACCAGATAGATGTGCGAAGTATCAAGTGTTTACCAGATAGATGTGTGAAGTATCAAGTGGTTACCAGATAGATGTATGAAGTATCAAGTGGCTACCAGATAGATGTGTGAAGTATCAAGTGGTTACCAGATAGATGTGTGAAGTATCAAGTGGTTACCAGTTAGATGTGTGAAGTATCAAGTGGTTACCAGATTGATGTGTGAAGTATCAAGCATGTTACCAGATAGATGTGTGAAGTATCAAGTGGTTACCAGATAGATGTGTGAAGTATCAAGTGGTTACCAGATAAATGTGTGAAGTATCAAGTGGTTACCAGATAGATGTGTGAAGTACTAGGCATGTTACCAGATAGATGTGTGAAGTATCAAGTGGTTACCAAATAGATGTGTGAGGTATCAGGCATGTTACCAGATAGATGTGTGAAGTATCAAGTGGTTACCAGATAGATGTGTGAAGTATCAAGTGGTTACCAGATAGATGTGTGAAGTATCAAGTGGTGACCAGATAAATGTGTGAAGTATCAAGTGGGTACCAGATAGATGTGTGAAGTACTAGGCATGCTACCAGATAGATGTGTGAAGTATCAAGTGGTTACCAGATAGATGTGTGAAGTATCAAGTGGTTACCAGATAGATGTGTGAAGTATCAAGTGGTTACCAGATAGATGTGTGAAGTATCAAGTGGTTACCAGATAGATGTGTGAAGTATCAAGTGGTTACCAGATAGATGTGTGAAGTATCAAGTGGTTACCAGATAGATGTGTGAAGTATCAAGTGGTTACCAGATAGATGTGTGAAGTATCAGGCATGTTACCAGACAGATGTGTGAAGTATCAAGTGGTTACCAGACAGATGTGTGAAGTATCAAGTGGTTACCAGATAGATGTGTGAAGTATCAGGCATGTTAACTGATAGATGTGTGAAGTATCAAGTGGTTACCAGACAGATGTGTGAAGTATCAGGCATGTTACCAGATAGATGTGTGAAGTATCAAGTGGTTACCAGATAGATGTGTGAAGTATCAAGTGGTTACCAGATAGATGTGTGAAGTATCAAGTGGTTACCAGACAGATGTGTGAAGTATCAGGCATGTTACCAGATAAATGTGTGAAGTATCAAGTGGTTACCAGATAGATGTGTGAAGTATCAGGCATGTTAACTGATAGATGTGTGAAGTATCAAGTGGTTATCAGATAGATGTGTGAAGTATCAGGCATGTTACCAGATAGATGTGTGAAGTATCAAGTGGTTACCAGATAGATGTGTGAAGTATCAAGTGGTTACCAGATAGATGTGTGAAGTATCAAGTGGTTACCAGACAGATGTGTGAAGTATCAGGCATGTTACCAGATAGATGTGTGAAGTATCAAGTGGTTACCAGACAGATGTGTGAAGTATCAGGCATGTTACCAGATAGATGTGTGAAGTATCAAGTGGTTAAAAGATTGTATAAAGTGGCTAACAGCTTCCGCACACATTAACACAACTTGTTAAAATAAGTTACTTGTGTGCAACATGTTATTTATTGATACAAAATACATGAATAAACTGGAACTTTCATGTAGGCTCATGAATACACCACCCCACCCCAACTCAGACCAGTATACACCCCCTGCACTTCCTTGTAGAGAGGTATAAACAGAACTCAGATTCCGTTTACAGCTGTATAAAAATAACTAGCCCCTGTTTAATAGTCTTTTTCAAACTTAGATTATATCAATGACAGGTTTGTATGTAAATTTGGTTTTAATGAATACATTTAAATAAAATAAATTATTAACCGAAAACCATTAGTTACAAGCAAAGATATATACTTATGGACAAGGGATATTATGCCCCAATCCACACAGCCCACAATATAACGGGGCACTAAAAACACAATAGTTATAAGCAATGAAACTTTACAAGAACATTGATTTTCTTGTTCAAAGAAATAAAATTGTCCTAAGAAGCATTTTGTATAATGTACAGTTGTTTGAAATCATTTTATTGGACCTAGAAATGTCCATGTACACAAATGCCCCCAGTGAAAACAAAGGGCTGTAACTCCGGTACTACAAGGTTGATTTTTAAGCAGAATTGGCCCGCACATCTTGACAAAGGTAATCATCCTGTAAAGTTTCGAAGCAATCGGTTGGAAACTGTGGGAGGAATTAGACACACAAGATATTGTTAGGTAAAATTTGATAAAAAAAAAGGCTTAAACTCCGTAAATACAAGGTCGATTTTGATGATGAATCGATATGCAAATCTTAACATCATTAGTAAGAATCCTGTAAAGTTTTGAAACAATTGGATTTGAAACTGTGGGAGGAAATAGATACACAAGACATTTTAACGTAAAATTCGAAGGAAAAGGGGCCATACAAGGTCAACTGAAACAATAGGTTGAAAACTGTGGAAGCAAACAGACACGCAAACTTTTCGGGATGGATATGCGAGTGTCTGGACGGAGGGACATGGCTAACGCTATATGCCCCCTTACCATTCGGTGGTGGGGTCATAATAAAACAAGGTTAAACCAAAGCACACCAAAATAAGATTTTGTGAACTGCAATACATTTTTGTTGCTTGCTTTTCACCAAAAGGAAAAGTAAGTCAATGATGGATGGACAACAGACGGCTTTGGAAAAAGAGTGGTCCCAATAACTCAGAATATATCTGTCAACTTGCATTAGCTTTTTTATTTGCATTATATGCAGAAAGAGCAATGCAAACAAAGGTTTCCCTAAAAGATGTAACAAGAGGCCCAAGAGGGCCTGTGGACGCTCTACTGGCTCAAGATAAAGTTTATGTATAAGGAGCCATAAGTCTTTCAAAAATCATTCAACCAGAACATGGCATTGACAGGTCCAACTAGGCTTAGTACTGATCGTTCTCGCCAAGATCGCTGAAATCTGGCAAAGAGTTCAGAAGAGATTCATCTGGACAAAGTTTGTGTATTAAAACATTTAAAGGGTCACAACTCTGCCAAAAATCATTCAACCGAAATATGGCGATGATATGCAAAACTAGGCTTGATACTGATCATCCTTGTCAAGTTCCGTCTATATCCAGCCAGGAGTTCAAGAGAACTAGCCCGGAAAAAAATTGTGGTATCAAAAAAATCCTTTAAAGGGCCATAACTCTGCCAAATATCTGTAAACCGGAACATGACAATGACATGCACAGCTAGGATTGGTGCTGATCATCCCTGCAAAGTTTCATTGAAATCTGGCGAGGGGTTCAGGACAAGTAGATCAGACAAAGTTTGTGTATTAAAACCTTTAAAGGGAATATGCCAATGATTTGCACAACTAGACATGGAATTGATCATCCCTAAAAAGCTTCGTTTAAATCCGGCCAGATTCAGGAGAACTAGTCAGAACAAAGTTTGTGTATTAAAACCTTTAAAGGGCCCCAACTCCGCCAAAAATCATTCAACCGGAACACGGCGATGATGTGCACAACTAGATATAGAATAGATCATCCCTAAAAAGTTTTGTTTAATCCGGCCATGGGTTCAGGAGAACTAGTCAGAACAACGTTTGTGTATTAAAACCTTTAAAGGGCTATAACTCTGCCAAAATCATTCAACTGGAACACGGCGACTATGTACAACTAGGCTTGGTACTGATCATCCCTGCAAAGTTTCAATGAAATCCGGTCAAATGAAGGCCCTTTCATCTTAATGAGGCCAAGATGTAGCATATTTCAGAAAATCAAGGGCCATGACTCCGATGTAAATGGTCCAATCTGGATGGTTTTCGAACTCATCCAAGCTTTCATTGATATTAACAATCTGGTAAAGTTTCTTAAAGATCGGATGAAAGATGAAGGCCCTATCGTCTTGAGGCAAAATATAGGATTTTTAACTAAATCAAGGGCCATAACCACACTGTTACTGGTCCGATCTAGCTGGTTTCCGAACTTGACAAAGCTTTTATTGATAGGAACAATCTCATAAAGTTTCAAAAAGATCGCATGAAAAATGAAGGCCCTATCATTTTAACGAGGCAAAATATAGCATTTTAACAGAATCAAGGGCCATAACTCATCTGTTACTGGTCCGATCTGGCTGGTTTTCGAAATTGTCTGAGCTGTCATTAATATAAACAATCCGGTAAAGTTTTGTAAAGATCAGATGAAAGATAAAGGCCCTATCGAATTAACGAGGCAAAATATAGCATTTTTAACTAAATCAAGGGCCATAACTCCCCTGTTACTGGTCTGATCTGGCTGGTCTTCGAAATTGTCCGAGCTTCCATTTATATAAACAATCTGGTAAAGTTTGGTAAAGATCGAATGAAAGATAAAGGCCCTATCGTCTCAACGAGTCCAAAATATAGCATTTTTAACTAAATCAAGGGCCATAACTCCGCTGTTAATGGTCCGATCTAGATGGTCGTCGAAGTTGTCCGAGCTTTCATTTATATAAACTATCTGGTAAAGTTTGGTAAAGATTGGATGAAAGATGAAGGCCCTATTGTCTGAATGAGGCAAAATATAGCATTTTTAACTAAATCAATGGCAATAACTCCGCTGTTAAAGGTCCGATCTAGTTGGTTTTCAAACTTGTCCGAGTTTTCATTGATATTAACAATCTGTGCAAGTTTGGTAAAGATCAAATAATAAATGAAGGTGCTAGAGTGTTCACAAGGCTTAATATGGCATTTTTCAGCAAAACAAGGGCCATAACTCCGGTGAAATTATTTCGATCTTGTCGGTTTTCAAACTTGACCGAGCTTTCATTGATATAAAGGCACTGGCAAAGTTAAGTAAAGGTCCGATTAATATTGAAGGCCCTAGAGTGTTCACAAGGCAGAAAATAGCATTTTCCAGAAAAAACAAGGGCCATAACTCTGGTGTTACTGACCCAATTTAGCTGATTTTCGAACTTGTCCAAGCGATCATTGGTATTAACAATCTGTGCAAGTTTGGTAACAATCAAATAATAAATGAAGGTGTTAGAGCGTTCACAAGGCAGAAAATAGCAATTTTCAGAAAAAAACAAGGGCCATAACTCTGGTTTTACTGACCCAATTCAGCTGATTTTCGAACTTGTCCAAGCTATAATTGGTATTAACAATCTGTGCAAGTTTGGTAACGATCAAATAATAAATGA
This sequence comes from Cyrtodaria siliqua, assembly GCA_037043455.1. Classification (NCBI taxonomy): domain Eukaryota; kingdom Metazoa; phylum Mollusca; class Bivalvia; order Adapedonta; family Hiatellidae; genus Cyrtodaria; species Cyrtodaria siliqua. Next base: position 208,847 of record JAWPHD010000852.1, read on the forward strand.
AGGTGCTAGAGCGTTCACAAGGCAGAAAATAGCAATTTTCAGAAAAGACAAGGGCCATAACTCCGGTGTTACCAAAACAATTTGGCTGGTTTTCGAACTTGTCCGAGCTTTCATTGATAATAACAATCTGTGCAAGTTTGGTAAAGATCAAATAATAAATGAAGGTGCTAGAGTGTTCACAAGGTTTAATATGGCATTTTTCAGCAAAACAAGGGCAATAACTCCGGTGAAATTATTTCGATCTTGCCGGTTTTCAAACTTGTCCGAGCTTTCATTGATATAAAGACACTGGCAAAGTTAAGTAAAGGTCCGATTAATATTGAAGGCCCTAGAGTGTTCACAAGGCAGAAAATAGCATTTTCCAGAAAAAACAAGGGCCATAACTCTGGTGTTACTGACCCAATTTAGCTGATTTTCAAACTTGTCCAAGCGATCATTGGTATTAACAATCTGTGCAAGTTTGGTAACAATCAAAAAATAAATGAAGGTGTTAGAGCGTTCACAAGGCAGAAAATAGCAATTTTCAGAAAAAACAAGGGCCATAACTCTGGTTTTACTGACCCAATTCAGCTGATTTTCGAACTTGTCCAAGCTATAATTGGTATTAACAATCTGTGCAAGTTTGGTAACGATCAAATAATAAATGAAGGTGCTAGAGCGTTCACAAGGCAGAAAATAGCAATTTTCAGAAAAGACAAGGGCCATAACTCCGGTGTTACCAAACCGATTTGGCTGGTTTTCGAACTTGTCCGAGCTTTCGTTGATATTAACAATCTGTGCAAGTTTGGTAAAGATCAAATAATAAATGAAGGTGCTAGAGTGTTCACAAGGCTTAATATGGCATTTTTCAGCAAAACAAGGGCCATAACTCTGGTGAAATTTATCCGATCCGGCTGGTTTTCAAACTTGTCCGAGCTTTCATTGATATAAAGACACTGGAAAAGTTTCGTAAAGATTTTATTAATAATGAAGGCGCTAGAGTGTTCACAAGCCAAAAGTTAACGACAGACGACGGACGACGGACGACGGACGGACAACTCGCCATCCCATAGGCTCTTCTGGCCTTCGGCCAGTAGAGCTAAAAATAGCTAAATTATTCATGAAATTGTGGTTCTTATCTTTGTGACCTTTTCTTATTTACAACTGTGTGGCACCACTCTTAACTGTGATGCTTTCAACAAGGATGAGAAAATGAACACCTGTTGACATAATTATAACAGCACTGATAACACAGAAAGGGTCCATGTTAATTTATCAACAGTTCTAAAGAGGCCAAGAGCAGAATTAAGACTTTTTAAATAAATGATAGCAATAGTTGAGTAACATTTTTACCGACAAAGCAAATGTCAAGATCCAAGATTCCTATTATCTCTTGAGCTAATGTCAAAACACTCTGTAAATAGCAAATAACGTAATAAAGGTGCAGAAATCAATTACTAACGAGATGTTAATTAGCTGCATCTTGAAATCTTGATTAAGTTCTGACAAGTGACGTCATTGGCTCAATTTATCAAATGAACCAGTATTTATATGTCATCGAACACGTCATTGGTCAATATGTCAAGGATTAGATCCAAGAAATAATAATCTTATGAAGTCTGAATGGCATTTAACGTCATTTTTCAGCACATTTTAGGCTATGAATGATGGTCGATAGGTGAAGGTAGACCACCTACTTCTTCCTGGGTAGAACCAGCAGTGTAGACCTCCCACCATGTGTAAGAATCAAAACTTTCTCACAAGTCAAGCTCCCAGTGAAATTTGAGAGAAACGAAAAAACAATGATGCATAACAAGAGAAACAACTCCAAAAAGGCGTCCATGGGAAACAGATGCCCCACCCCATTTAAGTAAGTATTTAAGGATGTCAAGGTCATTCTCACTGACCTTCTTAATGTAGGAACATGTTTGTTTGTTGTCAGTTTGATGTTAGAGTGAATGAAGTTTGAAAGCTTTGTAGCTGTTAGTGTGAGAAAAATAGACGGACTTGGATTTTTGTTTGAGAAAAACAGATGTTTCTCCCCACTGCACAATCTAATTAAGATAAGTTTGATAGTGGATATGGTGTAACCTCATTAAGATATGTTTGGAAGTGGTAGGGAACATTTTTGGATAACATTTAGGATTTGTGGGAAATTGTTTTTATTTAACATGAAAAGACAAAAAAAGCCTAGTTGTAGTAGGAACATATTAATGTCAATCCAACAACCGGTTTATGAAGATATGCACAACTAGGCATCATACCGATGCTTCCAGTCAACTTTTGTCAAAATCCAACAAGCGGTTATGGAGGAGTAGCGGCAACAACAAATTTAAAATGAAAATGTTAAAGAGCCATTACTCCGTCAAAAATCATTTAACCGGAACACAAACAAGATATCCACAACTAGACATCATACCAAACTGGAAAATAAATGTGACATCCACAACCAGACATCATACTGATGCTTCCTGTCAAGTTTCATCGAAATCCAACATGCGGTTAGGAGGAGTAGCGGCGACAACAAATTTAAAGTTAAAACGTCAAAGGGCCATAACTCAAAAAACATCGAACCAGAACACAAACGTGATATGCAAAAGTAGACATTATACCGATGCTTCCTGTTAATTTTCGTCGAAATCCAAAAAGCAGTTTAGGAGGAGTAGCAGCGACATTTGTGAGAGACGGACATACAAGACACAGCAAAAACAATATGTCTCCTCCACTTCGTGTGGGGAGACACAATTAACAGTAGGAAAAGTAGGTCAATGTCATATTGACCTAATTTTTGTAGGAACATACTGTTGGAATGTAGATGTAAGTGTTAAGAAGTTTAAAAGATGTATTACCTCCACGGTGGTGACCAGGGTTCAATCTTCTGTTTTGGACACTGTTTATCTCTTTAAATTCATAATTAAAGTACTGTAATAAAGTACTGTAAGTACTGAATGAGTGTTCCATGTAGGTACAAACATGGTATGTCAACTTTCCTATTGAAAACAAACATTGTATTGTTCAAGTTGCACGTGTTTACATTGTTCAAGTTGCACGTGTTGAACATTGTAACAGCATTAGTTGTTTGTACCTACACCATGTGGCTGGTAAAACGCACGAGAGGCCTATTAAGTCTATTGATGCATGCCTAATGCAAGTTGTCAATCAAAATCAATTTCAACCATTTCAAATCACTATGATACCTCCAACAAATATCAGCATGTGTAACATAGTTATAATACAACCTTAGTCAATATACTCCCACGTCAACAATAGGGCGGAGATATCTAAGAACTTGCGTAAGATCAATTGCATAAACCCATATTTCCCTAAGATTATAAGAAAGTGGCTGAAACAGCTCAAATTGGTATTTGTCCATAGATTCTAATTCAGCGAAAAATGTTTGTAAAAAATGCTAATAGTTGACAACCAAATTTACCTTTATAATACATTTATAATATTGAACTTGTTAATATTTTGACACGACCATCCGTCTTGGGTAGCACGCCATTGTATTGGAAGTTTTGCATGCTCTTCCATGAAAAATGACCTCACTTGTTTGCCACTTGATACTGGTTTTCAATATGGTTGGCGTGTAATATCGTTGGAATCCATCACGCTATGTTCAATGATAATATACATCCATTTTTACCCTTCTTTGCAGTGGCCTGTATAAAACCACTTCCCCACCCAAATTTCTTTTAAAATCATGCAGTTTTTCCCATTTTTTAAACTTACATCTGAAATTATAGGGATAGTAATGTGTGAGATCAGAATACCCCGTTATTCATTAAATACAAGAGGTCCAAATGGCCCTTTATCAGTATTTATCTTTATCTGAATCCCGATGACCTTGTAACAGAAGTGAGTGAGCTAAAAGAAGTCCTGTTAGGTCAGAGATGAAGATTAGTATTTAACCCATATAATGAACTTCAGTGTGACCTTTATATTTTAGTGTGGTCATGTCGAGTTGTCATGATGAGTACATATTGAAAGTTTGATGAATAATTATCATGAAATGAGAAAGTTATAGCCAATGTTAAGTTTTGGTGAAGAAAAAAAAAAGAGTATTTAACCCATATAATGACCTTCAGTGTGACTTTGACCTTTATATTTTAGTATGATCATGTCGAAGTTGTCATTTTGAGTACATATTGAAAGTTTGATGAATAATTATCATGAAATGAGAAAGTTATAGCCAATGTTAAGTTTTGGTGAAGAAAAAAAAAGAGTATTTAACCCATATAATGACCTTCAGTGTGACTTTGACCTTTATATTTTAGTATGATCATGTCGAAGTTGTCATGATGAGTACATATTGAAAGTTTGATGAATAATTATCATGAAATGAGAAAGTTATAGATTTTTCTTCGAAAAGGCGACACAAAAACTGTGACCCCAGGACAGGGACAAATTGAGCCTAGGGTAACCATTCAAACAAACTTGGTAGAGGACCATAAGTTTATTGCAAAATATTAGACCTCCAGCTCTTGTACTTCAGAGAAAAAAGTATGTGGTCCTGGGGAACTGATTTAGGGAAATACCCATTAAAGGTTCTTAGAAAGCATGTTAAGCTTCTGACCGAGTTTTTAGGGTCAATTTACATAATGTGGTTGTTATTTGGTCTCAAATACTTCCTAGGCTTTCATGGCGTTAGCCTAACCACCCTTTTGCAATGGAAAGGGCCAGAAAGCGGCTAATCAGTTCTGCTACTAAGACGATAATAGATATTGGGGGCTATTATCTGCTACACCCAGACATTCAGGCTGATGATACCTGTATTGAACCGGATGGTGTTCATTTATCAAATGTGGGGATCAACTTGTTTCTTAACCAGTTTCCGGCTGGATTTGAATGTTTCATTAAAAGTGGGCAGTGATAAGGAAATATATACTTTTTTGGCACCGTTTCTGTTTTGGGCGTGGAATTCGGATATTTTGCTTTTGATACGCCCTTCGCTGCTGCCAAAAAATGTTTCCTCTGTTTTTGGCGGTGGATGGGAGCCTGGACACTCCATGATGGGAGTGTCCGGGCGCCCATCCATATAGAGGGCAGCGAAGGTGTGAAAAGAAGGACATATAAGTTTCAGTTTAACTTTATTCAGCATCTGTATACCCAGAGACTGAATTGTAATCTAAACATAAATTATATACAAATTTGCTGTCCGTAAGAATTGCTAAAAACATTTGAATTGATTGAATTTGGTGCACTTGTAATTATGCTTGAATATCAACTGTGCTTTCAACACTTGCTTAATAAATGCTTATCAGAAAAGTTGCTTTCATAATGAACATTTAATTTGGTGCACATGTATTTATGTCCTTAATATTGTAATATTCAATGTGCTTTATTGCTTAATGCTTTCTACTTGCCATAATGGTCTTTTGTGCTTACCGGCAGCCCAATTATTCTAATATTCAATTTGCTTTATTGCTTAATGCTTCTACTGTTAGGGCTTGCCATAATGGTCTTTTGTGCTTACCGGCAGCCCAATTGTTAAGCCCCATGATAAATAAATACTGATAAAGGTGATCCTTTGGGAGCAACAAACACAATTAAGAGAATAAAGCAGCAGACTCGGTTTTATTGAGTCTGTTCATGAGAAGTAATGAAAGAAGCAACACCTCTCACGCCCCCTAGCACCGGCTTAAGCGGTATTCTACTTCAAAGCCACCTATATTGGGCTCGTGGTCCCAAAGGACCAGTAAAAATAACACTACTGATTCGTAGCACGGGGAGACTTTTTACAGCTGCCACACTGCACTAAACGAACGCTAGTGTGAATGTTAATAAATACTGATAAAGGTGATCCATTGGGAGCAACAAACACAATTAAGAGAATAAAGCAGCAGACTCGGGTTTTATTGAGTCTGTTCATGAGAAGTAATGAAAGAAGCAACACCTCTCACCTCTCTAAAACTGAGACACCCACGGGGTCGGATTTGACTCCCGCAGCGGGGTCAGATTTGACACCCAGGGCCACTACTTGGAACAATTTCTGTAGAGGACAATAAGCAAAATATTAGTGCTTTAGCATGTGTGGTCAAATAGAGAAGATGTTTTTTTCCCCAAGTTTTTCCTTATATATATATGCTAAATGGAACTCTCAATGCCTCCATTTATATTTTAAGCAGATTTTTTATTTTTTATTTTCTTATAAGGCCAGAGTTTTTTATTTTTAGATTTATGGGAGCCTACCCTAAATTTTGCAAAACTGAAATAAAAATAAAAAAACATGAATTTTATTTCATTTTTTCCTCCTGTTCTCTTTTTTAAAAAAAAGTTGTGGCTAGCCTAAAACTTATTTTCACAATAATGTAAATTTACACATATTTTTAAATTGGATTACGACTTAGTATTACTTTGTTAGGTCGGAAATCGTAGTATTAATTATGTAAACATTTCCATTTTTTATTTGGCCAGGGGACTTGAAATTTAAATATTTTATAGTAATTGTCCATGAGCACGCAGAAATTACTTACCCATATTTGAATTGCACTAGTCCAATTTATACATACTTATAAACAACAGCATATGAATATTATTTTTTTTGAATAATTATGAGAAAAGAATTCTGCATCAATTAAAATGCAGTAAACTCTAAAAATCTGCTTGCCAAGACCCTAGAATGCACAACCTGTCCTTGTCATGTCAGACGATGGATTGCAGAACCCCTGAATTCAGTTGTGACATGCATACAGTAAGAAAACACACCAACTACAATACCAAGCATATTTAGTCTCTACGCTGACCAAGCTCAAGAAGAAAGATGCAAAGTAAACAAGAAAGTAAGTGACAAATGCCCCCGAAGTGACCTTTGACCTCTAAGTATGACCTTGACGTTGGAGCCACGAGCCTGGATTTTGTGCGCGACACGTTGTTTGGTTGTGGTGAGCACTTGCGCCATGTTATTTGAAAATCCGTCCAGGCATGCAAAAGTTATTGACCGGACATGATTTTACCTTTGACCTCTAAGTGTGACCTTGACCTTGGAGCCACAGACCTGGATTTTGTGCGCGACACATCGTCTTGTCGTGGTAAGCATTTGTTTTATTTGAAAATCTGTCCATGAATGCCAGAGTTATTGACTGGACACGATTTGACTTTTGACCTCCAGTGTGACCTTGCACGTGACACATCGTCTTGTTATGGTGATCACTTGTGCCAAGTTATTTAAAAATCCCTGCAGGGGTTGTGACGTTACGGACCGGACACGAAAATGCGTACCTCTTTTTGACCTATGAACTGCAAGTGTGACCTTGACCTTTGAGGTACAGACCTGGGTTTTGCGCGCGACACATCGTCTTGTTATGGTGATCACTTGTGCCAAGTTAATTAAAAATCCATGGAGAGGTTTGAAGGTACAGTCTGGACACAAACTGCGGACTGACGGATGGATGACCTATGAACTGCAAGTGTGACCTTGACCTTTGAGGTACGGACATGGGTTTTGCTCGTGACACATCGTCTTGTTATGGTGATCACTTGTGCCAAGTTAATTAAAAATGCACGAAGGGATTTTGAAGGTACTGTCCGGACACAAACTGCGAACTGATGTCCGCTCCAAAACATGAGGTTTATGAGCTAATTTGTTGGTCCCAGCAGGGTTTCAGGGCTAATTCGACTTATGAGCTTAAGCTCCTAAACCTTCTGTAGAAATTTGTCAGAAAATGGTGTATGGGGTAAGAAATCATTCTAAATAAACTTAGCTCCTAGGGGTGGACACTTAAAACTTATGTATGAATGGACTGATACTTATGGGCTAATTTCTTGGTATTTTTTGGTACAAACGGGTTTATGCGTTTGCGTAACTCATAATCATAGACGAAAATTTAGCTCATAAAACATTTACTCCATAAACCTCCAATGTTGGTCCGGACGGACGGACGGACGGACAGATGGTGTGATTACTATATGCCCCCGAAAGGGTTTTCAAGGGCATAAAAATGTTAGTGGCGGTATGCACAGAATTTTAATGCAAGTTCAAGATTACAATATAAAGCTGATCTCTATATTGTGAATTAGGTGAGATTTTTTGCATTTAAAAGTTGTGTATTTTTGTTTTCAAAACTGAGCATGCAGTAAATCAGTTTTCGATCTCTAAACAACAGTAATAACACCGAATATATGAAAATCTCTTTATTAATGATCTTAGAATTGATGTTAAATCTTGTTGTTACACTTGTCGTTATTATGAACTAACGAACCAAAGTTTAACATGCTAAAACTACCTCCCTTTACACTGAAATAACAACGAAATTATCATTTCTGTAAAGCAGGTAAATTAAAACATTTCGCTATTTTTTTGCTATATTTTCGCAGATATCATTTAAAAAGAAGGCCTTGCACCTACTTGCTAATTGCATTAACTATATTGCTCATGGCCATTGAAACACATGGGCTAGAATCTGTTCAATGGGATTTACCATGTTATTTGTGTGCTAAACTTATTTTGGTATATATACTGAACCAAACAGCTAACACACCAGCAGACAATACCTTTAATGTATGAACTTATTATATGTCGACTGGTACCGTTAGAGACAGGTGATTTGAATGATTTTTTTTAATTTACAGTTATTGACAAGATATTTGTCTCGTTCTAAGTGAAATTTGTTTTGATTTATCGGTTTTTATTACTGAGATTTTAAAGGTATTGTCTACTGGTGTGTTAGCTGTTTGGTTCAGTATACGAGGGCCGTTCAAATATTACGTGGACACTTTTAATAGGTATTGCACTTTTATAAATCAAGTAAATTAAATTATATGGCAATAAAGGTTTAGATATTCACTTTCATATCAGTAAATAATATAAAATTATTTGAAACAGATTTCAAGAAATACGACTTTTTACAACCTCACTGTAGCCGCCAAGGAGCACGTCTTTTGTATGCTATGGCGTCGCCTTGAAAACCAACAAAACCTAACGTTATAAATGATGAAAAATGCTAGAAATAACCAACGCAATTATTATTTAATAAGATTTTTGTATTCTTCTTGGTTTGCATTAAATAAATGTTTTACATCATTGTTGGATAATTATGTTTAATAAACATATCACAGCTTCAGAAAGAGATCATACAAATTCGATCGAGTTTAGCATACATATTCAAAATATTTAGAAAACAAATAGCAGTCATTCCAAATGACATGTTTATTGAACGTATTTTTAAATGATTAACATATATATATTGAAGAAAATGTGTAAGACCTTGAAATTTTATCTTTTTGTATTTCATTTTTGTATTAATTATTTGTTTTATTAAAAGTTCGTATTATTTAATATTTACTGCTCCGTGATTTTTTCTGACGTCGTCAATTTCAAAGAAGTGTTTGTCTACTTATTAATATTTATCATAGTTCTCACAGTTCTCATTGTTCAATATTCATAATATTTCATAATTGTAATTTTGGAGTATCAATGACAATGCTACTTTAGTTTTGTATATTTTTGCCGACGATTTTCCTTTTATTTAGCCATTCCTGAAATTCAGTTATGAAATAAAGACGTCGCATTTTGGACTGCTCCGTAGATGGGTTTCTCGTCCTATTATATCATTCATTACAACGTAACTGGACATGGTATCGATTTTTTGTTTAAATCATTTGATTTCTAATGAGTTGGATTACAACAATTATGAATCTTAAAAGTTTACGTCAATAAATGAGTGCGATATCGAAAAAGTCCACGTATTATTTGAACAGCCCTCGTATATGTAAATTATATACTGGGTTTTTGAAGAAAAAAAAGTTATTTTCAATTTTAGAATGCCATTTATACTAAACAAGACAAAAGTTATTATTTCCATTTTTATTTTTATTTTCATTCCCTCATTCTGCTCAATTTTGAAAAAAATCCCGTAAATTTAAAAAAATTAAAAAAAATTGGCATAATGAAATTGCGTATGGGTACATTTGAACCTAAATCCAACATTACTGCATAACAATTTTGTTATATCTATTTTCGGATGACATTCAAGCTTGGTGCATGTTCAACTTGATTTTTTCATTAAAATGACCGATGATTAAGTAATTTACTTATTGAAATTCAAAATGTTATATTTCGGTGCTTTAGACATTCCTATTAGTATATTAGGACTATGTAAAACATGCAAAATATCTCTAAATGTTGGACCAGGTTTATGAGGAGGTAAAATTCTAATGCAGCTATAATGTAACGCGTAACTCCATTGGCTAACGTCTCAGATTTGCGAACGTAAAACACCTGATTTACCGTCTGAAAAGCATGTGACGTCACATAATTTAACAAGCGACATCTCTGGATGACGTCAATAAAATGCCGTTACGGATGAATTTGAGTTTTCATAGCAAAAACAAGTGTGTATGTATGATTTTACTTTATATTTTTGGCATTTAAATGGTAAAGCATTAGAATTGAGATAACCATGCTAAGATTTTCAATGTGGTTGGTGTCAATTAAGGTCATAAATTACGGATGGATGTGAGTGGTTCATAAAATTACATTTATATTCCAGATATTGAATAAAAAAAGTGTCAGACCGGGATACAGGTCGGAGCTGTTCTGAATACTACTACTACTACCTCGGCGTTAAATGTGCCCAGAATTTTTTTTTCTCAAATAATCACAAAATGGCTATATACTCGTATACATGTCTAGACTTTGCAATATATTTTGGTTGTTAGTATTAACTGGATTGACTTCTCAGCTAAAAAGAAATATTGAATATAAAAGGTGTCATGTGCATGACTGGAATATAATAATTATACCGAGTCAAAAAGGAAAGTGTGCACACAAATTAGCGTGATCAACCTCCTTACAAATATGACACTGCTGTAAACTTTTACATTATAAATACATTGTTTGAGAAGAAGTTAAAAGTTTGACATTCAAGAGAAACTCCAGAAAAATAGCAATAAGCATTCATGCATTTTTTTTGCAACTCCATGCATTTTGCAATTTTTGTTTTACTCTTGTTTGACTTTGAGGAACTCAACTCTGTTAGTGAAGAAATGTTTCATACAAATGTATCACTACTTTATAAATGTATACATTTTTTTAAAATTTATTTTGCTATATCTGTCATTACGTTTTGAACAACTGCAAAAATAGATATGCACACTTTCATTTGTGCCTCAGTATACATCTACTGTATCCTAAATTACAGGTGTTGTAGAAATATAGATGAAAGCCAAGTTTGCATTTTTGACAACAATCCACCTGCACAATAACAAAGTATGAATACTCCACCAATAGTGACACAGACATCTACTTACGGCATTGTCTAGACAGAGCGCCTCACACTGAGCCTGACACAGCGTCGACTGCGTCGCACTCGTAAAATTATATCCACTGCAAAACAAAACACATGTGTTCATCCATAATACGTAAACAAATGTAATTATATACGCAAAATCAGTCATCCATATTGTCTGCCTAGGTGCCATATTGTTGACACCTTTTCATCTTTAGATAGTGCCGGAGCCTTGAAGACCCCAACACTGTTTATCTGCGAGATTGAAGTGTTGCGACACACGGTATGGCAAGATAAGAGGTTCCACAATCTCTGTGACCTAACATCCTGCAGATAGCTGGATGAACTTTAATAATCCAGTACACCAAAGATAAAGCAATATATGCAGAATTAAACTGAAGAAGTACCGGTATTATCATTATAATAATTATGACATAATTATAGCTTTTTCCCAAAAAGTAATATTTTTTGCATCAGCCCTGGGGTTTGAAGTGGGCTTCTATTTAGATACCAGTAGCACTTAATAATACCCAAGCTGTTATAGCACGTCCGTGATAATACTGAGAAATGTACAATAATCACATGTCAGGGCTAGACGTTAAGAACAGTCAGCTTGCCCCGGGCAGGTAAAACACTGATCCAGGCAGATAAAGTCTCAAAGCTAAAATCCCGTCGGGCAACTTAAAAATGAGTGACAAGGACTATAACAAGAGGTCAATGACCTTGAAGCTCTACTGATTGATTTTGATTTCAGGAAGAAGTCGCTACAAACTTGTTTTTTGAGAATTTATTTTTAGCCGTGGCGGCCATCTTGAATTTCCGGCCGACCTGAAATTTTGCTAGGATCAATTAGACATCAAGAGCAACATTCCTGCGAAGTTTCATGAAAATCCGTGAAGTAGTTTCAGAGGAGTAGTCGCTACAAGTTTTCATTATATAACTCTATGTAAACAAAGATGGCCGCTGACAGCCATGTTTAACATCGAATCAAAACGATTTTTGACAAGGACCAACATCATGTCATGCTGATCATTTTAGAAAAAGTCCCATATCAATATCACTTATAGTTTTCAAGAAGTAGTCGCTACAAACTTGTATTTTGAAAATATATTTTTAGCCATGGCGGCCATCTTGAATTTCAGGCCGACCTGAAATTTTGCTAGGATCAATTAGACATCAAGAGGAACATTCGTGTGAAGTTTCATGAAAATCCGTCAAGTAGTTGCAGAGTAGTAGTCGCTACAAGTTTTCATTATATAACTCTATGTAAACAAAGATGGCCACTGGCAGCCATGTTTAACGTCGAATCAAAATAATGTTCGACTCGGATAACCATCATGTCATGCTGATCATTTAGAAAAAGTCCCATATCAATATCACTTATAGTTTTCAAGAAGTAGTCGCTACAAACTTATTTTTTAAAAATCTATTTTTAGCTGTGGTGGCCATCTTGAATTTCTGGCCGAACTGAAATTTTGCTAGGATCAATTAGACATTAAGAGCAACATTCCTGTAAAATCATGAAAATCCGCCAAGTAGTTTCAGAGGAGTAGTCGCTACAAGTTTTTACTATATAACTCTATGTAAACAAAGATGGCCGCTAGCGGCCATGTTTAAAGTTGCATTGTAATAAATTTTGACAAGGATCAACATCATGTCATGCTGATCATTTTAGAAAATGTCCCATATCAATATCACTTACAGTTTTCAAGAAGTAGTCGCTACAAGTTTATTTATTTTAAATCTATTTTTAGCCGTGGCGGCCATCTTGAATTTCCGGCCGACCTGAAATTTTGCTAGGATCAATTAGACATCAAGAGCAACATTCCTGTGAAGTTTCATGAAAATCCGTCAAGTAGTTACAGAGGAGTAGTCGCTACAAGTTTTCATTATATAACTTTATGTAAACAAAGATGGCCGCTGGCAGCCATGTTTAACATCGAATCAAAACGATTTTCGACAAGGACCAACATCATGTCATGCTGATCATTTTAGAAAAAGTCCCATATCAATATCACTTAGAGTTTTCAAGAAGTAGTCGCTACAAACTTGTTTTTTAAAAACCTATTTTTAGATTTTGCGGCCATCTTGGATTTCACATCAACATGAATTTTAGCTAGGATCAACTAGACTTCATGGGCAACATTTCTGTAAAGTTTCATGAAAATCCATTCAGTAGTTTCAGAGGAGTAGTCACTACAAAAAAAAAAGTTAACGGACGGACAGACGGACGGACGGACGGACGGACGACGGACACCGCACCATGGCATAAGCTTTGCTGATCTCTGATCAGTAGAGCTAATAATATACTAGAACGAATTTGAAGGCGTGCCATCGCCAAATACCCATGTTTTCTTCACACAGGTCAATTCCCTTTAACCCTGTATCCATTTTACATGTAATTGTTTCGATCGTTCTTTGATACTCAGATCAGAAATAGTATTATTTATGCTTTTCTGTATATATGTATGACACTGTAAATGAATAAAAAAGGGTTTAGTGTATTTGTGCATTTGAACATTTGACCCCTATCCCAGAGTCCCATGGTGAACCTGGAGCAAATTATACTGATATTCCCAAAATCATTACATTTTATTGAAAAAAATAAATAGACCTTTGACTGAATTTACCACTTCACTCATCACTCACCCCTTCCAACCAGAAACCCAGGGAAGATGTCCGAGTTTTAAATAATAAATCATTTGATACGCTGTGTATCTCTTTCATGGACGACTGTTATACCAATTAATGTGCAAAAGTCTGAACAAATTACACATTGAATTATTATTGTATTTGATGCCCCTTCCTCCAGGCGTCACCTTCCTCCCTACCCACACACACAACCCACACTCTGGGACCCCGGGTAGACGTCCGAGTTCGAAAAAATAAAGTCGTTTGATATGTTGTTTATCTTTCATAGACGATTACATAAAAACATGTTATGTGCAAGAATATAGAACAACGCTCTACTGGCTAACATGGCTCTTATAACATCAATGAAGCGAGTGACTGCAATTTACATTTTTTTTGAAAGATTAAAATCCAGGGCCATAACTAAAGAATCTGGTAAAGTTTGGTAAAGATCAGATGAAAAATGAAGGCCCTAACATATTAACAAGGCAAAATATAGCATTTTAACTAAACAAGAGCCATAACTCCTCTGCTACTGGTCCGATCTGGCTGGTTTTCGAACTTGGTCAATAGAGATAAAAAAATCCAAAAAATAAACCAAAAAATAAATAAATAAATAAACAAAAAATTCCAAAAAAAAAAAAATTCCAAAAAAAAAATCTAAAAAAAAAAATCTAAAAAAAAAATTCCAAAAAAAAAAAGTAATAATCAAAAAAAAATCAAACAAAAAAAAATTAAAAAAAATTAAAAAAAAAATTAAAAAAAATTAAAAAAAAAAAAAAAAATCAAACAAAAAAAATAATCGTAAAATCTGGTACAAGTTCTGTAAGATCAGTAAGATAGCACCTATCATACTAACGAGGCAAATTATAGCATTTTTAACAAAATCAAGGGCCATAACTCCGTTGTTACTGATCCGATCGCTGTTTAACGGCTCGTCAACACAGTATAGGTTATTTAGAGCCGCCCCATAGAGAGGGGAAGGATACATAGGAATCCGGGAACCTGCCCTACTCTTATTATCGAATAGATTCCTATGGTTCTTTAACGTGCTCGGAGGATAGACCGATACACAGGACCGCCCGGTTTACGTCCCCATCCGACGGACGAGGCTAAGGGAAAGTGTCTTGCCCAAGAACACACCGACGGAACTCAGTGGCACCATGGAGGATTGAACCCGGGGCCTCCGGTTACAAATCCGCCGCGCTACCGACTGCGTCACGCCAGCCAACAATCTGATCAAGTTCGATAAAGTTCGGATGAACAATAAAGCCCCTATCGTCATAACGAAACAAAATATAGCATTTTTAACTAAATCAAGGGCCATAACTCCGCTGTTACTGGTCCAATCTGGCTGGTTTTCAAACTTATCCGAGCTTTCATTGATATTAAAAATATGTTAAAGTTTGGTAAAGATTGGATAAAAAATGAAGGCCCTATCGTCTTAACGAAGTAAAAGTTAATGGACAGACGCTGGACACCACACCATCCCATAAGCTCTGCTGGCTAGAGCTAAAAATGAGTGTAACTGAATTTTTAGTGTATTTGACCTTTTGACCCCCCTGAGGGTCCGTGGGAGCAACCCCCCACCCCCCATCCCATGGGTCCAAGTTCGCGAAATAATAAAATCGTTTGATATGTTGTTTATCTTTCAAAGACGATTACATATACCAAGTTATGTACAAAAATATGGAAAAATGACAGTGTAATTGAATTTCTAGTGTATTTGACCTTTTGACCACATCCCCCTCCCCCCCACTGAAGGCCATTGGGCTCGGAGACGAAAATAATGTTGATCTTGCACGCCGTAATCATATTGTAAAGACATACCCTAAATTTGGTTGAATTCCGTTTTGCAGTTTAGGAGGAGATGCGGTAATGGACGGATGGAGTCGATTTTAATATACCCTGTTTTTTTTCCTCAAAAATATGACAAAACTCACTTGTCTAATAATGCTCTTTTGTTTCCTTTCCTTTCCTTTACTATGAAAACATGCTGTCTGGCATCTGAACACAATTGATTATGATCGATAGAGTGTGCTACAGTCTGAATTAACATAATATTATAGAGGCCCTGAACAGAATAGTTTTTTCTACGCAGTATTCACCATTAAACACTTTGATGATCAAGATTGTTAAGACTATTGTTTGTCGACACATTTTGTTATACAAATACGAGTATATGCTTGGATTTGATAAACAATTGGATATTCCTTATTTCTTTTGCGTATTTGTTCTATAACACAACAGTGATATGATAATTATTATGTTGTTTGTACCAATAGCATACAAACAGTATATCCTTATAAAATAAACACTTTCGGTCTAATTAATTGGGCAACCAACAAATTGGCATGGGCAAGTAAACTTCAGAGTTAACTTACCCTGAAATGCATGGGTAAGCTGTCCGTAAAGTTAACATAGAGCCCTGCAAATAGAGGTTGCTTTTAGTAAAACCAGATGTCTCCCCTATTGGAGAATGGGCCAAAAATCCGCCAAAAATCAATCAACTGGAGCATGATGACGATATACGCTCGATACTGATCAGAACACAACAACAATAAAGCCAAGTTTCGTTGAAATCTGACCAGTGGTTGAGGAGAAAGTCCGAACAAAAGTTTGTGTATTAAAACCTTTAAAGGGCCATGACTCCACCAAAAATCAGTCAACCAGAACACAACAATGACATACGCAACTAGGCTTGGTACTGAACATCCCTGTCAAGTTTCACTGAAATGCAGCTAGGGGTTCAGGAGAACTAGTCGGGACAAAGTTTCCATATAAGGGGCTATAACTCTGCCAAATATCATTCCACCGGAACACAACAACGCGATATGCGCAACCAGTTTTGCAGATAAGATTTCAGCACACTGCCTGTTGTATGCATGAACACTTTTTTTTTACATACCATATTGTTTCAAATTAGTGCCCCCGGGGACGTGACATTTTCTGAAAGGGGTGGGGGCACTTATTAGAACACTTTTCGTAAGCCAGTACACATTTTAATTTCCTTATATAATGCTAAAAATAAGCGAGACAAACTCCCTGTGTCGTAACTCATTACCAGTAGTTTACTAAGTCGAAAACGTAGTTTGTTAAACCGTTAAAGCATACGGTAGTTTGTTAAACCGTACTTTGTTTTGAGTGCTAGGTAGTGTCACCCGCTGTAACTGACACTTTGATTGACAGGTAGAATCGATAGTTTCGTCATTTCTAAGGTTGTTTTCATGGCGTCCTCGCGGTATGACGTAATACATTACACATTTTCTAACTCGCTTATTTCCAGTTCATTTTATGATTTACCATAAACATGGATACGTCTGGTCGGGGAAAAAGCAAGCGGGCATTCTCCACGTCATTTAAACTGAAATTAAATTCGTAAGTGTGTGTATATTGTTTCTTGGATTTTAACCACTTTTTTGGGATATTAACCACTTTTATACCTCGAGGTAAGAATTTAGGGGAAGTTAAGTGTGGGGGGGGGAGGGGGTGGGGGGGGCGGATGGGAGGGGGCGCTTATTAGAGGGGGAGCGCTAATTAGAAACAATACGGTTTACATTTACAAAAAGCGTATTTTTAAAAACATGGTTTGGACAAAGCATTAATGTTAAACAAGAGCTGTCGGAGAACAGCGCAGCTCATCTATTCGATTTTTCAGAGAATAATAAATTATACCATCAGAAAACAAGGCTAAAACACCCCACACACACACACTCGAAACTCAATTTTTTGTAATCTTTTTACACATATAGCTATGTTGAATGTTGGATGCGCAACTGCCCGAGTTTTTATACAAGCCCCATCCCCCAACCCCACCCCAAAACTATCTCACCAGTACAAGTAGATTCTCAGTAGTTATATTTGGAAAATCAGAATTAAAATAAAATCTTAAAATCCTACAATTTGTTTTCAGTCTTTTTCTGAAAGCCAAAAATACAAAGGAGACTTAATCCTTACCCCTCTATGAGTGTATAATGGACTGTCCTTTAGGATCAACTAGACATCAAGAGCAACATTCCTGTGAATTTTCATGAAAATCCGTCAAGTAGTAGTCGCCAAAACAAAGATGGTCGCTGTCGGCCACGTTTGACATTGAATCGAAATGATCTTTGGTTAGGACCAACTACATGTCGTGCCAGTCATTTTGGTAAATGTTTCAAATCAATATCACTTAATAGTTTTTGAGTATACATTTTTAAAATCTATTTTTAGCCGTAGCTGCCATCTTGAATTTCCGGCCGACCTGAATTTTTTCTAGGATCAACTAGACATCAAGAGTAACATTCCTGTGAAGTTTCATGAAAATCCGTCAAGTAGTTCAGAGGAGTAGTTGCCACAAAAAAAGTTTACAGACGGACGGACGGACGGACGATGGACGACGGACCACGGCATAAGTTCTGCAGATCAGTCTGCTGATCTTTGATCAGTCAAGCTGAAAATGGGGGTGCGGAACCGCAAATGTTGTGCCCACACAATGACATTTCAGGTTGACAAGAACTTTAAATTGATGCAATCTGCTCAATGTTTCCCCAATACCATTAACATGACATGAACCATATTTTGAACAAATTAAGTCCCAATCATACATGAACTGGTTTACTATGTCAATACGATAAAAAGAACACACCCATGCCAGGGTCCCAAACTAACAGTGTCCTGGGGGCTCTAAGGCCCGTAGTTTTCACATCAGGCCCTTTTAACCTGTAAGTTCGGAGCCCTGCCAGCTCCTGGAAATTTAACAAAGAAAGAAATGTTGAATTTATGCAGTTTAAACCAAATTAATCTTCAAAACCCCCCCGACACAAATCACAGCTTTCTGTCAACCATTTTTCATTTTTAGTAACAACGACCTTAACCCCAATGACATCAAATGCAATCCCAAGCTTCCTTTGCATATAATCTACCTACACAGCATATCTCATTCTTAACTAAAGTTATTGAGCAAAAACCATTCTTCTATTTTCAGCAACAGTGACCTTGACCCCAGTGACCTCAGATGCAATCCCAAGCGTCCTTTCCATATAAGCTACCTAAACAGCATGTTTTGTCACAATATCTCATTGATAACAGACGTTACTGAGTGGAAACCATTTTTTTCCATTTTAAGTAACAGTGACCTTGATCCAAGTGACCTCATGTGCAATACCAAGTTTCCTTTCCATATAAGCTACCAACACAGCAAGTTTAGTCACAATATCTCATTCCTAACAAAAGTTATTGAGTGAAAACTCTCAATTAGGGCTGTTATTGATAGGGTATGAAGCGCAGCGACCATATCGATACACTAAAGGAAAAATATTGACACTATATCGATCATGTTAAGCATTCCAAATGTTAACAAGAGGTCAATGACCTTGAAGCTCTAACGATAGGTTTTTGATAGCTAGATCAGCATTCCTGTGAAGTTTCATGAAAATCCGTCAAGTAGTTTCAGAGAAGTAGTCGCTACAAGTTTTCATTATATAACTCTATGTAAACAAAGATGGCCACTGGCGGCAAAGTTTAAAGTCAAATCAAAATAATTTTTGACAAGGATCAACATCATGTCATACTGAAGTCCCATATCAATATCACTTATAGTTTTCAAGAAGTAGTCGCTACAAACTTGTATTTTGAAAATCAATTTTTAGCCGTGGCGGCCATCTTGAATTTCCGGCCAACCTGAAGTTTTGCTAGGATCAATTAGACATCAAGAGCAACATTCGTTTGAAGTTTAATGAAAATCCGTCAAGTAGTTTCAGAGGAGCAGTCACTACAAGTTTTCATTATATAACTCAATGTAAACAAAGATGGTCGCTGGCAGCCATGTTTAACGTCGAATCGAAATAAATTTCGACGAGGATCAACATCATTCCATACTGATCATTTTAGAAAAAGTCCCATATCAATATCACTTATAGTTTTCAAGAAGTACTCGCTACAAACTTGTTTTTTGAAAATATATTTTTAGCTGTGGCGGCCATCTTGAATTTCCGACCAACCTGAAATGTTGCTAGGATCATTTAGACATCAAGAGCAACATTCTCGTGAAGTTTCATGGGGGAGTAGTCGCTACAAGTTTTTACAAAATAACTCTATGTAAACAAAGATGGCCGCTGGCAGCCATGTTTAACGTCGAATCAAAACAATTTTCGGCAGGAACTAACATCATGTCATGCTGATCATTTTAGAAAAGTCCCATATCAATATCACTTAGAGTTTTCAAGAAGTAGTCGCTACAAATTGCTTTTTAAAAATCTATTTTTAGATTTGGTGGCCATCTTGGATTTCACGTCAACATGAATTTTTGCTAGGATCAACTAGACTTCATGGGCAACATTTCTGTAAAGTTTCATGAAAATCCATTCAGTAGTTTCAGAGAAGTAGTCGCTACAAAAAAAGTTTACGGACGGACAGATGGACGGACGGACGGACAGACAGACACCGCACCACGGCATAAGCTCTGCTGATCTCTGATCGGTAGAGCTAAAAATGTATATATTGATTTCAAAGGGTGTTGTAACATTTCAAATATACTCTTAGAAGCACACACTTGGTAGTTTGCTTGATCTTTTCTAACACTAGGCATTTATTAATTGGTCAAAATAAAATAAAATTACCATTTTTTACATATTTATTTGCTTGTGTCAGCAAAGCAATCTCTGTATCAAATTATGTTAGAAGTTGTTTTTTTAACCATTGTTTCGAGATAAGTACAAGGGCGGATCCAGGGTGGGAGCAGATCTGGTGCAAACCTACATAAAATCCGACGATCATGGTGTAAACATGTTTGCCATACATTAGGCTTGAGTTGTGCCCTGCGCATACCAGTAAAACTGTTGTTCATCAATGGATTTAACAACTAAACATTCATCAAATGCATCAGAATTCATCAAATGCCATGTAGGAAACAAAACATCTGACTGGACCCACTATTATTTTACGCCGCCCTTACCCCGTAACTCAAATCTTGGATCCGCACCTGAAGTACATTTAAACAAGAAGCCCAAGAGGGACTGTATTGTAGCAATTTTCTCTACTGGCTATATGGAATCTTTGATGGGGAACATGAAAATTAAACAGTAGTTATAATTTAGTTGTCTTTTCCAACACAATCTTATAAAACTGTGGCGATTTATTACTGGGAACAAATCTGAACTTTCCGACAACTTTTCAACTTGTCCGACATTGAGCTTGAAAAAGCAATCAATCGCCAGAAAAATACAAATGCCGAGCGCATCTTTTCTGTGCAAAGTTGACATGACTGATAAATACAATGAATAAATTTCGAAATAAATACGTACATGTATTTCAAACTTTTAATGAATTTACTCAAGTTTTTTTCGTTTCTGTTGTCCAAAAGTCACCGTTTTCTTCAACCGACATAATTAGGCTACCCATAATCCTTGGCCATGTATGTACCTTTTAACAAGGCGGCACTAATAACGGGTTTAAGACCCATAATTAATTATTTCTGACTAAAGACCCATTGATGTATTAATAATCAACTGCAGAATAGTCAAATTTGTTACAAATAACGATTAATTAAAAATATAATTCTACTCTCCAGTATAATAATTACTATTTTAATTTTATGTTCAGTCGCCACGAAGCCGGTAATAGGAACCGCCATATAACTATCGTGACCCAGTACATGTATACATTATTCGGGCATTTGTATTTTCCCAAAACGAAAGTAAAATTGTCTACTGCTTCTTTTTTTTTTTGTGATTGAATAATAATGCATTAAAATGACTGCAATAAGAATAAGTTGGACCTTTTACCAGTGTGCAGTTTCGACTTGGCCCACGCCGAGTA
Organism: Cyrtodaria siliqua; assembly: GCA_037043455.1. Taxonomy (NCBI): domain Eukaryota; kingdom Metazoa; phylum Mollusca; class Bivalvia; order Adapedonta; family Hiatellidae; genus Cyrtodaria; species Cyrtodaria siliqua. The sequence continues at coordinate 230,482 of JAWPHD010000852.1, forward strand.
GTTTTATCATCCAAACTCTGCGTAACCACGCGATTTGTAAATTCTTCACTCAGCGTGAAAAGAGTAAAGTGTGGGTTTCGCGTGAGCTGTACTCACTAGCTTGAAAACAGACTTTTTTACCCTATCAATGCACTACCGCAACCGTTTTATGAGGCTAAAAATGGACCCGAAAATTGACCAAAATCTTTCGCACCCCCTTAGCTGAAATCCTGGATCCGCCCCTGGTACTGTACATGTAAATATTATATAAGTTATGCACAGAAATGTCTTATTGCGAGTTGAAAATATCTGCACTCGCAAAAAAAAAGCAAGTGGCGATGACATGCACAACTAGACCTGGTACTTATCATCCCTGCAAAGTTTCACTGAAATCCGGTCAGGGGTTCAGGAGAACGTAGTCCCTACACAATTTGTGTATTAAAACCTTTAAAAGGCCATAACTCAGCCAAAAATCTTTCAACCGTAATACGGCGACAACATGCATAACTAGGCTTGGTACTGATCATCCCTGCAAAATTTCATTGAAATCCAGCCAAGGGTTCAAGAGAAATAGAGAAATAGTCCAGATAAAGTTTGTGTAGTAAAACCTTTAAAGGGCCATAACTCAGCCCAAAATCATTCAAGCGGAATATAGGAATGATATGCACCACTAGGCCTGGTACTGATCATCCTTGCAAAGTTTCGCTGAAATCCGGCCTGGGTTTCAGGAAAAAAGTCCGGACAAGATGTGTGTATTAACGCCTTTAAAGTGCCATAATTCTGCCAAAATCATTCAACTGGAAGACGGTGATGATATACATAACTAGATTTGGTACTGATCATCCCTGCAAAGTTTCATTAAAATCTGGCCAAATGAAAGCCCTATCGTCTTAATGAGGCAAAATTCATCATTTATAACTAAATCAAGGGCCATAACTCTGGTGTTACTAACACGATTTGGCTGTTTTTCAAATTTGTCTGACCTTACAATGATATTAACAATCTTTGTAAGTTTGGTAAAGATCAAATAATAAATGAAGATGTCAGTGTTCACAAGGCAGAATATAGCTTTTTTTCAGAAAAACAAGGGCCATAAATCTGCTGTTACTAATCCCATTTGGCTGGTTTTCAAACTTGTCCGAGATTTCCTTGATATTAACAATCTGTGCAAGTTTGGTCAAGATCAAATAATAAATGAAGGTGCTAGAGTGTTCACAAGGCAGAATATGGCATTTTTCAGCAAATCAAGGGCCATAACTCTGCTGTTACTCATTCAATTTGGCTAGTTTTCAAACTTGTGCGAGTTTTCATTGATAATAACAATCAACGTAAATTTGGTAAAGATCAAATAATAAATGAAGGTGCTAGAGAGTTCACAAGGCAGAAAATAGAATTTTTTTAGGAAAAAAACAAGGGCTATAACTCTGGTGTTACAGATCCGATTTGGCTGGTTTTCGAACTTGTCCAAGCTTTCATTGGTATTAACAAGCTGTGCCAGGTTGGTAAAGATCAAATAATAAATGAAAGTGCTAGAGTGTTCGCAAAGGCAGAAATGGCGTGTTTTTTTTTTAAAATATCAAGAGCCATAACTCCGGTGTTACTGATCCGATTTGGTTGGTTTTCGAACTTGGCCGAGCTTTCATTGATATTAACAATCTATGCAGGTTTGGTAAAGATCAAATAATAAATGCAGGTGCTAGAGTGTTCACAAGGCTTAATATGGCATTTTTCATCAAAACAAGGGCCATAACTCCGTAAAATTAATCCGATCTGGCTGGTTTTCAAACTTGTCAAAGCTTTCATTGATATAAAGACACTGGCAAAGTTTCGTAAAGATCTGATTAATAATGAAGGCCCAGGCAAAAGTTAACAGACGACGGACTGACAGACAGACGACAGACATCAGCTAAACAAGGCAACAGATATAATCCATGCCTAAACACCTGTCAGACATGTTTTATCCAAACTACTTCACAGTGCAGTTTTTTTTTCTATATTTTGGGAACATAACCCATACTGTAACAGTTGGGAATTTTTGCGAGATTTTTCATAAAATTGGGAAAAAATACAGCAAAACATTAATTAACCAGAGGATACATATTTCTACCATATCATCCCTTATTTGTAAATAGTTTCATCTTTATATATTTACATTAATTTTTAATTACTACTTCATTTCTTCATCTTTCATCAGTTTTTGTGCACAATATGACCTATTTATGTGTCGCAGTGCCGTAAAACACCATTCATTCATTCAAGTATTGCAGAGCAATACACGTCCCCTACCGGGCATTTTTTTATTAACAGTATCTTCACCATACATGCAATGTCAAACTTGCTTTTCATATAAGCAACACCAAGTTTCAGACCAATATGTCATTTCTAACTAAAGTTATTGAGCGGAAACCATTTTTCTTTTTTTAGTAACAGTGACCTTGACCTTCTTCTTCTTCTTTTATTATAATGGCGTAAGCTCATAACTGAACATGATACCATGCGTGGTGGTTAAAACAGATAAAAGGTTGTCTGCCTTCCCAGCTACTCAATCCACCAGGAGATGGCAGACAATGTGAAGTGAAAAGTAGTGGTAGTGCTGATGTGCTGACTTAAATCAACACCTACTGCATGTGCAGGTAGGGAGTTCCAGACAGGTATTGTTCTAGGGAAGAAGGAGAACTTGTAGTAGTCAGCAGGTGTACTAGGTCTCTGATAGGCCAGAGGTGGCAGTGCCTGTATGGTCTGGTTTTGGGTATCATGTATTGAGCTGGATCAATGGCAACATGGTTGTGTACTATTTTAAAGAAGAGCGACAGTCGTATATCCTCTCTCCTCTGTAACAGTGTGTTCCATCCCAGATTTGTCATGAGGCTGGTCATAGTGCCTGGTGTCTTAGCATACTTGTTATGGAATGCCAAACACGACTTTGATGGTCATTTTCCATTATGATGTGGTCACTTTCATTATGATGTGGTCACTTTCCATTATGATGTGGTCGCTTTACATTATGATGTGGTCATTTGTCATTATGATGTGGTCACTTTCCATTATGATGTGGTCATTTGTCATTATGATGTGGTCATTTTCCATTATGATGTGGTCACTTTTCATTATGAGGTGGTCACTTTTTGTTATGATGTGGTCACTTTACATTATGATGTGGCCACTTTTCATTACGATGTGGTAAGTGTCTATTATGATGTGGTCACTTTTCATTATGATGTGGTCACTTTACATTATAATGTGGTCACTTTACATTATGATGTGGTCACTTTTCATTATGATGTGGTTACTTTCCATTATGATGTGGTCGCTTTTCATTATGATGTGGTCACTTTACATATTATGATGTGGTAAGTTTCTATTATGATGTGGTATGAGTGGTCACGTGGTTTTTCTTCAAATAGCGCCATCTATTGACACTGCTTGCAGAATTCAAAATGGCGACAATGATAGAAATCCTAAATTATGTTAAAGTATCCAATGAAGCTCGTGTAAGATTTTTAGGAGAAGAGTATCTTTTCATGCGATTAACACATTGCAACAACAATTAACTATTTTACAGCGAGTTATTTGAGAAATTGTATTGCGGTGTCGAGGTACAAAACGTATGGTTTAAATTCACTGTATATAAATCGGCAAGTTGGGCAGGCATATTCTAGGACTGGTCTAACCAGGGACGTGTATGCTGCTTCTTTGGTTGGGCCTCTGGCTGAATGTAGGTTTCTTCTCAGAAAACCAAGGGTTTGGCCGGCTTTATTGGTAACTTTATTGACGAGTGGAGACCATGACATGTCTGAGCTGATGTTGATCTTAACCCCAGTGACTCCAATTGCAATCCCAAGCGTCCTGTTCATATAAGCTACCTACCCTAATTTTAACGCTTGATAAAAACTTTCAGGATTGCCAGGTGTCCCTTTAAATAAAATGTTATCGAAAGTAATGTGCCGAAAAGTGGTTGGAAACCAGTACACTTTGGAAGATTTAACTTTAAAAGTCAGCTACAAGTTAATGGACATACAGACGGATGAATCGACGGATGGAGAGAAAAGCGAACTTGCTTCTCAAATAGAGCAGAGGGCCTTTTTAGTAGCCTGTACCATGAACATACAGGTGATTTAGATATGAATGCTATATTTTACCTCGTTAAGACGATAATGCCTTCAGTTTGTTGGCGCTACTCCTACTAAACGCCTTGATGGATTTCGACAAACTTGGCAGGAAGCATCAGTAAGATGTCTAGTTGTGCATTCCGCACTTTTGTTCCAGTTTGATGATTTTTGACGGAGTTATGGCCCTTTGACATTTTTTCTTTAAATTTCTTGTCAGCGCTACTCCTCCTAAACGGCTTGTTGGATTTCTATGAAAATTAGCAGGAAGCCTCAGTATGGTGTCTAGTTGTGCAAAGCGCGGTATATCAATGAAATCTTGGACAAGTTTGAAAACCAGCTAGATCTTGTTAGTAAAGACAGAGTCATGGCCCTTGATTTGTTGAAAAATGCTATATTGTATTTTCCTTTGTTAAATCTGTAGTTACTTCATTTTTTATCTGATCTTTATCATATTTGTTTAGAATGTTAATATAAACGTACACCAATTTTTATGAAATTTCATTCATAGAAGAAAGTGGGACAAATTAAAAAATACCCATGCCAGACTAGACACAGCAGAGTTATTGCTCATGATTACCTGGTGAGCATTCTAAGGCCATCCTAGCCCTGTTGATTTTGCAATGTTTTAAAAGAAGTACTGATGGGAATTTTATGTCGACAACACTTGATATAAGAGCCATTTTAGCCAGTAGAGCGTCCACAGGCCCTCGTGGGCCTCTTTGGTTGTTCTTATGCAACGGTACAGCACTGCCTCCCCTATAATGACATGGGATAGGGTCATGCTTTTATTGGAGGTGTTCACTATGGTTTAATGGATAGCATCACTGATAAGTAACTCAGGGAACACAGGTTCATTCCCAGCCAGGACCGATTTGGGTTATTTATCGATTTTTTTAAAGTATTTCCCACCTAACCAGTGTTCCAGGTGAGATGTAAAACTGAGGTCCCCACATATGATACAATCAATGTACCACAAATAGTCCAGTATTGTGCCTATACATTTAGGATGTCCTCTGGTTAAAAGGCGGAGGGACTATAACTCTTAGTACTACACATACACACTAATACTTTTACTGGGATTATAATTAGCTCTTAACGTGTCTTTGAATTAGCCAGCTAACTTAAAAACTTTTCCCAAAATAAACTAATCAGCAGGATATTTTTTTTTTTTTAATTTGCCGAGTCACATCACTGTCACAGCTTCACATACGGTCAAACAAACGTATTTTTTGTTATTTAGTTCGTTTTTAGTAAGGCTAAAACAAAATCACTTTATAGAATACAGAACTGTCTTTCGACTAGTTTACTAATTTTAATTGTAAATGCCTTCATTTATTAGCTCATATAATTTTTTAAATAAACAGCTATTTAAAGTCCTGTTTTACCATTTTGTTTAATTTTTGAACGTACTGTGTATGATAAAAGTGCTATATAAATATGGTATAATAATATATAATAATAATATAACTCGTCTTTGAAATAGCCAGCTATCTTAAATAATTTTCCCAAAACAAATGAATTAACGATATGTATACTAGGTTTTCTTAGATTTGATAAATTCGTAAGATGGTGCATAACTTAGCACAACGCGCATGCACGAAAAACTCTTACCTGTACGTGCAAGTTTTCATGGGTAAATTATTATTTGGCAGATAAATTGGATTTATGATATGTTTCGAATTCAGAGTATGTAGATCTATGCCTGTACAAAAGGCTTGAGAAGGGCCATTTTCCAAAAAGGGGCCTGGTCCTGGGGCATAGCTTGGCTAAATATGATGTGTAGGCCGAGTTCTAAGGTGGGTCCGGAGGCATGCTCCCCCTGAAATATTTTGTACCGGTGAATAGGTCTATAAGAGCATCAATGTCCTTACTTTTTACCGTAATTTATATATCTTATAACTAAAAAGAAGCTAAAAACATTTAAAGTAATTGAATGTTATTTATATTTAACACAAAGTATTAGTATACAGTTCCCCCACTAGGCCTCCAATTTTTATTGCATTTTTGGCATTTTTATTTTTTCGATTTCTCAGAAAAAAGTCTAGGCCGCAGCCTACACGGCCCTGTGGTCCCCTGTTTGACGTCCCCTGTTGATTATATTTAGTCTATAAGTTTTAGAAACATTAGTTGAAAGAAAGTGATGGTATGATTTAAAAAAAATAAAAATGCGTTTTTTTTTATTTGGAAACTATATGGTGATCTTTTCATGTTTTATATACATGGTGATCATATTATTATTCGCGATTTATGAAATTATACGGATACCTCTACCAGTTAAGAAGAACTAGGTGTGCCTGGAAAGGCAGAAACTATCAGCAAGAACAAAAACAAGATTATATAAACTGAAAACAGTTAGCTCCTTTCTGTATTCCGTTTGACCGTCAACGCCACGACATGATACGTCCCTACGGGTGTTTACAGTTAGTGTTTGAAACTGAACTTTGTCACTGACAGTTGTTCCCGCCAAATATTCATACTGCACTAGAAAATAATGAACAAGGAAAATCGCTAAGGACGTCCGCATAGTTGTTTTCCACTTCCGGGTAATCGCTGAGTGTTTTCGTTTTCAACCTTCGCTCCAAACTAGCGTTAATATTTCTCAGTTCATCTTTAACATCCCACTATGAGCGATACGACTACAGCAGAGCTGCCAGTGGCTGAGATTGTATTGTCAAGAGGAGAAACAGGTATTGTATCGAATAAATAATTGTCAAACGTTAGAGGAAAAAAATATATACCCCACCCATTGAGATAAGCCGGATACCTCACAAAAAGTCATACCTTGATGGATGATGTGTAATCTTTAAAACTCTTTTGGTTTTCATATCCTCATATTCTTCACAATTATCTCTGTTTCAAGTAATGTGAGGTCACAGGAAATTGTATCTTTTTTTGATTATCTATCTATCTAATTATGGGTATAACTAGATATAGAAAAGGGCCATTTTTCTGAAAAGGACAGAAAAGGGTTGGGCGGTACAGAAAAGGGCCGATTAAATGCACAATTATAACTTTTCTTGATTAAAAAGTTATTTAAAACGTTTATTAGTGATAATAAACACGATTGACAGTGAAAAAAATTAAAAAAATATATTTTTGAAGTTAATATCATTAATATATGTTCGCATGCTAATGCTACTGGACTGAAAAGGGTTTGTGCGGTACAGAAAAGGGCCGATTAAATGCACAATTATAACTTTTCTTGATTAAAAAGTTATTTAAAACGTTTATTATCGATAATAAACACGATTGACAGTGAAAAAAATTTAAAAAAAAAAATTTTGAAGTTAATATCATTAATATATGTTCGCATGCTAATGCTACTGGACTGAAAAGGGTTTGTGCGGTACAGAAAAGGGCCGATTAAATGCACAATTATAACTTTTCTTGATTAAAAAGTTATTTAAAACGTTTATTAGTGATAATAAACACGATTGACAGTGAAAAAAATTAAAAAAAAATATTTTTGAAGTTAATATCATTAATATATGTTCGCATGCTAATGCTACTGGACTGAAAAGGGTTTGTGCGGTACAGAAAAGGGCCGATTAAATGCACAATTATAACTTTTCTTGATTAAAAAGTTATCTAAAACGTTTAATAGTGATAATAAACACGATTGACAGTGAAAAAAAATTAAAAATATATATTTTTGATGTTAATATCATTAATATATGTTCACATGCTAATGCTACTGGACAGAAAAGGGTTTGTGCGGCACAGAAAAGGGCCGATTAAATGCACAATTTTAATTTGTGTTGATTAAAAAGTTATCTAAAACGTTTAAATGTGATAATAAACACGATTGACAGTGAAAAAAAAAAAAAAAAAAAAAATTGATGTTAATATCATTAATATATCTTCACATGTTCGCTACTGCGAAAAGGACAGAAAAGGGTTTGTGCGGCACATAAAAGGGCCGATTAAAGGCACTAGTAAAGCTTATATTGAATGAAAGGTTATTTAAAATGATAATAAACACTTTAGATATTTTTTTTATTGCTAATAATATCATTAATATATGTATTAATATACAAAAATGCAAATTAAGAGAGCGTTTTATTACAGATGGATAAATAAATAAATGTTATAAATTTTAAATTATTCATCAAAATGAATTTACTTTTTTATTAATTTATTTATTTATCCATCTGCATCCAGGCCACACCACGAGGAGGCGCTCTTATCATGGCCCGCCCGTCCCATCTTCTATATACAATATTTACATCTTATTTACAGTCGGCGTGTAACACACTAGGTGTGGTTAAAACCACCCATTACCGACGTTCACAGTCTATATAAAATATTTACATCTTATTTACAGTCGGCGTGTAACACACTAGGTGTGGTTAAAACCACCCATTACCGACGCTCATAGTCTTCTTTTCGCACTTGGAGTTTTGGAAGGTGTCCTTGATTTTTCTGCCCTCTTCCGTTTTGTCTGATGTGGCTTTCTGCCCGCCGACGGTGTTCTCTGAGTTGTTCTTGTTCCATCAGCATTATTTGCGTTTGATTTTCCAACATCGGTCAAGAATCGCTTTGTCCGTTTATCGCGTTGGTCTTGGGAAATTTGCGACCAGTGGTCGATATCTATTTGTTGGTGACGGAATCTGTCCACGAGTTTAAAATTGCCCATATCTCGCAAAGCCCTACATCTTTCTTCAATCTCCACCTTAACTATATCGTAAAATATGTTTATGAAAGTGGGCAAGTCTTTGGCTTTCCAGTTTGTTGCGGATTTCAACACATGATTCGCGCTTTCAGAATTGTTATTTGTCCATGATGGTTTAATTTTATTTTCTCTTACTGGACCTATAATATGTTTTTGAAGTAGCGGCAGAAGTTTATTTTCAAAGTATGGCCTAAAAAATTTTTCACCAACACGCTCGTCTTTAGATTCAATTATTTTCGTTATATTTTCTAAACGCACAGAGAAGGTATCTGTGTCCGTTTTTTCTAAAAGTCCCGTATCGCCATATATCGCCGATAAAATTTCACTTCTGTCTGCTATTGGGTAGCCAACGGAGTCTTCCATGTATTTGATCGTATTTTGTCGTAAATGTCGCGTGCATAACACGTGTGTACTACCCGGAAAACATCGACGGATGGCGTTCTTAAGTGAAAGTTCTTCATCACTGCCTATGGTAAGTTTGGTCATTTCCTCGTCTGTAAGATTATCGGCAATATCGTGCATGAATGAGGAATACGTTTTTGTCGTCGAACTTTGGTGGATGAATGTGGGCCCGAAACATATGGGGTGGTCATCAGGGTTCTCAATAGACGCGTAGACACGCGTTTTGACGCATGGAATTTGAATTTGACCCATTTCTGACGCATCTAATTTACGACCTGTGCGTTTTTATGACGCGCGTGTATTTGCTTCCAAGCATCAATCCAATACCTATTTACATCACAGCTGCATAAACAGTGATTGACACCTTGCCTGACGACCTTGATCGCCTCTCGACCAATCAAATTCGCTGCTGTCGCATCTTGGGGGAAATAACCTGTCTGTAAATGGTGTCGCTGTGTAATCTAATCGCTGCTATTGTGTTGATAATTTAATGATTATCTTTGAAGTTTATGATGCTTTGCGCGGGTGAAGACTAATATGACTTGATTGGATTAACTGTTTAATTGATTGCTACCGGCTTCTGATTGATTAGGGGGTTAATTAAATTGAATTGCGATAAAACAGAAGCTAGCGGTCAAACGTGTGAACAGGTAGAATCGGCAAAAATAAAATTGACTTTATTTGTGTTTGTTGTTTGTTTATTTGTGTTGTTGTTCGTTAATTTTGTTTTACGCACGTTTTAAAGAATAAAGAAATATAGTTTTAATGAGGATAGTTTAAATATTTATAAATCGGCGAAATGTACATAAAAAGAGCGTTTTTTAACCTGGGTTGGCATTCAGTCAAAACTTACCGGACATTACGCATTGTGATATTTTGCGATTACGGACATTGTTTGTGCTATCGAGTAACGGACTTTATTAATTCATGTATGTTAAATTCACAAATAAATGGCGCAAAGAAGTATATTTTCGTCTATTATATAATATTATAGAGTGTACTATACTACAGAATTATTTTTTGAAATAAATGAAATTAATAAAATGAGAATAGATTTCTTGAGAATTAAACATACATTAAAGATACACTGTCCTTTTGTTTTCTTGTTTAATGTTCCAAATATACATACATACAATTGGTGCAAACACAGATTGTGTTATAATAACACCAATAACTTATAATATTAACAAATGTGGACCCCAATTTATAAAACATCCTTACATAACTTTGGAATCTGACATAATGACACATTATTGTAAAAAAGAATAGTAGTTTTTTAAGTTCAAATGTATATATATTCTTGCACACCTTTCTTTGTAATACAATATTTACAGAATTCACTACAATTAAAGTTATTAAAGGATGTTTTATAAAACGGCGTTTCGATTTGTTCGATTTATATTTGACTCTTGCTTTTTCAATTTTGACCCTTGAGATTTTTGAGTCAAGGGTCATATGACTCTTCACTTTTAAAGTCTATTGAGAACCCTGGTCATTTGTTGATCGTTTGACCACAGACTTGTCCTTATACACAGTGGGAGTTACATGAAAATCTCCCAGATTAAATGTCTTATCTATACCAAGCACGCACTCATTATCTTGACAGCAAAATCGTTTTATGTCTTTAATTTGTTGATCTGTATACAAGGTGATCACTGGATGTTGCAGACCATTTATATGCTTAACACTTTTTACAAACTCATGATTTTTTGTCATTTCTTCAACACAAATAATGTGATCCGCGATGTTATTTGATGATGTTGCGCCAGATTTTGCAGACATATTATATTTTAAGTTTCTTAATTGCTTTTCATTGCGCTGTTTGCCGAAATCGTCAGTTGTTTGTAAATTGCTCTCTCTTTCTACTGTTTTAACTGAATTTATTTTAAGCTGCTTTTTTAAATTTTCGCGTACAGATGGTTTAGTTCTTATGGTCACATACCACTATTGTTTTGGGGCTGCTGATTGGCTGAAAAAAGTATAGGGTGTATTAGGGTATATCTTTTTCGAAAGAGCTATTTTCTGATTGGGTAGAATTGCCTTAATCATAACTGGTGTACATAAAATGTCAAAATAATATGTGTAGGTGATAAAAAAAATAAAACTGTATTTGTTCTTGCATCTGGGCTATTTTATTGAGAAAATTGCAGGTATAGTAAATTGTCAGAAATTCACATTTATTTGCTGCGAGCCCGACGGTCAGCACCTTCATCAAACCGAAAGTAGGTGAAAGCATTACAAAACCCCCAATTATTTTCACTTTTTTAAGTGTGTCTAGGATAGTTCTTGAAAATAAAGTAGCCTAAAAGGTTCCCTTGGGTATGTAAAATGTGTTTTAGGGTCAAAAGGCTATAATGTAACCCTATGTGAAATGCAATAGTGGTATATGACCTAAAGCTAGATTCTGCATGGGGTAAAAGTGAAAGTAGACATACTTTTTTTCTAACACACTGATTTGAAAGTGTGAGAAATGTTGAATTATGTTGTATTTTGACTTTTCTTGTAACCTTTTTAATGATTTTTAAATATTTGAAAGTTTTATGATGCAATATAGGTAATTTAAATTATTTTATTAGTGTTGTGGACACAAAATTAGCCATACCTGACACCCGGTATACACAATTGGCCTGTAATGCACCTATTTGACACAATTAAAGGTATATCTAGTAAGTTTTATTAATTTCTGAGGGCTTTGCATCCATTTTTTGGCAAAAATGTCAGAAAGCGACAAGCTGCGTCTGTCTGCTAAGAAGTCGAAAAGGCGCTTATGTCTGTTTTGAAAAAAATGTTGAGGTAAACTCTGACTCTGAGTTCATCGCGTCTTTACGGTTAGTGTTGATATGCAAATATTTTATGCGGTTTAATACATTTTACAAATTAAATAGTTTAGTTGGCAAAAAATATGACATTTTACATTTTTTTTTACTTTTTTTTTCTGCCTCACCCCCTTAATTTTAATGAATTTTCATGGATCTGTACTGTCAACAGTGCTTTTTGGCTGCATGGTTGCATGAACATGACCTGTAAAGGTGGCACAAACAATATCTATTAAAAAAAATACATTAAATTGTACAGTTACATGCAATCTTGTGTAATGAGCATATTGTAAAACATGGCATGGCCTTAAAAATGGAGTTGGGGAGGATATTCTCAGAATTATTTTTTGTCGGGGAGGATATTCTCAGAATTATTTTTTGTCATTTTTAAAGTGAAAAGTTGCATTTTCTTGATGGTTTCACATATGGAAACTGCTGCATAATGTTAATTAATCCATTTGAAGGCAGATTTTGAATATATACAAAAACCGTGGCATTTTTATGGTAAAATCTGCTATTTTGAGCCCTGAAAATCACAAATATCATTTTTCAGTAGAAATGATTTTCAAGAGAGCTTCAACTGGTTGAAAATCACATGTTATTGATGAAATCAATTCAAAATCAAGTTATTTGAAACAAAAGATTGGAACGGTTGTCGAGATATGGCATTTTGAAGATTCTGGATTTACGCGTAAAAATCGCATGAATTTGACATCAGCCAAAGCCCTTTAAAGCTCTCATATTTTGTAATAAAGTATTTTTTTCTAAAAACAAAAGACACCATTTTCCTCAGAATGAATGTATGAAACAATTTAGCCAGAAAAAACAAACTTCAGTTAGGTTTGAATGTCTATTTAGGTCACATACCACTATTGTTTTGGGGCTGCTGATTGGCTGAAAAAAGTATAGGGTGTATTAGGGTATATCTTTTTCGAAAGAGCTATTTTCTGATTGGGTAGAATTGCCTTAATCATAACTGGTGTACATAAAATGTCAAAATAATATGTGTAGGTGATAAAAAAAAATAAAACTGTATTTGTTCTTGCATCTGGGCTATTTTATTGAGAAAATTGCAGGTATAGTAAATTGTCAGAAATTCACATTTATTTGCTGCGAGCCCGACGGTCAGCACCTTCATCAAACCGAAAGTAGGTGAAAGCATTACAAAACCCCCAATTATTTTCACTTTTTTAAGTGTGTCTAGGATAGTTCTTGAAAATAAAGTAGCCTAAAAGGTTCCCTTGGGTATGTAAAATGTGTTTTAGGGTCAAAAGGCTATAATGTAACCCTATGTGAAATGCAATAGTGGTATATGACCTTATATAGTTCACGTTGTTGTCTGCATGTTTAACTGATCCGTATTGCTGTCGCCCTGTGTATTTTCCAATATATTCTATAACTGCTACGTTTGTTGGAATTTCAAGTAATGTAGACGACGATTTTTCTATCCACGTGATGCGTTTTTTGAACTGGTCTGGACCCGCTGGAGAGGATTTCAAAACACGATAACATCGATGGAACGATATAATATCATCATTTTCCGGCTGGGGCTCCAATTCTACGAACTCACGTTTTTTGTTTGACTGCCTTAAAACACAATAAATACCTGCTACGCGATTATCGAATTATCCAATTAACACATCTGATGATTGACCATTAGAGGACATTAACAAATGTGTGATAATCCTAATAATCATCTCAGATGTAATGCAATTAAAGGAGGTGTGATATACAGGTCATCCAATCAACGATAGTAGCCTAGCGTTGAATTATCAATATTAAACAGACCTTTTTCTATACCGCTGCGTCCTTCTTAATAGCATAATAAAACGGATTCAATGAATTATTACAAATAAAAACTTAAAACTCTTTTATTTCAATATAGTGTTTATTATCAATATAATCAGTTTTTATTCAATTTAACTAATCATAATGCATTAATCGGGCCCTTTTCTGTACTGCCGCGTCCTTTTCAAAATGGCAGATAGAAAACATATTCTCAATGCTATTATTGCCAATAAAAGCTCTTTTCTTATTATTTTTAAATATCATACTGTTTACTATCAATATAAACCATTTTGTATCATTTTTTATTCAATACAAGATTTAATAGTGCATTTAATCGGCCCTTTTCTGTGCCGCGACATCCTTTTCGCAATAGCGTGGGAACATATTAATGATATTACTAGCAATAAAAACATAACATTATTTTGTTCTTTTTTTAGCTCTACTGATCAGAGATCAGCAGAGCTTATGCCGTGGTGCGGCGTCCGTCGTCCGTCCGTCCGTCTGTCCGTCTGTCTGTCCGTAAACTTTTATTTGTAGCGACTTCACAGCTGAAACCACTGGATGGATATTCATGAAACTTTACAGAAATGTTGCCCATAAAGTCTAGTTGATCCTAGCAAAAATTCATGTTGATGTGAAATCCAAGATGGCCGCCAAAGCTAAAAATAGAGTTTTAAAATACAAGTTTGTAGCGACTTCTTCTTGAAAACTATAAGTGATATTGATATGGGACTTTTTCTAAAATGATCAGCATGACATGATGTTGATCCTAGTCAAAAATCGTTTTGATTCAACGTTAAACATGGCTGCCAGCGGCCATCTTTGTTTACATAGAGTTATATAGTAAAAACTTGTAGCGACTACTTCTCTGAAACTACTTGGCGGATTGTCATGAAACTTTACAGGAATGTTGCTCTTGATGTCTAATTGATCCTAGAAAAATTTCAGGTCGGCCGGAAATTCAAGATGGCCGTCACAGCTAAAAATAGATTTTTAAAAAATAAGTTTGTAGCGACTACGTCTTGAAAACTATAAGTGATATTGATATGGGACTTTTTCTAAAATGATCAGCATTACATGATGTTGATCCTAGTCAAAAATTGTTTTGATTCAACGTTAAACATGGCTGCCAGCGGCCATCTTTGTTTACATAGAGTTATATAGTAAAAACTTGTAGCGACTACTCCTCTGAAACTACTTGGCGGATTGTCATGAAACTTCACAGGAATGTTGCTCTTGATGTCTTATTGATCCTAGAAAAATTTCAGGTCGGCCAGAAATTCAAGATGGCCGTCACAGCTAAAAATAGATTTTTAAAAAATAAGTTTGTAGCGACTACTTCTTGAAAACTATAAGTGATATTGATATGGGACTTTTTCTAAAATGATCAGCATGACATGATGTAGATCCTTGTGGAAAATTATTTTGATTCGACGTTAAACATGGCTGCCAGTGGCCATCTTTGGTTACATAGAGTTATATAGAAAAAACTTGTAGCGACTACTCCTCTGAAACTACTTGACGGATGTTCATGAAACTTCACAGGAATGTTGCTCTTGATGTCTAGTTGATCCTAGAAAAATTTCAGGTCGGCCGGAAATTCAAGATGGCCGCCACAGCTAAAAATAGATTTAAAATAAATAAGTTTGTAGCGACTACTTCTTCAAAACAATAAGAGATATTGATATGGGACTTTTTCTAAAATGATCAGTATGACATGATGTTGGTCCTTGTCGAAAATCGTTTTGATTTGACCTTAAACATGGCTGCTTTGTTTACATAGAGTTATATAATGAAAACTTGTAGCGACTACTTCTTTGAAACTACCTGACGGATTTTCATGAAACTTCACAGGAATGTTGCTCTTAATGTCTTATTGATCTTAGCAAAATTTCAGGTCGGCCGGAAATTCAAGATGGCCGCCATGGTTAAAAATAGATTTTCAAAAAACAAGTCTGTAGGGACTACTTCCTGAAATCAAAATCAATCAGTAGAGCTTCAAGGTCATTGACCTCTTGTTATAAAGTGTTTATTATCAATACAAATCATTTTAAATCAGTTTTTAATCAACACAAGTTAAAATTGTGCATTTAATCGGCCCTTTTCTGTGCCGCACAAACCCTTTTCTGTCCAGTAGCAGTAGCATGTGAACATATATTAATGATATTAACATCAAAAATATATATTTTTAAAAAAAAATCACTGTCAATCGTGTTTATTATCACTATTAAACGTTTTAGATAACTTCTTAATCAAGAAAAGTTAAAATTGTGCATTTAATCGGCCCTTTTCTGTGCCGCACAAACCCTTTTCAGTCCAGTAGCATTAGCATGTGAACATATATTAATGATATTAACATCAAAAATATATATTTTTAAAAAAAATTCACTGTCAATCGTGTTTATTATCACTAATAAACGTTTTAATTAACTTTTTAATCAACACAAATTAAAATTGTGCATTTAATCGGCCCTTTTCTGTGCCGCACAAACCCTTTTCAGTCCAGTAGCATTAGCATGTGAACATATATTAATGATATTAACATCAAAAATATATATATTTTTATTTTTTTCACTGTCAATCGTGTTTATTATCACTAATAAACGTTTTAATTAACTTTTTAATCAAGAAAAGTTAAAATTGTGCATTTAATCGGCCCTTTTCTGTACCGCCCAACCCTTTTCTGTCCTTTTCAGAAAAATGGCCCTTTTCTATATCTAGTCATACCGTCTAATTATCTTCCGTTAATTCCAAACCCCTGCTGGGGACCTAGGAATGGCATGCGTCTATCTGACATAGACTTATAGTAGAATAAAAGCGTGATTTTGTTAGTAAAAGTTTAAAAATAAAAACGATTCTGGGGCTACTTATGGTGAGGCATTTTCCAATGTATGCTAACTGCAGAGTTGAACAGTTATATATTGGGTAGCAGGGGCGTAAACAGACCCTTTTGGAGAATACGTCCTGGGCGGAGGGTGCGGGAGGGGGTGTCCCCTCCTTTTCTTTTGGTGGGGTCCTGGGGGCCTCCCCCGGAATTTTTTTGAAATTTGAGTGGAATTTCGGAGGTTTGTGGCTTTATTTGAGCGAGATTTTGGAGGCTTTCGTCTCCATTCATTAAAATAATGCCTCAACCCCTACCCCACTTCAATTTTTATTGCTGATTTAAAAAAATAAGCACTTTCATTTTTTCAAATTCGATTTTTGGAGTACGCCCGGGCGTACGCCTGGCTTCGCCCCTGGGTAGGGTGGGGATATTTGGGGGAAGGGCATTCCAGTGAACTGTTGTTCTGGGGAAGTACATGTATGAGTACTTATAATAGTCAGTTGTCGTGCCTATTACTCTAAATTGAAGTGGGAGTAAGTGTCTAGACCATTTGTTCGTCATTGTCAGTCCTCTAGTGGGATAGCTACAAGACTGTTGGTGATCTTGTAGCAGAGAGAGAGCCTACTAGTTGGTGATCTTGTAGCAGAGAGAGAGCCTACTATCTATACGTCGCTGGTCAAGTCTTCTCCATTTCGAGGAGTGTAGCATCTCTGTGATGCTTGAAGTTTGTCCATAGCCATGCTTTGCCCAGCAAGCTGTAACGTGACATTTTAGTGTTGTTTTTGCTTTACCTTTCTTCCATGGTCAACTCGCCGAGATATCAGAGTCAAAAGTCATCAAAGTGCAATTTAAATCTACTCATCATTTGTCTAGATATCCGGTTTACATTCAGAATTATGTTTGAACTACTGTCGTCATTATGCAGAACATTATGAACAGTCTATTAAATCATTTTAGAATTATTTTATTTTTAGAATTTTGTGGTTCTTGGTTTCAAGAAACTCATTACTCAATGAGTGATACAAACAGTCTTAATCTGTTTCTCACAGCAATTAAAAGGCTCATTCAGTTCTGAGAACACACTGAGTTGCATCATAATAGCATGACGTGATGTCATAATACCAGAGTGTGATGTCATAATACCAGAAAGTAATGTCATGCTAGAAGCAACCAAAGCAAAAATATAAATGAAGCATTCTGATTGGTTCAGTGATAAAAACTGGACCAATGAAACTAGTTAATTTAAAGCGCATTACATTCTAAGAACACACTGATGTTTTACTGGACATTGAATAATGAGGTTCTTGAAACCCAGAAACACAAAATTCTAATAATAAAATAATTCTAAAATGATATAATAGACTGTTCATAATTTTGGAATGTAAACCTAAACAAATGACGAGTAGATTTAAATTGCACATTGGTGATTTTTAGCTCGACTATTCGAAGCTTATGTAATCACCCCGGGGTTGGCGTTGGCGTCCCACATCAAGGTTTGCGTGTAAGCTGTGTTTACAAGTCTATATCTCTTACATTTTTCATCCTAGCACAACCAAATTTGGCCATGGGCTTCCTTATAGCATTATCTTAAGGACTGCTTAAACAATTTTGGTTCCTGTAACCCATGGGCTCCCATGGAACCCAAATTATGATAGCCCATAAAATATGTCCCATTTCACATCAAATTTTGCGTGTAAGCTGTGTTTACAAGTCTATATCTCTTACAATTCTTACCCTAGCACAATCATATTTGGCCATTAGCTTCCTTATAGCATTATCTTGAGGGCTGCTTAAGTAATTTTGGTTCCTGTAACCCCTGGGCTCCCATGGAACCCAAATTCTGATAGCCCTTAAAATGTGTCCGGTTCACATCAAATTTTGCCCGTAAGCTATGTTTACAGGTCTATATCTCTTGCATTTCTTGTCCTAGCTGAACTAAATTTTGGAATTGGTTTCTTTATAGTATGTTGTTAAGGGTTGGGTAATTAATTTTGTCTTCTGCAAATTCTGGGCTCCCATGGAACCAAAATAGTGATGGCCCATAAAATGTGCAATAAAGGCAGATCTAGGTTTGCATGTAAGCATGTATATATCTATAAATTTGGTTTGGGATTTCTTATAGCATTATGCATCTTATTCATACTTCACTCATATTAGGGCATGGCCCCCCCCCCCCCCCCCCCCCCCCCCCTCACCCCAGCCTCCACTCCCCCCACCCCACCCCTCCATTTTTTACATATTTCTGTGTTGTTTTGGTCGATTCTTACACATATATGTTGACCCCTCACCCCCCTCCCCTCCCCCACCCGGCCTCTCCCCCTCGCCCCCACTTGAAACTCTATTTTTTATTTTTTTTACATATTTCTGTGTTGCTTTTGTCAATTCTTACACATGTTACCCCCTGCCCCCCCCCCCCCCCCCCCCCCCCCGCCTCTCACCCCCACCCCCTACTTGAAACTATTTTTATTTTGTTTTACCATATTTCTGTGTTGTTTTGGTCAATTCTCACATAGCTTCTTACACATATATGTTGCCCTCTCACACCCCCGCCTCTCCCCCATCCCCACTCAAAACTCGATTTTTAATTTATTTATTTTTACATATTTTTGTGTTGTTTTGGTCAATTCTTACACATATATATTGCCCTCACCACCCCCACTACCCCAACCACCCACCCCACCTCTCCCCCACCCCCACCCCCACTCAAAACTTGATTAATTTTTTTTACATTTTTTTTTTTACATATTTTTATGTAGTTTTGATCAATTCTTACACATAGCTATGTTGCGCCCCCAACCCCACCCCACATTGTTTTAGCCTTGTTTTCTGATGGAATATACAAGCTATATAATTTATTATTCTCTGAAAAAATCGAATAGTCGAGCTGCGCTGTTCTCCGACAGCTCTTGTTTACTTTGATATCTCGTCGAGTCGGCCAGAGATCTTAGAAAGAAAGGTATTGTTGGATAGGAAATTCATTTCTGCACGCAATAGTGTATCAGGTGTATGTATTTCATATGTTTGTATACGTCTGCTTGACCTTAAAAAAACAACACTAAAAGTTCACTTTACAGTCCTTCATCAATAATTATAATATACATAAAGCAATAATCAAAGATGCAATTTCCAGTGGGTCAGGTTGTTTTGTGTTTTGCGTTTCTCAGATTTGTTCTAAACAGGCTAGGCACAGCAGTTTCAGTAGTTACGACACATGACAATGAAAATTAGTATGTCATTTTGCATCAGTGTCAAACAAAAATGAAACAGCCGTCATTTTTTATTTGTTTAAATAGTAATTGGGCATCAAATTTTATGTTTAAATACTTTGTGTGCAAAATCGACCATGTATTACCTGAGTTATGGCCATTTTCCATCACATTGTATATTAAAAAAGCTGATTGTTTTCATTGGGGGCATCCATGGACACATTTCTAGTTTTTGTGTCGCCTTTTCGAAGAAAAATGCGATACATGGGGATCACTTGTCGATCTGTCCGTCCGTCACGAAAACTTAACGTTGGCTATAACTTTCTCATTTCTTGATATTTCTTCATCAAACTGACCATACTAAAATATAAAGGTCAAGGTCACACTGAAGGTCAATATATGGGTTAAATATTCATTTTGTCTTCACGAACGTCCGTCACGAGAACTTAACAATCAATATACTTATATCAAACTTTCAATATAAACTCATCATGACAACATCAACATGACCATACTAAAATATAAAGGTCAAGGTCACACTGAAGGTCATTATATGGGTTAAATACTCATTTTTTTCTTCACGAAAACTTAATGTTGGCTATAACTTTCTCATTTCATATTTCTTCATCAAACTGACCATACTAAAATATAAAGGTCAAGGTCACACTGAAGGTCAATATATGGGTTAAATATTCATTTTGTCTTCACGAACGTCCGTCACGAGAACTTAACGTTGGCTATAACTTTCTCATTTCTTGATATTTCTTCATCACACTTTCAATATATACTCATCATGACAACATCGACATGACCATACTAAAATATAAAGATCAAGGTCACACTGAAGGTCATTATATGGGTTAAATACTCATTTTTTTATTCACGAAAACTTAGTCGGGCCAGTTTGTCAAGGTCATTTATCTGGGTCCAAAAAAAACTTGTTATACAATGTACTGACAAAGCGCAGACATGCAACACACGTGTTCCGCGGAACACCCGTTTAGTATTAAGATGCAATTGATAAGTAAACAAAAATCATTGTATGCATCAATATTCATTTATTATGTATACACAGAAACATAAATTATGCCACATTTAGGCATCTTGGCTTCGAATTCCACTCGCTGCCACAGCCTCAAAATTAAACTTGTCTAGTTCAGGTCCATTCAGTGTTATTTGAAGGACCTGTATAAGGCCCCTTCCCCACCCAAATTTCTTTAAAAATTGTCCAGTTTTCCCCATTTTTTAAACTTACCTATGGAAATTTCATTCCCCATTCATGGATTTCCCCCCCAATTTAGACCAAAAGGCCCCTTCTCCAAAACTGATAAAAAGGTCATGAACTTGACAACGGAATGAGAACCATTATAAATTCGTTTTGATAACCGAGTTGTTTTCGATTAAATTTTGGTGAATGATAACGTTATGGTAATTAAAAAAATGTACAATATTAGTTTTGCCGAGTACTTTTTTGCCATCACACTCCTCATCACCTGGAAGATCTAGCCATAGCCATACGGGATACTATCCTGCTTGTGAATTTTTTTCCTTCTCTTAGGAACGGGATCTCATTGAAAACATTAAACAGGACCACTGCAAAGAAGGGTAAAAAGGCCCTGAAGTTAGACCATGTGCATAACTAAGAGAACCAGCTCTGCTGGATAACAATGGTTCTCATTCCCTTATCAAGTTGGACCAGGTGCAAACTAGCTTGAGAACCAGCTGTGCTGGATACCATTCTCTTGAATACACTCTGATAGCCAGTCGATAACAAACAGCATATTGTGTACAGGTGAGAAAACATGGCGGCACATGACAATATAGGTCATTATAGAGTAATTTTAAAGGGGTATTTTTTGGAATTGAGATAACTGTACGCTAGGAAAATTGACCTGGGGAACCTTGACTGCACAGATTTGTTTCAATTTTATTTTTGCTCAGATCTGCCTAACATAACTTTTGTGTCTACAACAGGCAGGAACATCAGTACTCGGGTCATGTACAACCAAACAATAATTTGGAATAATGTATGATCGTTGTAACACTGTGTGAATAGTCACCAGCTGTGTCAGCATCACCTGCCTTTTGAATACAAAAACTTGATGTGTGATGGGATATTTTTATACGTCCGTTTTAAAAAAAAGATGGTTGATCTTTTCGACTTTTATATTTTATATTTTCCAGGTCTTGGGTTCAATATCCGTGGTGGAGTAGATAATCCACATATTCCAGGCGATACTGGTGTATTTGTGACCAAAGTCAGAGAAAACGGAGCAGCATTCACAGATGGTAGATTAAAAGAGGGTGATAAAATACTTGCTGTAAGTATAAAGCAGTACTGCCTCAAAGAGAATTTTGGCAAAATTGGTCTATGGGTTAAAATAATCATTTGATGAAATCATACATGGTTCTAAATAAGAGGTGATGAATAGTATACCTCTGTATATAAGGTGATATTTATGATCAGATAGATTTTTAGCTCTGCTGGCCAATGTCTATGCTGTGGTCTGTTTTCCGTCTTCCGTTAACTTTTTGGATGTCAACAGAGCTCCAGATAAGCAATTTTTTGGGGTATTTCACCACTAAAATTTAGGAAGACAGCATTTAAAAAATAAATTAGGAGTGAAAATCGGCATTTAAAGTTTACATTTCTAGTATAAAAAGCAAAAACAATATAACATTTACTCTTAAAAAAATCAGCATTGCAAATTTATTTAGAGGTTAAAATACTCTTGACATGAAATCTTATCAGGAGCCCTGTGTCAACACGCCAGCACTTTCATTTTGCATCCAGTCTGTATCAAACTTAGCCAGAGACTTTATATCGATGAAAGCTAGAATGAGTTAGAAAACCACCAATACTGGATAATAAATATCAGAGTTATGGCCCTTGATTTAATGAAACATTTTATATTTTGTTTTTTTCCGCACTATCTCATCTTCATTTTGGATTTGATCTTTACCAAACTTGGCCAGAGTCTTGTTATCAATGAAAGCTTAGCTGAGTTTGAAAACCACCAATGTCAAATTATAAACATGATAGATCTGGCCCTTGATTTAATGAAAAATGCTGTATTTTACCTTGTCAACTCTCCAGCATCTTTATTTGGTTCCAGTCGTTATCAAACTTGGCCTAGTATTAAAATCAATGAAAGCTTGGACAAGTTCAAAAACCACCAATATTGGATAATAAACATCAAAGTTGTGGCTGTTGATTTAATGAAAAATGCTATGTAGGCTATGTTTTGCCTTGTCTTCATTTTGCATCGATCTTTACCAAAGTTGGTTAGAGTCTTAGCATTAATATCTATGAAAGCTCAGAAAATCTTGAAATTAATGGCCCATTACATGGTCCGAGTATTAACTTTCATACCCCATCCAACCCCTTCTCCAAGAAGTGAAACGGGGTTGGCTGGGGTATGAAATAAAATCTTTTTGGCTTAAAAAGTTTGAATATTATCATAAAATTAAAACATTTAAATAGGTAATTTGAAACAGCTTAATGCATTTTTTCAGTAAAAATGTTTTTAAACATGTTTTATTGTCAAAATATCTGTTATAAAATCCTGCTAATAGAAGCTTTCCCTTCGCTTAATGGAATCAAGGCGGGACCACGTAATGCTTGATTTATTGAAAAATCTATATTTTACATTGTTAATCTGTAGCTATTACATTTTACCAAACTTGTTTAGACTTCTGCTCAAAATATCATGGCCTCTTCCAAAGGAGAGCAATACAGACCCTCATCGGCCTATTGTTCATTTTCAAGATAATGTTTTCTTTCAACTATAAATGCAGTATGTCGGGTTTTTAGCTCTACTGATCAGAGATCAGCAGAGCTTATGCCGTGGTGCGGCGTCCGTCTGTCCGTAAACTTTTATTTGTAGCGACAACTCCTCTGAAACTACTGGATGGATATTCATGAAACTTTACAGAAATGTTGCCCATAAAGTCTAGTTGATCCTAGCAAAAATTCATGTTGATGTGAAATCCAAGATGGCCGTCAAAGCTAAAAATAGAGTTTTAAAATACAAGTTTGTAGCGACTTCTTCTTGAAAACTATAAGTGATATTGATATGGGACTTTTTCTAAAATGACCAGCATGACATGATGTTGATCCTTGTCAAAAATCGTTTTGATTCAACGTTAAACATGGCTGCCAGTGGCCATCTTTGTTTACATAGAGTTATATAGTAAAAACTTGTAGCGACTACTCCTCTGAAACTACTTGACGGATTGTCATGAAACTTTACAGGAATGTTGCTCTTGATGTCTAATTGATCCTAGCAAAATTTCAGATCTGCCAGAAATTCAAGATGGCCGTCAGAGCTAAAAATAGATTTTTAAAAAATAAGTTTGTAGCGACTACTTCTTGAAAACTATAAGTGATATTGGTATGGGACTTTTTCTAAAATGATCAGCATGACATGATGTTGATCCTTGTGGAAAATTATTTTGATTCGACGTTAAACATGGCTGCCAGTGGCCATCTTTGGTTACATAGAGTTATATAGTAAAAACTTGTAGCGACTACTCCTCTGAAACTGCTTGACGGATGTTCATGAAACTTCACAGGAATGTTGCTCTTGATGTCTAGTTGATCCTAGAAAAATTTCAGGTCAGCCGGAAATTCAAGATGGCCACCACAGCTAAAAATAGATTTAAAATAAATAAGTTTGTAGCGACTACTTCTTCAAAACTATAAGAGATATTGATATGGGACTTTTTCTAAAATGATCAGTATGACATGATGTTGGTCCTTGTCGAAAATCGTTTTGATTTGACTTTAAACATGGCTACCAGCGGCCATCTTTGTTTACATAGAGTTATATAATGAAAACTTGTAGCGACTACTCCTCTGAAACAACTTGACGGATTTTCATGAAACTTCACAAGAATGTTGCTCTTAATGTCTAATTGATCCTAGCAAAATTTCAGGTCGGCCGGAAATTCAAGATGGCCGCCACGGTTAAAAATAGGTTTTCAAGAAACAAGTCTGTAGCGACTACTTCCTGAAATCAAAATCAATCGGTAGAGCTTCAAGGTCATTGACCTCTTGTTTTATTAGCTCGACTGATCAGAGATCAGCAGAGCTTATGCCGTGGTGCGGCGTCCGTCGTCCGTCTGTCCGTAAACTTTTATTTGTAGCGACAACTCCTCTGAAACTACTGGATGGATATTCATGAAACTTTACAGAAATGTTGCCCATAAAGTCTAGTTGATCCTAGCAAAAATTCATGTTGATGTGAAATGCAAGATGGCCGCCAAAGCTAAAAATAGAGTTTTAAAATACAAGTTTGTGGCGACTACTTCTTGAAAAGTATAAGTGATATTGATATGGGACTTTTTCTAAAATGATCAGCAAGACATGATCTTGGTCCTTGTCAAAAATCGTTAAACATGGCTGACAGCGGCCATCTTTGTTTACATAGAGTTATATAGTAAAAACTTGTAGCGACTACTCTTCTGAAACTACTTGGCGGATTTTCATGAAACTTTACAGGAATGTTTCTCTTAATGTCTTATTGATCCTAGCAAAATTTCAGGTCGGCCAGAAATTCAAGATGGCCATCACAGCTAAAAATAGATTTTTAAAAACTAAGTTTGTAGCGATTACTTCTTGAAAACTATAAGTGATATTGATATGGGACTTTTTCTGAAATGATCAGCATGACATGATGTTGATCCGAGTTGAACATTATTTTGATTCGACGTTAAACATGGCTGCCAGTGGCCATCTTTGGTTACATAGAGTTAAATAGTAAAAACTTGTAGCGACTACTCCTCTGAAACTACTTGACGGATTTTCATGAAACTTCACATGAATGTTGCTCTTGATGTCTAATTGATCCTAGAAAAATTTCAGGTCGCCTGAAATTCAAGATGGCCGCCACGGCTAAAAATAGATTTTAAAAAATAAGTTTGTAGCTACTACTTCTTGAAAACTATAAGTGATATTGGTATGGGACTTTTTCTAAAATGATCAGCATGACATGATGTTGATCCTTGTGGAAAATTATTTTGATTCGACGTTAAACATGGCTGCCAGCGGCCATCTTTGTTTACATAGAGTTATATAATGAAAACTTGTAGCGACTACTTCTCTGAAACTCCTTGAGGGATTTTCATGAAACTTCACACGAATGTTACTCTTGATGTCTAATTGATCCTAGCAAAACTTCAGGTCGGCCGGAAATTCAAGATGGCTGCCACGGCTAAAAATAGATTTTCAAAAAACAAGTTTATGGCGACTACTTCTTGAAAACTATAAGTGATATTGATATGGGACTTTTTCTAAAATGATCAGCATGTCATGATGTTGGTCCTTGTCAAAAATCGTTTTGATTCAATGTTAAACATGGCTGTCAGTGGCCATCTTTGTTTACATAGAGTTATCTACTAAAAATTTGTAACGACTACTCCTCTGTAACTACTTGACGCATTTTCATGAAACTTTACAGGAATGTTGCTCTTGATGTCTAATTGATCCTAGAAAAATTTCAGGTCGGCCGGAAATTCAAGATGGTCGCCATGGCTAAAAATAGATTTTCAAATTCAAGTTTGTAGCGACTACTTCTTGAAAACTATAATTGATAAAAAATATTTTGATTTGCCATTAAACATGGCCGCCAGTGGCCATCTTTGTTTACATAGAGTTATATAATGAAAACTTGTAGCGACTACTCCTATGAAACTACTTGATGGATTTTCATGAAACTTCAGGAATGTTGACCTAGCTATCAAAAATCTATCAGTAGAGCTTCAAGGTCATTGACCTCTTGTTTACAGATAAATGGTAAGAGTCTAAATGGTGTAACCCATGAGGAGGCTGTACAGTGTTTCACTAAGGCTAAAGATACAGTCATCATAGAAGTCCAACATGGTGCCCAGGCACATATATTGGTAAGTAAATGCACAACTATAATATGAATGGTACCAATAGTAATATAGTTATATCATCTCTAACATTCAACCTTTGCATTGGTGTAGGAGTTTGGGGACTTATTTTTGGTTCCCCCAATAATTGACCTGAAATTTGATTATGAATATGGGACGTTGATTAAAAAAGTATACTTTTAAATATTTAGTATTTAAAATGCTCCTTCATATATACTTTAAGACGTATTTAATAAGAAATAAAGAATGAAAACAAGTTAAATTATAAATTGCAGAATAAAATAATGTAAGTTATTTTTTGTCAACACCATTTTGGGCCATCATGTCTAACAGTACTGATCAAGTACAGAATAACTGTATACATACCTTTTATTGTGTTGTGAAACTGATATCGATAAATTCCAGCGAAGAAAAATGAAAGAAAAAGAAGATGTGGAAAGAGCAAATGAGAACGGACCCAATTCATCATCATCATCATATACTTTACTTTACTGTGGGCTTGGTGTTGTATTGATAGTAGGGGGATTTTTTGCCTTCAAGAAGTTCAGAAGATAAAACGGGTCTAATATAGATAATTATTATTTTAAATGTGTAATAAATTGTCAACTATTCTAAAAATGATAAGTTGAAGTATAATGAAATTTAAATACATTTTTTATTTTAAATACAAGAATAAGTGGATAGAATAAGTTTGTTGTCCAAGCAACCATTCTTAAGCAAATTTAAATCTGAACTGTCCCGTAAAAATGTGAACATTGCGATGTGTTGTCTGGTTGGGATTTTCAAGTGAATGGTTCCCAAAGAGGAGATTTAGTGATCTATATTTATATTGGCGTATGCAAATTAGTAGTTATTTAATATTTATTCCATGATGCAATGCTTAAAAAGTTTAGTGAAAATTGTATCACTCTGCGACTTCAACATGGCAGACATTATACAGATAACTGACTATTTGTTAATGACGTCATTAGTTATTTTTCATAAAATTTTGTAAGATCATCTCATCATAAGATGTCGGGCAAAATGATGTTGGTGGAATATCTATTTTACATATTAATAAAAAAAGAAACATCATTACTGTGTGCGTAATACGCTGAACATGTTAAAACTATGTATAATGTTATGCATGTTAATATATAACTAATATATATATAACTAATATATATATTAAAGTGAATGTTTCACGTAATTACTCAAAGGAGGAAACAAATATTCAGCTATGTTTTACGCAGAATTTGTTCTTATCTCGAATAAAAAACATGCATGCATTTCTGACAACTTAAATTTATAAAGGGGAAACAATTTTAAAACCATTCAAATAAATAAATAAAGGGATAAATTTTCGTGAATTATCAGTTTTAACATGACCATGCGACATATTTTTCAAAAAATAACATTTCCCTCCTTCTGAAATATGTTATTCTCTTATTCAGTTTATAGACTCTCCCGAAAATCTCTAGTAGTTTCTACTCAGATTACATGATAATCAGCTTGGTGGTCGGCATACTCAGCATGAGGACAATAAAATGGCAATAAATCACCTAACATGCCAGCTAATGAGCTAAAACTTTGTCCATGCGGAATTAAATGTTAGAAGTATATATCACTGCCTTATCTCTATTTGCAGATAGCATTTTGTTACACCAACTTATTTCTAATTTTTTAAATGTGCCTATCTGCTGTCAGAAAATTGATGCCCTGCTGTGCGAAAAATGGGTATTTTATTGCTCTGCGGTCAGTTAATTACATGGATGAATTATAGAGATTCTCAATAAACAGGAAAATCTCGGGACAGTCTATAAACTGTATTTGCTATTACCAGAAATGGTCAAGGCAGTTCTGATTATGCTCTATGGTTCCAGGGCAGTTCAAGTCTTGAAATGTTCACATTTCTGTCTTACATGGAAATGCATGTTCAACATGGAATAGTCTTTCTTCACAAATAATCCTTCAGCAACTATCTTCCATTAGTATTAGAGTGGTACACAGAGCAATACCAGATATATGGGAAATAAAGGATAAGTTAATCATGAACTTCTGGTTCTGTTTCGCCTGTGCCAGATTTAGAATGGTTAGGGATGAATGATTTAAAGGAGGTTAAAACAGGTGAATCCTGACTAACAAAACTTTCCATGGTGTCCATTTGTAGTAAAATACTCATTGATAATAAAGTATAGTTCAAATTTCAAAAATGTGATATTTACTCTTTTTAATTGGTTAACCTACAAATCGTAATGTGGAAAATTTATTGTGTCTCCTGCTTAGCATGGCAGGCGCTTAGGGATCACTTTGTCCACTGCATCTATCACACTTTAACAACCTGACCTTGGTCATAACTTGATACAGGCGTTCACGATTGAGCATGGAATTACGTTCATACTGACGCAATGTCATCGCGTGCTTAACTCCGCCACTTCCTCGCAGGCTGAATGTAAACACGAGTGTGAAATAAATCTTGATTTGATTCCGGTGGAGATGTGCTTTAGGCATATAAACCAGCCAGCATTACAGTAGAACTGCTCGAGAGATATATCTTGAATATGCTATTTTGAAGGTAGTAAGTTCAATCACTGCTGGGGAAGCACGAAGTTATTTTCACAATCTACAGCATCTATATAATATAGCGAAACGGTGAATTGTACTCTGTGTTATGTTATGATATTTTGTCACGTGAGACTTGTAGGCGAGTGGGAGGTGTCAACTAGTTTCAATTCACTGAGTACTTCCATTTTATTGGACGGCGTCATCGGTTGTTTACATGTCTGATGCGTCAAACATCCATTGACGCAGTCGATGTAATTCCATGCTCAATCGGGAACGACTAAGTATTTGACCTATGTTCATGAAACTAAGCACGCATTTTCATCTAACCTCAAGGAATGTCGCAACACGTCAAATAACTCTGCTTATCATTTTTGCGGAGTTGCGCCCCTTTTCATAAAACTTTAACCTACAACCTAACCAAGATAGTTGCTGAAATAAGCACACTGCAGGTGACACAGGTCTGTGAAACACCATCTAGTTATTTTTTCTGGCAGCTAGAGTTGCTAAAGTCAGATCAAGCATACATTTCTTATGGTATGTGCACGTCTCTGCTAAATGTAACGTGAATAACCTAATTTTTAACAGTCCATTGGCTTACATTATTTGCCTTTAAATGTTTGCTGTTATCTCAGTTTTCACAGCCCTAATGGTGACAGGTGAGACAGTCAATAAACCCACATGAAAATCTTGTATATGTTTATTTTGTATGTTGTGATGTCCAGCTGTCATTCCCAGTTGTCGGTTTTGGTAATTTCTTTCCAATGCCTTTTGCCACATCTTGTGTTTTATCATTCATTTCAACAAATTAGATATACAAGTTATTGTACATTCTGAATTCTATTGTGAATTCTGTTCATATATATATAGGTTTGTTCACATGCAAATATTATATGTAATCATAATTACGCAAAGGCTTTTAATTAATGGGGGGGTGGGGGGGGGGGGGAAATGTTGTGCAAGTTTATATTGGGTATAACAATATTGTTTCACATACATGTTTAGGATTATGCACCTGTTATATGTAGTCTTTTTAAAATTACATGTAAAACAGATATATAAACATAGAACTAAAATATGCCTGATTATTGTGTTACATGAAACTCACAGTTTAAAGGGACACACAGCAATCTTTATTTTTTAAAAACTCACGGCATGGCATAACTTGTTCAATCATTAATATTCAATCATTAATATTAATTATAAGAATAGTATTAAGCAATTTTTTTTTGCATATTATTAATTTTTGATATTATTGCAACAGTAATATATTAAAACTTATAGTATAATAAGACGAAATAGTGAATACTTAAAATTTTATTTATTTACCAGGATAAAAGTAAAAATGATACTGGATATGTAAATCGAGATTTCAAACACTTCAAGATTGCTATGTGTCCCTTTAATATGTTTACACCTGTATCTGGTAAGTGCTACCTTTGAATAATAAACAAAACTTTATCAAACTTGTGAAATTATAAATGCAAACATAAGTTATAAATTTGTTTATTATCCAATGATGGCAGTAACCAGATAAAGGCAGCAAGTGGATGAAT
Source organism: Cyrtodaria siliqua (assembly GCA_037043455.1). Taxonomy (NCBI): domain Eukaryota; kingdom Metazoa; phylum Mollusca; class Bivalvia; order Adapedonta; family Hiatellidae; genus Cyrtodaria; species Cyrtodaria siliqua. The sequence goes on from JAWPHD010000852.1 coordinate 261,272, forward strand.
AAGGACAAAATAATCAACCGAAATATCACATTCAACAGTATATTACATTTGTTATTGAATTATGCATTTAGAAGTTAGTTACATACAGGAATAGTTTATCCCAGTGAATTATTATAAGAATCTTTCATGGGTATCCGGTGAAGATTGGGAATTCAAACCCAATGTATGTGTTTTATCGGAACAGAGGCTCTGATTAAAATACTTATACCGAGGATTGGAGTTCCCTATCTGAACCGAATACCCATGGGAAATTCTTTTTTCTTGCATATCGGAGACATGTTGTGCGTTGACGCCACCAGCTATTAACGTTTTGCATGTTTTCCTGCATATCGGATGTTGATGCGCGCGCGACATCTTTACCCATAAAGACTTTCCATCCCCCATGTAAATCTTGGATAGCCTTATCAGGTATGCAAGAAAGTTATTTCCCACTTTGGTATCATTGTCTTCATTGGTCCAGTTCGATAACATGATCTGCTTCCCTTTAACGGTAAATGCAAAGTTGTCATTTCCAACTTGTGGGGAGCAAATATTTTTATTATTTGAAACGCTTAAGAGCTTTTAAGTGGATCTAATTTTCGGTTTATGAAAATTAGTACTCTTACACAATCATGTAGAGTTGTTTCCAATTTCCAGGAAGTAAACTACATTTTTCTCAAAAGCTGAAGAGTTTTTCAGCTGATGTGTTTTTTAATGTACTTAAACTGGGCTATAGAAATGTAATAAAAACGTGTATTCCTGTTGTAAAATAATTTAGAGCTTTTCCATTAAAACATATATGGGGCCACGGAAGGCACTTTTGAAATTGAACATCCACCCATAGATGCAAATTTAAGTTTAAAAAAAGAAATTTCAGAAAAAAGGGTTCATCCATAAATGTTCATGAAATTGCCTTCGTGGGGTCACGGGTATGTTTTAATTGAATAGCCCTTATAGACAGACTCAGAGACACTACAGCAAATATAAGCTTCTTTCTTTTTTCAGTTGTATACTTTTGTATATATATTGTATATAATATGGTAGTGTAGAATAGGGAAAAAAACTTATTATTAAGAAGACTTTTTTTATACAGTGAAGGAAGACTTTTGAAGTGTTAGATTAGCCAAGTTTTTATTGTGTCAGAGATAACAATTCTACCTTATAATGCACATCATATCTATGTAGATCATATCTATGTAGTTTTGCAAGTATCAGTTGAGTACCCGTCAAGATTTTTCGATCAACTCTTGAACTTTTTTTAATTTCTGGGAATATAAAAATCGCTATTTTCTGAATCAAGATAATGCCTCAAATGTAAGTACTTATATTTAATTGTTCACCACAATTTTATTTAAATTTGATGAATTGTATTTAATTGCAAGTCTGCACAGCACTTATGATAATATGAATTATTTTACAGAAGTGTACGGAAGTGTGCCATTTCTGATAAATTACGTGCAATTTTAAACTTTTACAGCTGTTTGTGATTACTGTTTGTATGTCATATCACTCCTTGATTTATTTTTGTTCTCGAGTGTTGAAAATTAAATTGTCCATTCAGTTACGCATGTGGATTTTCCATCAATCTGATGCAAAAATTAAAATGTAAAACTTAATTTTTACTCTTTTGTCTTTGACAATAACTAATTTCTGTAACGTTCCTGTTTTACCTTATCAGAAATGGACAGCATGATTTTGACTCATTGATTTGAAATGATATTTAAAGGTCCAGCACATTCCTCTACAGATCATAGTTATGTTGGCTTTTTGAGTGGTACTGTACTGTATTTGTTAAAGAAACCAAAGCTTTTTAGGTCACCAGAGCCAAAGGCTCCTGTTCCCATCACTTTTCGTCCGTCCGTCCGTCAACGCTGGCTTATAACATCTCATAAAATTGATAAAATGTTGCATGAATGATTCATAAATCAAAACCATTCAGAGTTGGACAAGTTAGGTCAATCGCATAAATTTTCATGAACTGGTTTAAAACAGATGTTTAGCTCGATTTCGAAGAAAAAGCAAGCTATTCTACTTGCCCAAGCGTCTACGGTACTGGTCCCATTAGCGCTACCCTTAGTCAACCTTTTTCGGTAAGCTCATCTCAGAAACTGCTTGTCAGAAACGTACTGACTATTATTAGAGGAACTCGTACAAACATGTGCCATAACTCGGTTATGCATTTAAAGAATTATACCCTTTTTTCAACTTTGTTGCCCAATAAATAGATAAGGCCTCGAAAAGTCGATCATGCCGTCATCTCGGCTCTTGTTTGTTCAATAATTACTTCTCCTTCCAGGGCGCTGATAACAAGTTTTACATAGGGTTAAAAGTAAGAGTAAAAACTCTTCATCTCTATATTTTATCTCGATGTACATGGAGGATGAGCCGGGCATGTTCATGCCTGTTGGGTGCCATATAATCTTTCATGTGTTGGTGCGCCTTAAACCCCAATTCAATTCTAGAACTACGAGGCCTATAGCGGATATTTTGCTTAATGCATTGGCTTATAGTTCTCTATCAAGTTTATCCAAAAGATGACCTTCCTCCGGGGTCACATATTTTCTATATAAAGAAAACCATTAAAACAAATCTCAAAAACTTCAAAGCCTATAGTTATAATAGTTTGCATGTGGCATTGACTTAATGTTCCTGTCATTTTGCTACATTGATAAACTTAACCTCTATGTTACAAATAGTAATGTCTGATGGGAATCTTCATCCGTCATCTAAGTTCCATCTGAGCCTGCCGTCCCAATATAACCTAATGATTAGGATCCTGTAAATTGGTTCAAATGGTGATCTAGAGGTCATATGTTCATGCCACAAAGGTCCCATGTTAAACATTGTCTTACTGAGGGGGAAACTTGTCTTCAAGAACCATATATACCATTGGAAGCTATCTTAATATACTATATATAACTATATATAACTATATTAGCCGTGTTTTACTAGAAAATCTACACATAAATACGACGCAAACTCGGCCAATACAAAGCAGAAGTCTGCCAATAGGAAAAAACAAGGCCAGTATGAAGAATCTCGCCAATACGAGCTTTAAGTGACATCTTCGACGTTAAGTGACGTCATTCACGCTGGAATATAAATCAAATTAATGCAACTATAAACACAAATCATGTCAGAATAATTTTAATAAAATAAAACTCTACTATAGTTAAGTTAATAAAATTTTCATTAAGTGTTTTATATTGTCGTTGTTGATGGTCTTCGGACCGTCATATAGTCCTTGGTCCAATAACTGTGCCAATGTGAAATCAATACAAACATAATATAAAGAACTTAGATGGCCATTAACAGTATGTTACCGACGTCCTTTCCCTTTCAGTGAAAACAGGATTGTAGATGGTATATAAAATCCCGGTGAAAATAAAGCTTGTGTGTGCGCAACTCCTAGGCTTATGTGCCCATTGCGATGAAACTTCACACATATCATCACCAACCAAAGATGTGCATACGTCAAGGAGTTTGGACCGAGACTATTTACCATAGTTAAGTCCCCTTGAACTTTGAATTGCTTAATGACTGCGTTTGTGCCGACTGCCAAAAACTTCACACATTTCATCATAACTGAGGGGATACTATAACCAGTGTCAGATTTCAATGTTTGCCATGCATTGTCTTAATAGGTTTACCACCACTAATTACATGTAAACCTCCAAGGTGTATTCTAATGTAGTTCCTATAATAAAAAGTAATCCCTCCTTTTTTTGATTGAAATAGGGAAAACTGCCCACTTCTGATCAATTTTGTGGTGTATGTATAAGAAGCTTATTAATAGGTTTTACTGGATCACTGATGAACATTTATTAATAGGTTTTACTGGATCACTGAACATTTTCTAAATTTCGACTCTATGCTTACACCTTGTGAACAACCATCACTGAAAACTTCTGTACCCTTGACCTGTTTAGTAAACAAACAAGAACTTTCTTACGTCTTGTGACCCCACCTTCTCTGGTGATTTTTCAAGTGGATAATAGTTTTCTATATGAAAATTACACTTCTGCGTTAAGCCTTACTGGAGTTGAAGTTGCAGCAAATCATTAATATGCGACACTTTGACATTGGTGTCTATGGGGGAAATAATCAGTGGTTTCATACCTTATAAGCTAGTTTGTTCAGCTGTTTCCTCTTCTCCATGGTCTTAAGGTGAACAATTCAGGGCATTTGACCCTGTCGTTAAGGAGTTTGAGTGCAAGTGAGACAATGTTTTAAAATGTTTGATGTATATTTGCACTTGTCATGTACCAAAGATAAAGCAATCAGGCTTAGCTATCTTGATTTGTAAAAAACAGATACTTCAAGACTGTGGTGTGTCCTTCAAGGTGTTTTAAAGCAATGTTATCTATTGAGTACTTAGTATTAAACTTTTAACTGGCAAAATATTATTTCTACTGCTTCTGTAGACAGGTATAGTGAAATGTTTGTATAACATTTAATACAATATGTAGGATTTGGATTTTAATGTGTTATCTTAAAAAGTGCATATTTTTTAGAATAGTCACTTTTGAAACTGGTTGCTCATTTTTATATCCATGGTAATGTTCTCTGTAAATTAAATGTTCAATGTAAGTTAAATATCGAGATTAATCATTTTAAACCAATGTGTAACAAACAAGTGTAATAAGTTGACATCTTTAAAATGATATTAACACGCCCGTCTAGAGTATGGTACATTCTTACATCTCAGAGCCCCCCAGTCAGTACCAGCATCATACTCTCATGGCAAGGGAAAAGGCTAAAGAATAACTGAAAAAGAGTCAAAGTCATTTACACATAAGTGGATGGAAGGGTTAACTGTGCCTCTCAGGCTTGGGTCTAAATGGAGTGTGTATATATGTGAATGTGTAAATTGGAGTATTTCTTAATGGTTGTGCATTGTGATTTGAGGTTCAAACTTGTGCAGATGTTAAACAATGATATAGTTGTCATGTATTCATTTTATTATATTCGTGAAGAATAAATTACATTTTAAATGTTAAATTGCTTGTTATTGTGATGCCAACAAGATGTTCTAGCTAGTAAACTATGCTTTCATCAAATAAGTACTTTACTGTTAGAACTAATTTACATCAAGTACAAAACAAGATTCACAGCTTGTACAAATCACTGTTGATGACGTGGATTAAAATGTTGGCGTGGTTTTGTTTAAGAAAACAAGTACCCTTGAGTGGGCGATCACAAGACCTTCCAGAACGCCGAGGTGTGGAGTCAAGCCCTGATTGCATTGGTACAAATTGCACTACCAGGACATGCGTTAATGGTTGCTAACATAACACCTGTTTGTGCTGCCTTTCACCTGGCTACCCTTATCAACGGCTTTGTGACCTAATCAGCACCCCGTCAGTAACACTGATAGTGCCAGCTTCGTCTCCATCAAAAGTGTGTGTGTGTAATGTTGTTACAGCTCGTCTGCACAAAACGTTTTTCAGTATGGGACCAAAACATATATTACAGTAAAACAGATGGAAATGAACCTTTGAGGAATAATACCGGTGTTTGTTTCACATCCTGCAGTTGTCTTTTCTAAACCCATGTATGATTGGGATGTTGCACTAAAACCGAAGTCAACAATTGTCAGAGAGCAATTCAGGTATTTAGGCATTACCATACATAGACGGATTGTACTACAAGTACAACATGTATTGTTAATCATATCTCATTTGGCACTTTTATAATTCAGCAGTCAGCATATCTGTTATCAAAGACTTACTGCAGCAGTGCTCAAGAAATAGGATAGCCCGTCGCCCGGGGCTCCTCGAAATCCATTCCGGGCCTGTCTCATTTTGCAGACGAGGAGCCCGTCGGGCCTGTCTTAAAAAAAAAAAAAAAAAAAAAAAAATCAGTTTTACTGGATCTCAAGCTCAAGTTCCTCAAGACAAAATACTCCCATGTGTATTGTGAACTGTGAAAACAGTTGCAATAAAGTAATTAAAATGTGTTATACACACATTGAAACAATAACAATAAGAAGTTTGAATATTTTGCCTGGCTTCGTGTCGGCAGTTTGTCACAACTTTGAGGTCGACAGTTGTTGACATAAAACTCATTATTCTGCTATTAGGGTTGTGTTTTCTTTCCTTTGTGATAAGAAATACCGTTTTTGTCATTAAAAACACACTAATGCATGGAAAAAAATCGTTATTGATGGTATTTCGATTGAATGTTTGTCAAATGTTCGGCCGTAAAAGTGCGGTGTCATAGAAGTTCGGATGGTACATAATTTCGGAGATTTTTTTTTTTTTTTTTTTTTTACATTATCAAATAAGAAAAACTGTCCTTTACAAATACATGTTGGTGGAAAGAAAAATATATATACTCAGTATATTCTCAGTGTATGTATAAATACAGATATAAAGTATATTTCTATTCATTGTTTTGTACATGGAAGATGAGCCTGGCATGTTCATGCCATATAACCTTTTCATGTGTTGGTGCGCCTTAAAACCCCAATTCAATACAATTCTATTCCTTGTTTAAGGTGTAAGGAGTTCCTGGAATCCTACTTTTAAATAAATTCTAGTCTAGGCTCCTAATTCTTTACTTGGAGAAAGTGGTGACAAAAAGAAAAAATATAGCCAGAGGAGGCTCTGATAGTCTCATAAAACCCGATTAAACATTTGGCTCCAAGTTTAGCTCCAGTTTCACCAAGTCGGCTCTGATTATTATCGTTTGGCAAAAGTGCTAGTACTCTCCTTTGCATTGGTTATAAATTACTATGTAATATTCTATTCTAACATATTTTAAACGAAATGGTAAATAAGTCCGCTGACCAGGGAGCATAAAGTGGTAGCAAAAAGAAAAATATAGTCAGAGGAGGTTCTGAGCTTGATTAATACATACGTAACAAAATTAATGTGTGCTATAAAAGTGAATAAAGACACATTTCCAATAAGAAAAAAATGTTGGACTTTTCCATTTTAAATCAGGGCCTGTCCATTTCAAATCGGGGCCTGTCCATTTTCAGAAGCAACAAGCCCTGGGCCTGTCTCTTAAAATAATTTTCTTTGAGCACTGTGCAGGTATAATATCCGTTATCAAAGACTTACTGCAGGTATAATATCTGTTATCAAAGACTTACTGCAGGTATAATATCTGTTATCAAATACATACTGCAGGTATAATAGATGCTATTAAAGACTTACTGCAGGTATAATATCTGTTATCAAAGACTTACTGCAGGTATAATATATCCTATTAAAGACTTACTGCAGGTATAATATATGCTATTAAAGACTTACTGCAGGTATAATATCCGTTATCAAAGACTTACTGCAGGTATAATATCTGTTATCAAAGACTTACTGCAGGTATAATATCTGTTATCAAAGACTTACTGCAGGTATAATATATGCTATTAAAGACTTACTGCAGGTATAATATATGCTATTTAAGACTTACTGCAGGTATAATATATGCTATTAAACAACCAAGACAATTTTATTTCAGAGAGTATCGTGTGGAAGGTAATTATCAACAGTGTAGATAAGAAAGTAGGTACAATGTAATTCAGTCCTGTGGAAGGTAATTAACAACAGTGTAGATAAGAAAGTAGGTACAATGTAATTCTGTCCTGTGGAAGGTAATTAACAACAGTGTAGATAAGAAAGTAGGTACAATGTAATTAAGTCCTGTGGAAGGTAATTAACAACAGTGTAGATAAGAAAGTAGGTACAATGTAATTAACAACAGTGTAGATAAGAAAGTAGGTACAATGTTATTCAGTCCTGTGGAAGGTAATTAACAACAGTGTAGATAAGAAAGTAGGTGCAATGTAATTCAGTTCTGTGGAAGGTAATTAACAACAGTGTAGATAAGAAAGTAGGTACAATGTGGGAGGTAATTAACAACAGTGTAGATAAGAAAGTAGGTACAATGTGGAAGGTAATTAACAACAGTGTAGATAAGAAAGTAGGTACAATGTGGGAGGTAATTAACAACAGTGTAGATAAGAAAGTAGGTACAATGTGGGAGGTAATTAACAACAGTGTAGATAAGAAAGTAGGTACAATGTGGAAGGTAATTAACAACAGTGTAGATAAGAAAGTAGGTACAATGTGGGAGGTAATTAACAACAGTGTAGATAAGAAAGTAGGTACAATGTGGGAGGTAATTAACAACAGTGTAGATAAGAAAGTAGGTACAATGTGGAAGGTAATTAACAACAGTGTAGATAAGAAAGTAGGTACAATGTGGGAGGTAATTAACAACAGTGTAGATAAGAAAGTAGGTACAATGTGGGAGGTAATTAACAACAGTGTAGATAAGAAAGTAGGTACAAAGTGGAAGGTAATTAACAACAGTGTAGGTAAGAAAGTAGGTACAATGTGGGAGGTAATTAACAACAGTGTAGATAAGAAAGTAGGTACAATGTGGGAGGTAATTAACAACAGTGTAGATAAGAAAGTAGGTACAATGTGGGAGGTAATTAACAACAGTGTAGATAAGAAAGTAGGTACAATGTAATTCAGTCCTATCAAATGAAACAAAAAATAAATAAAAGATATTTTGAACACCGTAGTCTCCAAAGTTCATAGTTAATATTGACTTTATGGCACAAGTTTAAATTGAATTCAAACAAGCCTATGCTGCCTTTAGCGACTTTGAATAATTTTACCAACAAGTGTCATAAAATAATGATTAAATATGAATGCATGAAATCCTATTGATTAAATATTCCGGGACCGCAAAGCATGTACACATCAATTTCACATGCGTATCATAGGTAGATAGGTAAGTATATAATAAATAGTTCTACAACATGCAGAACTTCACTTTTAAACAATTGTGTAACCATATAAATATTGTACACAAATGGATAAACGGGTTTTACATGTTTGTTTATAGAGGTAATATCTTGCTTGAATGAGCATGATAAAAAATGACAAAATGAACATCAATGGGGGGTTCTTACCTCTCTGCATGTGACAGTGTGTGAGATTGCAGTGGTTGTATTCCACCTCGGCAACCACACGGACAAAGCTCTACCCAAACAAACTATACTGAGATATACTGTTTCAAGTTTATTTTAAGTTTAACTTCACTATGACCTTCACCCTTATTTGATGTGCATGTCCAAACCCATATGAAATGCTGAAAGTTTCATCAAGAAAGGCTATGAAGAATGGGATTTATTATTCAGAAACCATTTTCGAACCAGACACAATTTTGATGAGCATCTTTTTCCAACCATAAAGGGAACACACATACCAAATTTCATATATTTTGAAGGTCATATTGAAGTTCACAGTGACCTTTACATTATGAAGGCAATTGAATTGTAATGAATTGGGGTTTTAAGGCGCGCCAACACATGAAAGGTATATGGAGACTAGGCCTAGAACCTTCTCACCTGCAGAGAACTGCAGAGTAGCTGCAAATTCTATTGTAATCACTCCATTTACACTGGAGCTATGTTTATTGTTTTTCTGCCACTGCTCTAGTGACTTGAAAATGCAGGGGTCATGATGAAGACCTTTCGTGAGCATGAACAAACAAGAGGCCCAAGAGGGCCTGTGGACGCTCTACTGGCTAACATGGCTCTTATAACATCAATGAAGCGAGTGAAAGCTAAATCAAGGGCCATAACTAAAGAATCTGTTTAAATTCGGTAAAGATCAGATGAAAAATGGAGGCCCTACTGTATTAACAAGGCAAAATATAGCATTTTTAACTAAATCAAGAGCCATAACTCCTCTGTTACTGGTCCGACTGGTCCAACATAAAAATAAAATCCAAAAATTTGAAAAAAAATCCAAAAAAAAAAATCCGAAAAAAATAAATAAATTCAAACAATAAAAAAAAAATAACAAAAATCAGTAAAATAAAAAAATATAAAAAAATCTTTCACTGATGTTAACAATCTGATAAAGTTTGGTAAAGATCGCATGAACAATGAAGCCCCTATCGTCTTAACGAGGAAAAATATAGCATTTTTAACTAAATCAAGGGCCATAACTCCACTGTTACTAGTCCGATATGGCTGGTTTTCGAACTTGTCCGAGCTTTCAATGACATTAACAATCTGATAAAGTTTGGTAAAGATCGGATGAACAATGAAGCCCCTATCGTCTTAACGAGGCAAAATATAGCATTTTTAACTAAATCAAGGGCCATAACTCCGCTGTTACTTGGGCGATCTGGCTGGTTTTCGAACTCATCCGAGCTTTCATTGATATAAACAACCTGTTAAAGTTTGGTAAAGATTGGATTAAAAATGAAGGCCCTATTGTCTTAACGAGACAAAAGTTAACAACAGACGACGGACGGACGACGGACAACTCGGCATCCCATAAGCTCTGCTGGCCTTCGGCCAGTAGAGCTAAAAATGATAAAATGAACATGAATTTCGTGGGGTGGGGGTTCTACCCCTCTGCCTACCCATCCAATGAACATGAATTTCGTGGGGTGGGGGTTCTACCCCTCTGCCTACCCATCCAATGGGATCTGGGTAGGGGGAGGTGTTCTACCCCTCTGCCAACCCATCCAATGGGATGTGCAGTGGCCCTATTCTTTGCCCTGGAACCACAAGGGGTCAACTAAAAGATAGTTAATGTAAATGTTCAGACACCATGCACAATTTTTCTTTTCTTTTTTTAGTTGAAGTTTAAGTTAATTTTAACCAAAATCTGTTGAAATCTGGCCAACCACAAAGGAAATAAAGTTCCAATAAAGCTTGAGATTTGCAAGTTGGTAATTTTCATGTCTAATGTCAGCGACTGACCTACTGCTTGAAAAATTAATATGCATCCAAAAAACATACATACACTCAAGCGAAAGGTCATGATGAACAAGAGATATCTTGTCGTTTTTAAGGTAAAACATTTGTCCATCTGACCCAAAACAATGAAGAAAAAAAAAGAGAACTATCCCAAAAAATAAGCATAAACATATTTCACTAAAATTGGTCATGTAGAACTAGAATCTCATAACCTCGGTCTCAGTTCAATAAGACCTTGACTTATTGCAAACAGACATGGTATGTAGCATTGAAAAACATAAGCAAGCTGCACACATAAGTTTAACCAAAATCGGTCAAGAAGAACTCGAGTCGTTGTTAAGGTCAAGACTGGGTCAATTGTGACCTTGCCAAATGACCTACCATACTCACCCTTAAAACTATACTCATCTTTACAACCCCAAAAAACCTGAACATAGTTCATTACAATATGTCCGTATTGTACGGACACCATTGTTTTACAAGTAAATCCACCAGAGGACAATATTCCTGATGTAAGAGTTTGGCAACTCCTTATTCCTCTATATCCTCTCCCTCCCTGTGTGAGCCACTCTATATCATCTCCACCCCTGGTGAGCCACTCTATATCCTCTCCCTCCCTGTGTGAGCCACTCTATATCCTCTCCATCCCTGTGTGAGCCACTCTATATCCTCTCCCTCCCTGTGTGAGCCACTCTATATCCTCTCCCTCCCTATGTGAGCCACTCTATATCCTCTCCCTGTGTGAGCCACTCTTTATACACTCTGTCTCATATAATGTACAGAGGAGTCTGTAAACAACTCATCTGCTGTAAAAAGCCTTTACATTGCTAACCTTTTATAATAAATACAACACATAATAGCCATATCAGCTTTCAATTTGAAACTTGGCCTTCAAATACAGTGAATAAATACTTACACGATAACTGTTATACAATTACTGAAAACTGAACTTACAAGATAAATGATATGCAGTTACTGAACATTGAACTTATAAGATAAATGTTATAACACTGAACTGCTTTCTTGAGGTATTTTCACAGAATTACCATGTACATGTAGTCATATTTTTAAATGTTCATGTAAATTTGAAATCACCTGGTTCATAATGCATTACAAGATTGAAAATATATCATGGGAGGACCCAAATGCCACATTATGGGTTGCTAGAAAATAGAGAGAAACTAAATGTTTTAATCTCAAAAATCTAAGACATTGAAGATACTTATATAACAGACTGCCGTTGGATAACCAAGGGTGATACTACGTTACACTTCAGGATGAATGGAGTATAATGTAATCTCGCACATGGGTATCTGACGATGATATACCAAGTATATGTGTTATATGTTTTTACGACACTAAACAAATGTCACCAGCAAGTGATAAATGCCCCCGAAGTTTATGTGACCTCCAAGTGTGACCTTGATCTTTGACGAAAGTTTCATGAAATTCTCTTCCGTATTTTAGAAGTTAAAGCAGAAATATGATTGTTTCAGATGGATAAACAAACAGACTAACTGATATACTCCCTACTTCGGGAGCATAAAAACTCTGGGGCTTTTGCTGTGTAATAGAGTAAATGAAAAACTTGAATGTAAATCTAAATATAAATTAAGGACAAATGAAAAGTAGGTGAAGGTCATTATAATTGAAGGAACATACTGCTGTCATGTAGATGTGTTTATGAAGTATGGATGCTCTACAGCTGCCATTATGTGAGAAATGGAGTAAATGAACAAAGTATGCCAAAGTAGGTGAAGGTCATTCATACTGACCTAATAATGGTTTGAACATTGTATGCTGTTTTACGTCATTTTCAACACATTATATATGACGGTCGATTTTTGTTTCGTGGTGGAAGCAGACCCCCACTTTTCCTGGATAGAACCAGTACTGTATACGTCCTGCCATCCATAAGAATCGACAGTTCCTCAATTACAAGTCAAGCTCCCAGTGGGATTCGAACCCGCATCCCCTTTAACAGCTGGTCATATTGGGCAAAGGTAAAAGTGGAGATGAGATAAAGACTGATGGAGATATGAAGACTGGAAATGTTTATCATGTTCTGAGATAAAGACTGATGGAGATATGAAGACTGGAAATGTTTATCATGTTCTTGATCAGTCAATTAAAAATAATAGTATTCAGTTTCTGGCTCCCACTAGGGAAGTCTACGTACCTCCTTTAAGGAACGATAGCCGGCTATTTCTTAGCTTCACCAACTGGGCCTCAAAATGAGGTTTGCCACTAACAGTAAACAATTTGTTCAACTATTAACACAACTTGATAATTAATAGATGGTCTAAAATAAAATGTAGACTAAATAAAACACAAAAGAAACATCATATATTTATACTAATAATGCCAATCACCTTTCGTTTCGTTGAACTGAAATGGTGTTATAATGTTAAAGTTTACCAATGAGTACAAGTTTTATCACATTAGCACAATAAAGGAGGAAAGAAGGAGACCAAATGACCTAGTGTTTTTCTAGAAAATATTTCCAGCAAATTATATGAAAACTTGTACAAATAGGTACATGTACAGAAATGTAGATACACATCAAAGAATGCTGGATTACACGTTTAATATTAGATTTATCTAAAAAAGATTGTTTTATTCATTGAAGGTATTAATTTTACTCAGAGAAGTACAGTTTTGATAAACAAATTGTCTAAATTATTGTGTGGCCAAACTTGAGCTGTAATTTGAACCATACTTACGCAACACATCGCTATCCCAAGATGTATTCACATACCAAGTTTGGTATCTCTAAGTGTTATAGTATTGAAAATACGGTTCGGACAAGCATTTTCTATGACAGAGGTCACAGGTCAAGGTCAAGGACACAGTGACCTTATTTTGGTATGCAACACACCGCTATCCCAAGTTTGGTATCTCTAAGTGTTATAGTATTGAAAATACGGTCCGGACAAGCATTTTCTATGACAGAGGTCACAGGTCAAGGTCACAATGACGTTATTTTGGTATGCGACACACCGCTATCCCAAGATGTATTCACATACCAAGTTTGGTATCTCTTAAGTGTTATAGTATTGAAAATACGGTCCGGACAAGCATTTTCTATGACAGAGGTCACAGGTCAATGTCATAGTGACCTAATTTGGTACGCGACACACCGCTATCCCAAGATGTATCCACATACCAAGTTTGGTATCTCTAAGTGTTTTAGTATTGAAAATACGGTCCGGACAAGCATTTTCTATGACAAGAGGTCACAGGTCAAGGTAACAATGACCTTATTTTGGTATGCTATCCCAAGATGTATCCACATACCAAGTTTGGTATCTCTAAGTTATAGGATTGAAACAAGAGGCCCAAGAGGGCCTGTGGACGCTCTACTGGCTAACACGGCTCTTATAACATAAGTTGTCCAGTATGCCATTTACGTTTTTTTTTGAAAGTTTCGGGCAAAAAACAGCTTTTTAACTAAATCAAGGGCCACAACTAAAGAATCTGGTAAATTTTGGTAAAGATCAGATGGAAAATGAAGGCCCTACCGCATTAACGAGGCAAAATATAGCATTTTTAACTAAATCAAGAGCCGTAACTCCTCTGTTACTGGTCCGACTGATCCAACATAGAGTTAAAAAAAAAAAAAAATAATAATAATAAGTCATAAAATCTGCTAAAGTTTGGCAAAGATCAGATGCAAAATGAAGGCCTTATCGTATGACGAGGCAAATTATAGCATTTTTAACAAAATTAAGGGCCATAACTCCGCTGTTACTGGTTCGATCTGGCTGGTTTTTGAACTTGACCAAGCTTTCATAGACACTAACAATCTGATAAAGTTTGGTAAAGATCGGATGAACAATGAAGCCCCTATCGTCTTAACGAGGCAAAATATAGCATTTTGAACTAAATCAAGGGCCATAACTCCGCTGTTACTAGTCCGATATGAATGATTTTCGAACTTGTCCGAGCTTTCATTGATATTAACAATCTGATAAAGTTTGGTAAAGATCAGATGAACAATGAAGCCCCTATCGTCTTAACGAGGCAAAATATATTTTAACTAAATCAAGGGCCATAACTCTGCTGTTACTGGTCCGATCTGGCTGGCTTTCGAACTTGTCATTGATATTAACAATGTAGTAAAGTTTGGTAAAGATAGGATGAAAAATGAAGGCCCTATCGTCTTAACGAGGCAAAATATAGCAATATAGCATTTTTAACTAAATCAAGGGCCATAACTCCGCTGTTACTTGTCCGATCTAGCTGTTTTTCGAACTCATCCGAGCTTTCATTGATATTAACAACCTGTTAAAGTCGGACAACTCGGCATCCCATAAGGGATGCATCCCATCCCATCCTAAAAAAGGTCCGGACAAGCATTTTCTATGACAGAGGTCACAGTGACTTTAGTTTGCCGCTATCCCAAGATGTATCCACATACCAAGTTTGGTATCTCAGTCTTATAGTATTGAAATTATGGCCCGGACAAGCATTTCGGAAGGACGGACGGACGGATGGACGGACGGACGGGGTGCAAACCTATAGTTCCATCCCCGTCCCCTTATTAGCATATCGTAAACTATTGACTTATCTGCCATAATTATTATGTGAACTAGTTTACATCTACACATGTTACTTGCAGTAACATTATTCAACTATTTACATATTTTTCTGTTTTTCTAACAATCTTTAAACCTTTAAGCTTGATTTTCACTACCATTCTTATTTCAAGTACTCCAGATTCAGCTTAGCTTTGAAGTTCAAATAGTTTATTTAAATTTGCATACTTCGACACAGTTTGGGTACTATGATCAGGCAGCAAAGCGTTCCGTAATTTCCAGCCGTCTACAAGCTAAATAGCTCATCCAGATATGTAACAAGCATGCCCTAGTTGGTCATCACGTAGTCCATTCTGATCGTTTTGAACTTTTATAACAAACTTCTAAAAATGCACAATGCTGACTGAAATAGCTGTATTTGCTTTAATTCTGCGACAACTTTTGGAGAACATGTTCACAGATTCAATCCTCCTTTTCTACCTTGTAACATCCTCTACAACTAGCAATACAAGCCCGTTATACTGTTATACAATGTCTATCCTATGTTATTCCACTTTCACGACTTTGGTTTTCCTAGTCGTGCAAACACTCCGTTTCCGCTTGCACCTGTGCTACTGGTACTTTTTGTGGTTGTGTCTACTCGGACTGTTATGGTATCTAGTTTGCTGCTGCCTAGTCGCGACTGTATACCTGCAATGATGCAATAACAGTAAGTATAAAATTAACTATACTGCATGTGAGTAATTTCACACACCTGATACATAGTGCCCTGTACAATGCTGAGAATAGCTTTAGTCATACGTTCAGAAGTGACCAGGAAATGTCAGAGAGTCTGACGAATGCCCCAGAATGGCCTTCATTAGTGGTCTTAATGTAGAGAGGATATAATGGAGGACAAGAGTTTTAGTGCAGTTTTCAAATTAGGGGAAACAAGAACTATCACTGAAGGTGATGAATACCCCTGCTTAAATTCAAACAAAGGGCCATACTTCTGTAATAAATTAGGCAATGTACAATGGGGGATGTTCAGGGACATAAGGTTATCAGTTGTTATGTGTATACAGTTTGGGAACAAACCATTCAAAACTGTTTGAGGAATGCAAGTAATAACAAGAGAAAAACCTGTTGGCGTTAAAGCTGGGTTTTCCATAATATGACAGATGAGTCGTATGAATAGTGTATGCAAGATGTTCACAACAGATTCTTTTCAACACACAGTATTTGTGATAAAACTTGTTTCAAGTTACTGACAATTAAACTGGACGTAAACTTTAAAGAAATGTGAATAATTATGAAAATATTCCAGGGGGATAATTATGAAAATACTCCGAGGGCTATTCCATTAAAACATACATGGGGACCACAGGAAGGCACTTTTGAAATTGACCACCCACCCATAGATGCAAAATAGAGTTTGCAAGACCCACCTACAGAATTTAAGTTGGCTAAAATACACCCACCCATAGATTTTATTTATTTATATTGATCTACATATATATTAACATATGAGCTACATACAAACAACAACTGCTTGAAGAATGTAAGTGATTCTAGCCCCAGTCAGAAAATTGGGAAAAGTCCTACAGGCTAGGCCAGCTGATTTTGGGAAAAAGTACGAGATTGTCAAAATTGGGGAAAAAAAGAGCACGATTTTCTTAAGGGAATGTTTTTAAAGAGTAAAGGTTTATTAAAATGTATGCTTTAGGTATAATATCAATCAGGTATCTGGAATTAAGGGAGTTGTCCAGTCTGGCACTAAGGGAGTTGTCCAGTCTGGCACTAAGGGAGTTGTCCAGTCTGGCACTAAGGGAGTTGTCCAGTCTGGCATTAAGGGAGTTTTCCAGTCTGGCATTAAGGGAGTTGTCCAGTCTGGCATTAAGGGAGTTGTCCAGTCTGGCACTAAGGGAGTTGTCCAGTCTGGCACTAAGGGAGTTGTCCAGTCTGGCACTAAGGGAGTTGTCCAGTCTGGCACTAAGGGAGTTGTCCAGTCTGGCACTAAGGGAGTTGTCCAGTCTGGCACTAAGGGAGTTGTCCAGTCTGGCATTAAGGGAGTTTTCCAGTCTGGCATTAAGGGAGTTGTCCAGTCTGGCATTAAGGGAGTTGTCCAGTCTGGCATTAAGGAAGTTGTCCAGTCTGGCACTAAGGGAGTTGTCCAGTCTGGCACTAAGGGAGTTGTCCAGTCTGGCACTAAGGGAGTTGTCCAGTCTGGCACTAAGGGAGTTGTCCAGTCTGGCACTAAGGGAGTTGTCCAGTCTGGCACTAAGGGAGTTGTCCAGTCTGGCACTAAGGGAGTTGTCCAGTCTGGCATTAAGGGAGTTGTCCAGTCTGGCACTATGGGAGTTGTGGTCATCATCATGCTTTATAAATCCATTTTACAAAATAGCTAAACAATACACATATGCAGTACATCATGTGCACAGTATAAGTTCACAGTATCAACTGAGTATATATACAGCTGTGAAAATCACCGCTCTAATAGTTTTATATTCTGTTCCTATCAGAGATATGAATCAGTAGGTAAAGTGTACAGAATAATTCCAAGTATTCAGCGATGTTACTGAAGACATAATACAATGCCTGCCTAAACAACCACCGTATTGCTATAAATTACTAAACTTTTAAAACGTAAAACCATGCTTTCAAAAAATATATTGCTAAAGCACCGAAAGAGATCGGCAGGGCCAATGAGCAAAAATAATCTCCTTATGCAACTGAAATACGGTGGTTGTTTGGTTGCGCTATATCTTCAGATACATTGCAAATTGCAGAATGAATCGTTCTGCATACTCTACATCAACTTAACTATGACCAGTCAAGTGTATTTCTCCAAAAACTAATGTTAGCCATGTGTTGACTAAAACTTATATAACATTAGGCATGTATTGACTAAAACTTATATAAGATTAGACTAAAACTTATATAGCATTGAGCTGTGCTGACTAAAACTTATATAACGTTAGGCATGTGTTGACTAAAACTTATATAACACTGGGTTGTGTTGACAAAAACTTATATAACATTCGGCTGTGCTTATATAACATTGGGCTGTGCTTACTAAAACGTATATAACATTGGGCTGTGCTGACTAAAACTAATATAACATTGGGCTGTGCTGACTAAAACTTATATAACATTGGGCTGTGCTGACTAAAACTTATATAACATTGGGCTGTGCTGACTAAAACTTATATAATGTTAGGCATGTGTTGACTAAAACTTATATAACATTGGGCTGTGCTGACTAAAACTTATATAACATTGGGCTGTGTTGACTTATTGAAGGGAGAGTATTTACCTTCCTTGCTTTTTGTGCTGCTGATTGTTTTCGACTGTGTTGTACTGGATACATCAACCTTAGGTCCGAGTCGTGCTTTTATGTCTTTCTGATCGCTAGCGAGACCACGTGCCAGCACACCGGCCGTTGCAGGCGGGACAACAGGAGCTTTCGTAGCTATCAAGTAAAGCAGATTACTGAGGTTGATGTTGACATAAATACTAAGAGGCAATAGGAAGAGATCAATTACGAAACTTGAACAATCTCGGGACAATCAGACTTTTCAAAATAAAATCCAACCAGCAGTCGCATTTTATTGTGTTTAACGTATTTGTTGAAAATCAAAAAATTCTCTCCCTTGATTAAGTTCATCAATTTGAAAGTGTGCATTTCATTGGTTGATTGCATGATTTAAACCAATCGCATTACAGCTTTCATACTGACCACGATGCAGCTTTTTTAAAATAGCGCCTTTCAGGATTGTTATTCAATCTTCGAAGATCGCCTATTTTATTAATCTTTTATGTTGGACAGAATGATTAACTTCACTTGATTCATCTACATAGTATTTTAAATTTAATATTCCGCAGGTTTATTGAATAAAACAGCAATTGAATGCAGATTATTTAGAAGAATTATTTAGTGCTGTTTGACCCGAGCACGCGCCCCTTACCAGTGCTCAAGAAATAGGATAGCCCGACGCCCGGGGCTCCTCGAAATCCATTCCGGGCCTGTCTCATTTTGCAGACGAGGAGCCCGTCGGGCCTGTCTTAAAAAAAAAAAAAAAAAAAAAAAAAAAATCCACCAAAAAAAACGTTTTACTGGATCTCAAGCTCAAGTTCCTCACGACAAAATACTCCATGTGTATTGTGAACTGTGAAAACACTTGCAATAAGTAATTAAAATGTGTTATACACACATTGAAACAATAAGAAGAGGTTCGAATATTTAGCCTGGCTTCGTGTCGGCAGTTTGTCACAACTTTGAGGTCGACAATTGTTGACATAAAACTCATTATTCTGCTATTAGGGTTGTGTTTTCTTTCCTTTGTGATAAGTAATACCGTTTTTGTCATTAAAAACACACTAATGCATGAAAAAAAAATCGTTATTGATGGTATTTCGATTGAATGTTTGTGAAATGTTCGGGCCGTAAAAGTGCGGTGTCATAGTAGTTCGGATGGTACATAATTTCGGATTTTTTTTTTTTTTTTTTTTTTTTTTTTTTTTTACATAATCAAATAAGAAAAACTGTCGTTTACAAATACATGTTGGTGGAAAGAAAAATATATATACTGTATATGTATAAATACAGATATAAAATATATTTCTATTCATTATTTAAGGTGTAAGGAGTTCCTGGAATCCTACTTTTAAATGAATTCTAGTCTAGGCTCCTAATTCTTTACTTGGAGAAAGTGGTGACAAAAAGAAAAAATATAGCCAGGAGGAGGCTCTGATAGTCTCATAAAACCTGATTAAAAATTTGGCTCCATATTTTAAACGAAATGGTAAATAAGTCCGCTGACCAGGGAGCATAAAGTGGTAGCAAAAAGAAAAATCTAGTCAGAGGAGGTTCGGAGCTTGATTAATACATACATAACAAATGTGTGCTATAAAAGTGAATAAAGACACATTTCCAATAAGAAAAAAATATTGGTCCTTTCCATTTTAAATCAGGGCCTGTCCATTTCAAATCAGGGCCTGTCCATTTCAAATCGGGGCCTGTCCATTTTCAGAAGCAACAAGCCCTGGGCCTGTCTCTTAAAATAATTTTCTTTGAGCACTGCTTACGTGGAGATTTTTCTTATATTTTTTTGTTTTTTTTTGTTTCATTTATTATGTCTGATACAGATTGACCAATAAACATGACCAATAAACAATCTGAATTTACAAACTGGATTATCGCAATTACCGGTTGCTGTTTCCAGAGATCTTAGAAATAATGGTTTTATATTGCGTTTCTGCTGTTTACAACAATTTTGGCTAAATAAAAGATGAAAAGTTACAGTAAACCCATTTGTTTTAAAACAATTATTTTGCAATTAAAAATAAAAACTATGAGCTATGAACATCAAGTCAGTTAAATGGCTGTGAAACCCCTGATTCTGCGGATTCAACTCATAAAGTCTTCCATTAATTATAAATCTCAGACTTGCCATACCTAATGTCTTGTGAGCTGCTTTTGTAATTTTTCTGGCTGCCTGTATTTTCGCTTTCTTTGTTGGGGATGCTTTAAGAACGCCAGCATACTCAAGTGATGCAACAGCAACATCTTCTTCATCATCGTCATCATCAAACGTTACTGTAGAGGTGGCGGCTCTCTTGACAGCTGTTTTGCCACCAAGCCTGTTAAACACTGACGCCTGAAAGAAGAACCCAAACTGATATTACCGAAAAAGATCTTAAAACAGATCTTTAAGGTTGATATGTAGGACAATTTGTTTGAATATAAATCAACAAGTTTTATTTGCTTAAATGTGACATGTTTTACCTGACTGACTATTACATACATTGTAATAATTACCTTTCTGTAAGTGAGCATGATATGCACTAGTCCGTCCAACAGCAGACACAGTGTCACAATGATGGCATCTCAAACAATAGGGAATACGATCCTTTTGTGAATCAAAGTATCACAGGTGATAAAAATAATATTTCTAGAGCTGTGCTTGGTCAAACTCAATTGACGCTCCCCAAATGTGGGTTATAAAACAAGTGGTTAGAGAGGGCTTTAACTGACAAAGTGACAACTATATGCTCCTGAAACTGACCAAGTTGCAAGTATTATATGCTCCTGGAACTGACAAAGTGACAAATATATGCTCCTAAATATTCTCAGGGAGTTTAATTAATGATCTAATTAATTTGACTTTTTTTGTAAACACTACAATTAAATCTGCAGTATCTTCAAGTGGCAAGTATTATATGCTCCTGAAACTGACTAAGTGACAAATATATGCTCCTAAATTTTCTCACGGAGTTTAATTAATGATCTAATTAATTTGACTTTTTTTGTAAACACTACAATTAAATCTGCAGTAGCTTCAAAAATAAATGTAAAATGACATACCTACAGCTAAACTGCTGACAAAGGCAAAATACTGTATGTTTTCAGACATTTATTTTTTAATCAGAAAATAAAGCTGACAATTGTTACCTGTACAGATGAAGACGGCATGTTGATATTGCCCAGTCCAGTGATGGTGATGGTAGGTTCAGATAATGACGGGGTGACCTTCACCTTGGGCTTCTCACTTCCCAGTCTTGAGAACACGGATGTATTCATTTGACTTTTCTTTTTTTTTTCTGTAGAAGAGTTAAGCTTTTCCATTATTTACATTCATAAATAAAACAAAGGTTCCACAATGGAAAACTGAGGGACTGTCAATGAACTGGAGCAGAAACATATAACACACTCAGCTTTTAGCAATGACAGCCATTTTAGATGTTTGGCCGGTATCAGATTTGGTGAGGCACAACTTAACTCCTATGTTTTAGCCTTTGCAGCAAACTCATTAAAATCAAATCCTAATTACGCTTGTATACTCTCTGCTATAGGATCTGACAACACTGCCTTGGAGGTCACGTCAGATCGACTTTTCATCTTATCAATATTCATGAGAAGATCAACTAAATTTAACCAATGAAATCGCGTGTTTCATATGCACTTGAGATGATGTCGGAGTGAACTGAACAAATGAAAATCCACATAAAACCAATATATCCTTAAAAAAGATAAAGTCGCCGTGTGTTTATGCTGTTGTTTGCAAGATAAATTCAAAGAAATGCACTAAATTCCATGTTTTACAGCAAGAATACGAGGAAAGTCATGGTCACGGTCATTACCAAGATTATTGCAACATTAGGTTTGCTATATAGCTACATCTGGCCCGCTTAGTGCAGTTGATAGCTACGTTCTGTTATTACTACCCGCGAGTGTAATTAAAGTGTGGGTTACAAGTTCAACCCTACGAAGGTTTTTTGTACCGCTATTGAATTCCGTCAAACAATCTTGGTTTTATTCAGCAAATATTCAATAATGGTTGATGTTTGTTATCACATTTTTTGTGTGTTTTATAAGATAAAAGTTACGGACATTGTCTCTTTCAATACCGAGCTTAGACTGCTCCACAGCGTTTGACTGAAACATGACATGTGCAGTGAAGCAGTCTATACCAAGCAATTTTGTAAGCTAAAACATGATCGCAAGGTCAGTCTGACGTGACCTCCAATGCAGTGTTGTCAGATCCTTAGTAGTGTAGAGTAGTGTAGAGTGATAAAGGGTCTGATTTTAATATGATTGCCTTTGCAGCTGGCCAGTGGTTTTGGAGGAGTAGAGATCAAAGAATATAAGAATCTTTCACGGGTATCCGGTGAAGATAGGGAATTACAACCCGAGGTATGTGTTTTATCAGAACCGAGGCTCTGCCGAGGTTCCGATTAAAACACTTATCCCGAGGGTTGGAATTTCCTATCTGAACCAAATACCCATGATAGATTCTTTTTCTTGCATATCAGAGACATGTTGAGCGATGACGCCGCCAGCTACTAACGTTTTGCATGTTTTCCTGCATACCGGATGTTGGTGTGCACATGACTTTTATCTTTACCCATAAAGATGACTTTCCATCCCCAATGTAAAACTTGGATAGCCTTATCCGGTATGCAAGAAACATGCTTATGGTTGAACACATGATGCGTATTTACATTATAAGATCTTGTGGTCTTCGCCCAGTAGATCGGATAAGATTAAGAAGTATATCAAAAATAAAGTAGTTTAATAACCACATAAACATTGAATGTTAAGACAGCTTCTAATCTGGCCAATATGCCAACAATAACAGTAACATGAAAGCTTACTATTCTAAATTAAGTAAATAATGAATGTTTTATCAATATTAACACATCTGTAAACTTCAATAAGTGAACAGCTGCTTAAGATAATGAAAAATAGTGTCTGCTTAAGAGATATGACTTCTACAGCCAAATTGTCTACTACAGGTATTAATTATGTCTGGGCTAACCTTGTTCTGCCTTTATTCTTTGTTGTTCTGCCTTCTTTCTTTGTTGTTCTTCTAATATTTTCCTTGTCTTCTCCGTTGTGCCAGCTGGCATGGAAATCTTGTAACGCCCCTCGTGCTCCGGGAAGACACGGCGATTTTTCGGGACGGGCACAACCTCTTTGGGTATGTCAGATCTTAGGCCGGTTATCACTGTCGTTGGTGTCTTCGGTCTAGATTCTACTGTTTAAGAAAAGATGTTATAATTTCTTAAACGTTGTTCAAAAAGGTTGAACATTTAAAACTTTAATATCCTGTCAGAAATTCAGAATACATTCAAAATGTTATTCTCAATTTGACAATGAATAGACACACATTATTTAGAAGATTGACTGAAACTTGTTATTCAAAATGGCTGAACTTTAATATACTGTCAGAAATACAAAATACATTCAAAATGTTATTCTCAATTTGACAATGAATAAACACATATTATTTTACATTACATGTTAACAATAATGCTCAGGAAACACAGCTTGAAGAACCATATTGATTTTAATTCCAACACTACTGCTAGAGATGAAGATATAATATTATTGTTACTGTACTAACTGTCGCAAAATCTCACTGCTTCTGACAAATACAAAGTTTCTCCTTACAAATGTTGGATCAGATCTGTTATGGTCCCTAGAATTATGGTTAATGTATACAATACATACAAGTTATCAGAACAAACCTGGGCTTGAGGTTGGATTACCGAGCCTGGCAGACAGTTCCTTGGAGATCTTTGGTGATGTTGACTGTACCAGTAATGGAGAGGCACTTCTGTCTGAACCAATGTAATGGCCAATGGTACGACTGGCAGCTGAAATAATGTGTAGGAACAAATTTAAAACAAAGCCAATCTGCATTTAATATTTAAAATATAATGATGAAACATTGATTTTGCCTACTGAAATCTTGTTCTGTCATATAAAACTTTAAAAGAAAGGTTTCAGGCTATATTTCTGTCATGAGTATCGGGTAGGGAATTTCAAGCCGGGGTATAAATAATATATACTGAGACTGATGAAACAGTCATACAAAGTTTGGAATTTTCCTATCTGGACCGGTTACCCACGATTGACTCTTTTTCTTGTATATCTCTGACATTTTATTCCTGATGTTGATGGTTTGAAACAGTATTTATGTTTATAACAAATACTTACTACTGTATACTTACGTGTTGATCTCTTTGGTGGCAGTAGTTCTTGTGTAGGAGTGCTGACCCTCACAGATGTGGTACCCAGTGCTTTGTCCCGCATATCCTTAAACATATTAGAAAGTATTTTCATTTAGCAAAAAAAAAAGGTGAATTTATAAAAATAAATAAAACAGGTTATCTTTTAAATTGACTGGAATTCAAAATTTCATATATATATAGTGTTCAATGGCACTATGCCCGGCATGTTTATCAATTTTTTTAAAAAATGTATATATATAGAACAAACTGTGCAGAAATATTCAAGAAATCCCTAAATACCTGAGTGAACACAGTCTTGGAATGTTTGAGAATGGCTATGACATCCCCGAGGATGGTGATGCCCATTTCCTTGAGATACTCCTTGGTAAGGTCGTTCAACATTGACCTGCTGATACGGTGGTCAGTAAAGGTCACACCGTAGTTGGCCGCATCACCTACCGGAATTCCGGCCTCCTTAAAAAACTTTATCCAGAAGGACATATCTGAAAATAAACATCACATGGACCGGTATAAAACTATGCCTATCACTGAAGGACTGGTGATGAATACCCCCTCTTTTTTGCTCTAGCCGATGATGGGTCATCAGTTGTTATGAGTATATGAAGTTTGGGAACAATCCATTCAAAAGTGTTTCGAGATATACGGTCATTAGGTCATAAGTTGTTAAGAGTATACGAAGTTTGTGAACAATCCATTCAAAACAGTCTATTAAATCATTTTAGAATTATTTTATTTTTTGAATTTTTTGATTCTTGGTTTCAAGAAACTCATTACTCAATGAGTGATACAAACAATCTTAATCCGTTACTCAGAGCAATTAAAAGGCTCATTCAGTTCTGAGAACACACTGAGTTGCATCATCATAGCATGCCGTTATGTCATAATAGCATGACGTGATGTCATAATACCAGGGTGTGATGTCATAATATGAAATCAGTTAATTTAAAGCTCACTACATTCTCAAAACACACTGAGGTTTTACTGGACATTGAGTAATAAGGTTCTTGAAACCCAGAAAGCCAAATTTCTAATAATAAAATAATTCTAAAATGATTTAATAGACTGTTTCAAAAGTGTTTCGAGATATACGGTCATAAGGTCATCAGTTGTTAAGAGTATATGAAGTTTGTGAACAATCCATTCAAAAATGTTTGAGATATGCAAGTATTAAAAATGTGTTACGCAACGGGACGGGACACAAATGTGTGACTGGACACGACAGGCGATATACATGCATAGACACACTATTGTCAATATTTACACGCGATGTTGCTTGTTATGTATGGACAACTAATAAATAAGTCTTACACTGAATGGGAGGGTGTGAACAACAATAAACCCAAACAGTGTATTAGCCAACCGTGCAGCCGTTGAAACAAGAGATAATTTGAAACAAGAGGCCCAAGAGGGCCTGTGGACGCTCTGCTGGTCAAAGATAAAGTTTCAAAAATGGCGATGACATATGCAACTAGGCTTGGTACTGATCATCCATGCCAAGATTCATTGAAATCCAGCCAGGAGATCAGGAGAATTAGTTGGACAAAGTTTGTGCATTTAAAAAAACATTAAAAGGGTCAAAAATCATTCAACCAGAACATTGCAATGACAAGTGCAAATAGGCTTGATCATCCCCACCAACATTAGTTGAAATCAGGCAAGGAGTTCATAAGAGACTAATCTGGACAAAGTTTGTGTATTAAAACATTTAAAGGGACATAACTCTGCCAAGAATCATTGAACTGGAATATGGCGATGATATGCACAACAAGGCTTGATACTGATCATCCTTGTCAGGTTTCATTGAAATCTGGTTCACGAGAACTAGCCGGGAAAAAGTTAATCATCCCTAAAAAGTTTTGTTTAAATCCTGCCAGGGGTTCAGGAGAAAGTTTGTGTATTAAAACTTTTAAAGGGCCACAACTCCACCAAAATCACTGGAACACGGTGACTACAGAGGCCCTCCCAGGGGTTTTGGGGATCTGGGGAACATGGCTAATTACTTTTAGGGATCTGGGGAGCATTGTCAATTAGTTTAAGGGATCCAGGGATCAAAGGCCTACTTTTAGGGATCTAGGGAAATGTGTCCAAAAGGGAAATAAATGAAAAAGTACCTAAATTTACGTACAATTGCTATGATTTACTTTTAAGACATGACATTTGGACTGCTGATCACTGGTGACTGCTTTTGACGGCTTTCAGTATTATCTTTTTAGTTGGGCCTATCGCTCAACTGGCAAGAATATCAAATTTCCTGTTCAACTGAAAGCGTTTGCACGGCGATGAACATTTGCCATGTTAGCGCAACTTATCACAGATCAGCACAGCTTCCGTCCATGGTTTCTTTTTTGCGGCGACTACTCCTGTAACTAATTGGATTTTCAAGAAACTTTACACTACTGACAAGCATATAAAAGGTTACGATACCTGTCCAATGCCTCGCTTTTCAGATATATTCTGGAGAGCGTTTCAAGGTCATGGACCTCTTGTTTCATCATCAATTGTTTTGTGAAAATGTAAAAAAATAAATAAAAAATAACTGGAGCCAAATACGTCGATATGAAGAATCTGTACCTGTTACTGTGGCTATATAAAAACATGGCTAAGAAAAACTCACAGAATGCTGTTTTTTTTTATTATGATGTGTACAAGGTAAAAGCAGTCCAGAGAAGACTACAGTATATGTTTTACATCAGGGTTATTCACAGGGGTCTGGCTCATGTGATTTGTCGCTAAATACCAGTTTAAATCGAACAAAATTAAAGAAGACATCTGAGTCCACCATGTTCTTCTTTCCTACCATTCAGTTCTATTCTAATATATGGCTGCTGGACTTAGATGTCTTCCTCACTCATGTAGGATAATTGTGTTCGATTTCAACTGGTATTTAGCGACAAATCACGAGCCGGACCCCTATGCTTTTAGGGAACTATGTTTAACACTTTTGGGGATCTAGGGAACAGTGTAAATACTTTTAGGGATCTAGGGACCATGGGCAAAATACTTTTGGGGAACTTTGGCAAATTCTTTTGGGGATCTGGGGAACAATGGCCATAACTTTAAGGGATCTGGGGAACAAAGACCCCCCACCCCTGAGAGGGCCTTACTATATGTACAACTAGGCTTGGTACTGACCATCCCTGCAAAGTTTCACTGAGAAGGCCATTTCATCGTAATGAGGCCAAAATATATCATATTCAGAAAATCAAGGGCCGTAACTCCAGTGTAAATGGTCCAATCTGGCTGGTTTTCAAACTTGACTGAGCTTTTATTGATATTAACAATCTGGTAAAGTTTGGTAAAGATCTGATGAGAAATGAAGGACGTAATGGCTTAACAAGGCAAAATATAGTATTTTAAACTAAATCAAAGGCCATACTTTGGTCAAATTTCGTTAAAAACAAAAAAAAAATTAAAAAAATTTAAAAAAAATAAAAAAAAATAATAAAAAAAAATAATATAAAAGCAATCTGCGAATCCACATGTCTCGCCTAACGGGGGGGTGACTTAAAATTAAACAAGTCAATGATGCTTAAATGAAAGTTTGTAAACATTTAAGTTACTAAAAATAATTGAGTTTGCAGAGATGACAATTAAATGCATTTGTTTAAAAACAAAATGCCATAACTCCAGCGTAAATGGTCCAATCTGGCTGGTTTTCGAACTTGTCTGAGATTGATATTAACAATCTGGTAAAGTTTGGTAAAGATCTGATGAGAAATGAAGGCCCTAACGTCTTAACAAGGCAAAATATAGTATTTTAAACTAAATCAAAGGCCATAGTTTCGTCAAATTTCGTTAAAAAAAAAAATTGATAAAAAAAAAAAAAAAAATTTGATGAAAAAATAAAAGAAATTCGGGAATACACGTCTTGCCTAACGGGGACGGGACTTAAAAATAAACAGGTCAATGATGCTTAAATGAAAGTTTGTAAACATTTTAGTTACTGAAAACAACGGAGTTTGCTGAGATGACAATTAAGTGCATTTGTTTAAAAACAAAATGTCATTCTATTAAGAAATGAAGTAGCTACAGATTTAATAAAGGAAAATACAATATAGCATTTTTCAATAAATCAAGGGCCATAACTCTTGTCGTTACTAACAAGATCTAGCTGGTTTTCAAACTTGACCAAGATTTCATTGATATACAGCAATTGCACAAGTAGACATCGTACTGCATGATGCTTCCTGCCTTTCGTCGAAATCCAAGAAGGCGTTTAGGAGGATTAGCAACGACAAGAGATTCAAAGTAAAAATAACAAACCGAAAAAAGAGCAATATGCACAAGTAGACATCATACCAAGGTATCCTGCTAAAAATCTGGTAAAGTTTGGTAAAGATCAGCCTTAACTCAGTTGTTACTGATCCGATCTGGCGGCTTTTTAAACTTGTCTGAGCTTTCATTGGTACTAACAATCTGGTAAAGTTTGGTAAAGACCAGATGAACAAGAAATCCGTGGATTCACATGTCTCGCCTAACCGGGGCTGGACTTAAAAATAAAAAGGTCAATGATGCTAAATGAAAGTTTGCAAACATTTTAGTAACTTAAAACAATTGAGTTTGCCGTTTGCTGAGATGACATTTAAGTGCATTTGTTTAAAAACAAAATGCCATTCTATTAAAAACAAGAGGCCCAAGAGGGCCTGTGGATGCTCTACTTGCTAAAACGGCTCTTATATCAAGGGTTGTCGACATATAATTCCCATCAGCAGAGCTCCAAATAAGATGCGTTTTTGCGTTTTCATTATAAATATAATGCTGAAAACGCAAAAAGGCATCTTATTTAATATATATTATTATTAAAATATTATTTAACTGAAAACGCATTGGAAATCAAACTAAAGGGTAAAAAAACGCATTTAAAAAGTCCGATCAGCATTGCGATTCAAACATGCGCGTATCCTCGACTGCAACTTCAGAACAACATTCACGCTGCGGTCGCAGAAACAAATCGAGCACGCCCTTGGCACTGGTTCCCGTTCTCTATCCGCTTTTACTGGATGAGACCTTAAAGTTCGGAAACCATCGGAATCCCGTAGACGCATTGTAAGCGTTTTATGATCCTGCGAATTGCGTCAAAATGGCGAACAGGAGCAAACCCGGTAGGATAAAAAGGAAATCCAGCGGTCCAGCGTGTTGAAATTCTTCAAGCGTGAGGAAAAATCAACAACGGAATCGGTCGTACGAGAGGTTTTGGAAGAAATTGTAAATAAGAAGGAAAAATCGTCAGAGAAAGACGCTGGTTGGTTATTAACAGTTATTAACAGTTTAAGTTTAAGTTTGACGGAAAGGAACAGGGAGTGGTGTTACATGTAGTTCATACAGACAGACTAATGTACAGGTAAGAGCAGTTTACTTAAAGTGTTTGGGGTGGGAGTGAAGAAAAGCATTGCAATTTCAGTTTTCAGCATTACAAAAAAATTGAAGGGGTAAATCAGCTTTACGTTTGAAAATTATCTGGAGCTCTGCATCAGTATTTTTTTTTTAAACATTGCAAAAACAACAAGGATAGAATGGCCTTAGATCGCTCACCTGGTAATCATGGGCATTAAGTCTGCTGTGTCTAGTCTGGCATAGGTATTTTTTCATTTGTCCCACTTTCTTCTATGAATGAAATTTCATAAAAATGGGGGTGGGGGGGTGGGGAGGGTTATATTAACATTCTAAACAAATATGGTAAAGATCAGATAAAAAATGAAGTAACTACAGATTTAACAAAGGAAAATACAATATAGCATTTTTCAACAAAACAAGGGCCATAACCTGTCGTTTTCGAACTTGTCCAAGATTTCATTGATATACCGCGCTTTGCACAACCAGACATACTGAGGCATCCTGCCAAATTTTGTAGAAATTCAACAAGCCTTTTAGAAGGAGTAGCAGGGTTCTCCACAGGATTATTTTCAAGAATAGTGGCATTTACCTCGTGCTGGGGGAGGGTACGGGAGGTTTCCCCCTCCTGTGTTCGATTTTTTTGGCTTTTAGCAACTGCCTGTATTGACGGTGAGGCACTCTTTTGTGTGATATTAGTGATGTTAGGAAGCCATATATAATTATATATTTATGATAATAAACAATATAATAAATAATCCATGTTTTAAGATTTTTATTTAAAAAAAAAAACTCATAAAAATATTTACTAAAAATAAGTTCATACACAATAATACATACACAATAATACATACACAATAATACAACTTACACATCAACACAACATGCAACATCTGAAATACATACAATAAACAATAATAAATAATCCATGTTTTAATACACGAGGAAGAAGAAAACATACATACAAAGATTTATTATAAGTTTATACACAATAATACAACATATACACCAACACATCATGCACACATATAATACCATCAACTACACAATATTCATCCCTGAAAATAAAACAGCACATTTGATAATACTTAAAAAATATAACCTTAGCACTCAAATAAATCCAACACAAGTTAGCCCATTCAATGTCTTGACTTGTACATATTAGCTAGCAGTTCCTATTCAGATGCTTGACCTTCTAGGTCTGGCCATGTGCCATTCTTTCACTGCCCTGTCATATTCAAACTCTGATGGAGGTGGGCCCTGCATTGTTACTGCCAGCAGTGCATTGAGAACTCTGTTACACAGAGTTGACCTGTGCTGTCTTAATTCTCTCGAGTGTAGAGAATCCCCTCTCGCAATCTGCTGTTGATGTTGGAAGAAGCAGACCAACAGCTGCAATATTGTACAAGTTGGGGTGAGACTCCTGTAGCTCTCTGTCATTCTTTGTAACCTCCCTCACTTGTCTCCACTCGATCATCATTGAATCTTCATCCAGGTTAAAGTGGCGGGCCAAGGTCTGAAGAAACATATATAAATAATTTAATATATTATAAATATATAATAGACCAACACGCTTAATAATAGTAATAACTGAATTATTTTTGTTTTATTTTGTACGTAATTTCTAGTATTTTTGTTTTCAAAATATTGACAAGCTTTGAAGTAAACAGATAAATAAACTACCTTCATTTCTTCTCTATTTTTTTAAATGACCAGATATTATCCCAAAATTGCTATTTATTTTATTTATTAAGGCACAAACTTAAATCAAATGACAATCAAAACAAGTATACTTACTTACGCAAAACAAATAAACTCTTGTGTCATGATGAGCACATCGCATCTTTCATTTCCGTCTTGAACAATACACGTAAGCCGATACACAAACTGCCAATATTAACAAACTTTCCAGTTCAACTGCTTTAAGTTACATTCTCCCATCCCAATTATCTCCCAATTACTGATTAATCCACAACAACCCGACATAATCCAATCAACTCGTAATAATTGCAATTTGTTGTCAACAATCCACTTATCACACAGCGTGTTTTCGCACCTTCTGCATACTGCATAGATCAGTCACGTGTTACTTGTGTGTATTGTTTGACGCGAGTTTATGAAATTTGTGTACGGTGCGCATAAGGGTTTTTAAAGGCGGTGTTTGCCTTCAGATCAAAGCACCGCGCTCTGGTTTTTAAGCATAGCGGCGCAGTTTAGGCACCGCGGGATGTAAGATTTTGGAAGTCAAGCGCAGCGGCTCCGCTATGCTTAAATGGCCTGTGGAGAACCCTGAGTAGTGCCGACAAGAAATTTAAAGTAAAAAATGTCAAAGTGCCATAACTCCGTCATAAATCAGCGAACTGGAACAAAAGCGTGATATGCACAACTAGACATCTTACCGATGCTTCCTGCCAACTTTCGTCGAAATCCAACAAGGTGTTTAGGAGGAGTAGTGCCGAAAAGAAATTTAAAAGCTAAAAATTTCAAGGGGCCATAACTCCATCAAAAATCAACGAAACAGGCACAACTAGAAATCATAGCAATGCTTCCTGCTAACACGGCGTTAACAGCAAAAAAAATATTTAAAAAGTAATTAAAACAAGAGGTCAATGACCTTGAAGCTCTACTGATTGATTTTGATTTCCGGAAGTAGTCGCTACAAACTTGTTTTTTGAAAATTTATTTTTAGCCGTGGCGGCCATCTTGAAATTCCGGCCGACCTGAAATTTTGCTAGGATCAATAAGACATCAAGAGCAAAATTCCTGTGAAGTTTCATGAAAATCCGTCAAGTAGTTTCAGAGGAGTAGTCGCTTCAAGTTTTCATTATATAACTCTATGTAAACAAAGATGGCCGCTGACAGCCATGTTTAACATCGAATTAAAACGATTTTTGACAGGACCAACAACATGTCATGCTGATCATTTTAGAAAAAGTCCCATATCAATATCACTTATAGTTTTCAAGAAGTAGTCGCTACAAACTTGGATTTTGAACATCTATTTTTAGCCGTGGCGGCCATCTTGAAATTCCGGCCGACCTGAAATTTTGCTAGGATCAATTAGACATCAAGAGCAAAATTCCTGTGAAGTTTCATGAAAATCCGTCAAGTAGTTTCAGAGGAGTAGTCGCTTCAAGTTTTCATTATATAACTCTATGTAAACAAAGATGGCCGCTGACAGCCATGTTTAACATCGAATTAAAACGATTTTTGACAGGACCAACAACATGTCATGCTGATCATTTTAGAAAAAGTCCCATATCAATATCACTTATAGTTTTCAAGAAGTAGTCGCTACAAACTTGGATTTTGAACACCTATTTTTAGCCATGGCGGCCATCTTGAATTTCCGGCCGACCTGAAATTTTGCTAGAATCAATTAGACATCAAGAGCAACATTCCTGTGAAGTTTCATGAAAATCCGTCAAGTAGTTTCAGAGAAGTAGTCGCTACAAGTTTTCATTATATAACTCTATGTAAACAAAGATGGCCACTGGCAGCCATGTTTAACGTCAAATCAAAATAATGTTGGACTCGGATAACCATCATGTCATGCTGATCATTTTAGAAAAAGTCCCATATCAATATCAGTTTTTCACTTATAGTTTTCATGAAGTAGTCGCTACAAACTTATTTTTTAAAAATCTATTTTTCATTATATATTTTCTATTTCAAGCGCCCATCTTGAATTTACGGACGACCTGAAATTTTGCTAGGATCAATTAGACATCAAGAGCAACATTCCTGTGAAGTGTAGTTTCAGAGGAGTAGTCGCTACAAGTTTTCATTATATAACTCTATGTAAACAAAGATGGCCACTGGCGCCCATGTTTAATGTCGAATCAAAATAAATTTCGACAAGGATCAACATCATGTCATACTGATCATTTTAGAAAAAGTCCCATATCAATATCACTTATAGTTTTCAAGAAGTAGTCGCTACAAACTTGTATTTTAAAAATCTGTTTTTAGCCATGGTGGCCATCTTCAATTTCTGGCCGACCTAAAAAAAATCTGGGATCAGTTAGACATCAAGAGCAACATTCCTGTGAAGTTTCATAAAAATTTGTCAAGTAGTTTCAGAGGAGTAGTCACTACAAGTTTTTACTATATAAATATATGTAAACAAAGATGGCCGCTAGCGGCCATGTTTAAAGTCGCATCGAAATAAATTTCGACAAGGATCAACATCATGTCATGCTGATCATTTTAGAAAGTTTTATTCAAGAAGTAGTCGCTACAAACTTATTTTTTAAAAATCTATTTTTAGCTGTGGCAGCCATCTTGAATTTCACATCAACATACATTTTTGCTAGGATCAACTAGACTTCATGGGCATCTATTCTGTAAAGTTTCATGAAAATCCATTCAGTAGTTTCAGAGGAGTAGTCGCTACAAACTTGTATTTTGAAAATTTATTTTTAGCCATGGTGGCCATCTTCAATTTCCGGCCGTCCTGAAATTTTGCTAGGATCAATTAGACATCAAGAGCAACATTCCTGTAAAGTTTCATGAAAATCCGTCTATTAGTTTCAGAGGAGTAGTCGCTACAAGTTTTCATTATATAAGTCTATGTAAACAAAGATGGCCGCTGGCAGCCATGTTTAACGTCGAGTCAAAATAATTTTCGACAAGGATCAACTCATCATGTCATGCTGATCATTTAGGAAAAGACGCATATCAATATCACTTATAGTTTTCAAGAAATAGTCAGGGGTTCCGTTAATGGGCGTACGGCCGTAAATTACGTCCAAAAATCATAGTTGTACGGCGAAAATTAACATCAAAGGCGTACAGTGTACTTCCAAAAACTTCAAAGTACGCCGCGATCGTTTACTACGGACGTCCCATAATCTGTAAATTACCGATTATAGCCCCGCCCATCTAATCTAATTTCATTTGAGACTGCCGACGTAACAAGTTGTAAAGCAATTAAAACTCAGTGGAGCCTGTAATTGACAGGTAAATCCGGTTTTGTCCAGTTTTTATCAAGGGTCACACGCATGACTGGTGAGAGGAGAGCGTGTTAATTAGATAATTGGCCTAGCCACGCATTTCACAAAATGAACGCCAAATTGCTGAATTAATATTTATTAACCACAAAGTTGAAACTCCTTACACAAACAGATTATACTTTTAAGGATATTTCTTTATATCTTTGTGTCATTTTTCTATGTATTTATCAAAGTTACAAATAGAAACGAAGTACGACAAACAATATTTAATAATCTCTAACCTAGGGGAGAGAACTCTTCGCAAATGGAGACTAAACACGGAAGTGAAATTATCACTGGCAAAAACAATCGATTGCTTTGATAATAAATTAAAGAATCTGTTACATTTATTCCTACGATTGACAGTATTACATACCTTTCATTAATGTATGCCAATTTAAAAGCTTTCCTGGACTGATAAATTGAAAACTGTTTGCAAAATATAATGTACTATATAAAACTTGTGGGTGGGGTATGGCACGCAAAGAGAAATTAAGTATTTTTAGTTTGAAACCGTTTATATAATGAGGTCATCCAATATTTTCTTTTATAAACATATAGATGATTATAATTATCCTTTTTTTCTTTTTAACAATTTAGATGTGTTGTTTCCCTCACTACCACGTGGAATCACTGACTCTAAGACTATGAATGGCATGCCCAAACACTGGAACTTCCTAAATTTTCACCATGAACTTCCAAATTTGATACACAGGAAGTTCGAACTTCCTAAATTTGAACCTTAGTGGAAGCCCTGAATAGTCGCTACAAACTTGTATTTTGAAAACCTATTTTTAGCCATGGCGGCCATCTTGAATTTCCGGCCGACCTGAAATTTTGCTAGGATCAATAAGACATCAAGAGCAACATTCCTGTGAAGTTTCATGAAAATCTGTGAAGTAGTTACAGAGGAGTAGTCGCTACAAGTTTTTACTAAGCAACTCTATGTAAACAAAGATGGCCGTGGCAGCCATGTTTAACGTTGAATCAAAATGATTTTCTATAAGGACCAACATCATGTCATGCTGATCATGTTAGAAAAAGTCCCATATCAATATCACTTAGTTTTCAAGAAGTAGTCGCTACAAACTTGTTTTTTAAAAATCTATTTTTAGATTTGGTGGCCATCTTGGATTTCACATCAACATGAATTTTTGCTAGGATCAACTAGACTCCATGGGCAACATTTCTGTAAAGTTTCATGAAAATCTATTCAGTAGTTTCAGAGGAGTAGTCGCTACAAAAAAAAAGTTAACGGACAGACGGACGGACGCCGCACCACGGCATAAGCTCTGCTGATCTCTGATCAGTAGAGCTAAAAATAACAAGCAATTTTTAGTGATTTTTATTTTACAAGTTTTGTTACCATGGCAACCACATTTCTTCAGAAGTATTGTCAAAATTTTGGCCAAGCGGTTTCTGAGGAGAAGTCGTTTGAATGATGACGGACGGACAGAATGATGACGGACGAAGAGTGATCCCAATAGATCACATCGAGCCTTCGGCTCAGGTGATCTAAAAATAAATAAAAATATTTTAAAAAATAAATAAGAAAATTAAAAATAATATGATAATAATAATACAAGAGGTCAATGACCTTGAAGCTCTACTGATTGATTTTGATTTCAGGAAGTAGTCGCTACAGACTTGTTTTTTGAAAATCTATTTTTAGCTGTGGCGGCCATCTTGAATTTCCGGCCGACCTGAAATTTTGCTAAGATCAATAAGACATTAAGAGCAACATTCCTGTGAAGTTTCATGAAAATCCGTCAGGTAGTTTCAAAGAAGTAGTCGCTACAAGTTTTCATTATATAACTCTATGTAAACAAAGCAGCCACGTTTAAGGTCAAATCAAAACGATTTTCGACAAGGACCAACATCATGTCATACTGATCATTTTAGAAAAAGTCCCATATCAATATCTCTTATTGTTTTGAAGAAGTAGTCGCTACAAATTTATTTATTTTAAATCTATTTTTAGCTGTGGCGGCCATCTTGAATTTCC
Organism: Cyrtodaria siliqua; assembly: GCA_037043455.1. Taxonomy (NCBI): domain Eukaryota; kingdom Metazoa; phylum Mollusca; class Bivalvia; order Adapedonta; family Hiatellidae; genus Cyrtodaria; species Cyrtodaria siliqua. The sequence continues at coordinate 298,376 of JAWPHD010000852.1, forward strand.
GGCCGACCTGAAATTTTTCTAGGATCAACTAGACATCAAGAGCAACATTCCTGTGAAGTTTCATGAACATTCGTCAAGTAGTTTCAGAGGAGTAGTCGCTACAAGTTTTTACTATATAACTCTATGTAACCAAAGATGGCCACTGGCAGCCATGTTTAACGTCGAATCAAAATAATTTTCCACAAGGATCTACATCATGTCATGCTGATCATTTTAGAAAAAGTCCCATATCAATATCTCTTATTGTTTTGAAGAAGTAGTCGCTACAAATTTATTTATTTTAAATCTATTTTTAGCTGTGGCGGCCATCTTGAATTTCCGGCCGACCTGAAATTTTGATAGGATCAATTAGACATCAAGAGCAACATTCCTGTAAAGTTTCATGACAATCCGCCAAGTAGTTTCAGAGGAGTAGTCGCTACAAGTTTTTACTATATAACTCTATGTAAACAAAGATGGCCACTGGCAGCCATGTTTAACATTGAATCAAAACGATTTTTGACTAGGATCAACATCATGTAATGCTGATCATTTTAGAAAAAGTCCCATATCAATATCACTTATAGTTTTCAAGAAGTAGTCGCTACAAACTTATTTTTTAAAAATCTATTTTTAGCTGTGACGGCCATCTTGAATTTCCGGCCGACCTGAAATTTTTCTAGGATCAATTAGACATCAAGAGCAACATTCCTGTAAAGTTTCATGAAAATCCGCCAAGTAGTTTCAGAGAAGTAGTCGCTACAAGTTTTTATTATATAACTCTATGTAAACAAAGATGGCCGCTGGCAGCCATGTTTAACGTTGAATCAAAACGATTTTTGACTAGGATCAACATCATGTCATGCTGATCATTTTAGAAAAAGTCTCATATCAATATCACTTATAGTTTTCAAGAAGAAGTCGCTACAAACTTGTATTTTAAAACTCTATTTTTAGCTTTGGCGGCCATCTTGGATTTCACATCAACATGAATTTTTGCTAGGATCAACTAGACTTTATGGGCAACATTTCTGTAAAGTTTCATGAATATCCATCCAGTAGTTTCAGCTGTGAAGTCGCTACAAATAAAAGTTTACGGACAGACGGACGACGGACACGGCACCACGGCATAAGCTCTGCTGATCTCTGATCAGTAGAGCTAAAAACAAGAGGTCAATGACCTTGAAGCTCTACTGATTGATTTTGATTTCAGGAAGTAGTCCCTACAGACTTGTTTTTTGAAAATCTATTTTTAACCGTGGCGGCCATCTTGAATTTCCGGCCGACCTGAAATTTTGCTAAGATCAATAAGACATTAAGAGCAACATTCCTGTGAAGTTTCATGAAAATCCGTCAGGTAGTTTCAAAGAAGTAGTCGCTACAAGTTTTCATTATATAACTCTATGTAAACAAAGCAGCCATGTTTAAGGTCAAATCAAAACGATTTTCGACAAGGACCAACATCATGTCATACTGATCATTTTAGAAAAAGTCCCATATCAATATCTCTTATTGTTTTGAAGAAGTAGTCTTTACAAACTTATTTATTTTAAATCTATTTTTAGCTGTGGCGGCCATCTTGAATTTCCGGCCGACCTGAAATTTTTCTAGGATCAACTAGACATCAAGAGCAACATTCCTGTGAAGTTTCATGAACATCCGTCAAGTAGTTTCAGAGGAGTAGTCGCTACAAGTTTTTACTATATAACTCTATGTAACCAAAGATGGCCACTGGCAGCCATGTTTAACGTTGAATCAAAATAATTTTCCACAAGGATCTACATCATGTCATGCTGATCATTTTAGAAAAAGTCCCATATCAATATCACTTATAGTTTTCAAGAAGTAGTCGCTACAAACTTATTTTTTAAAAATCTATTTTTAGCTGTGACGGCCATCTTGAATTTCTGGCCGACCTGAAATTTTTCTAGGATCAATAAGACATCAAGAGCAACATTCCTGTGAAGTTTCATGACAATCCGCCAAGTAGTTTCAGAGGAGTAGTCGCTACAAGTTTTTACTATATAACTCTATGTAAACAAAGATGGCCGCTGGCAGCCATGTTTAACGTTGAATCAAAACAATTTTTGACTAGGATCAACATCATGTAATGCTGATCATTTTAGAAAAAGTCCCATATCAATATCACTTATAGTTTTCAAGAAGTAGTCGCTACAAACTTATTTTTTAAAAATCTATTTTTAGCTGTGACGGCCATCTTGAATTTCCGGCCGACCTGAAATTTTTCTAGGATCAATTAGACATCAAGAGCAACATTCCTGTAAAGTTTCATGACAATCCGCCAAGTAGTTTCAGAGAAGTAGTCGCTACAAGTTTTTACTATATAACTCTATGTAAACAAAGATGGCCGCTGGCAGCCATGTTTAACGTTGAATCAAAACGATTTTTGACTAGGATCAACATCATGTCATGCTGATCATTTTAGAAAAAGTCCCATATCAATATCACTTATAGTTTTCAAGAAGAAGTCGCTACAAACTTGTATTTTAAAACTCTATTTTTAGCTTTGGCGGCCATCTTGGATTTCACATCAACATGAATTTTTGCTAGGATCAACTAGACTTTATGGGCAACATTTCTGTAAAGTTTCATGAATATCCATCCAGTAGTTTCAGCTGTGAAGTCGCTACAAATAAAAGTTTACGGACAGACAGACGGACGGACGACGCACCACGGCATAAGCTCTGCTGATCTCTGATCAGTAGAGCTAAAAAAAAGTTTAAAAAATAAATAAAATATAAGTTTGTTTGGTTAAGATTGCTCAAGAAATGTAGTCTGTACCGTTTTAACATGTAAAACTGCATCTTTTGCTAATTCAGGGGTCATAACTCTGGTGTTACTGGTCCGATCTTGCCCATTATCAAACTCGTCCGAGATCTTATGGTCATATACAGTCTGTGCAAGTTTGGTTAAGATTGCTCAAGAATGTGGCCTCTATCTTGTGAACAAGATGAACAAGGGTCAAAACTCCGTTATACCAGTCTACCAGTCAGAACTGGCTGGTTTTCCAACTCGTCCGAGCTTTCATTGATATCAACCATCTGGTAAAGTTTGAAAAAGTTTGGATGAAAAATTTGTGTTGAGGCTAATCCAGACTTCACTACCATATGTTATAATCAACCTTATTAAAGTATCAAATAATTTACAGCTAATATCTAATGGAACATCTGTAAAATAGGTCATCTGCTGCAAGCTTTAAATTACCATTAAAGAACAATATAATTCCTAAATATTTGTATTGATCAACAATTTCAATACTGTTATCATTAAATTTAAAATCAAAATTATCACATTTCCTTCTACCCTTGCTGAATATCATCACTTTAGTTTTAATTAGATTTACTTCTAGCTGCCAATCTTTGCAATAATTTTGAAGTGATAATAAACAGTTATTTAGTCCTGAGCTACTCTCAGACAGGGCAAGTAAGTCATCAGCAAAGAGAAGTTGATTTAAATAAGTGTTCTGTAATAAAATAGGGTCTGATGTATTTCTCTTCTTTTTTTTTAATATTTGCGGCTCAAGTGCCAATGAAATATATATTAAAATTGAACGGTAAAAAATAAACCAAATAGCAAAACCCTTATCTAAGCTCTGTCTATAGACCTTTTCATCTTTTCATTCTTTTTCATATATTCGTGTCAAGGTAGAAATAGGAAGATTTCCGCATGAGCTATAAATTATTTTTCGGGTAGGAAAACGGTTAATTTCACTAGATACTCACAATTTCTTATAAAACAAATCAGGCATATGGGAGATCAGTGTTTCATTTATGTAATGGCTGAATACTAATGACGAATAAGCAAATGATCTTTCGTAATTTTAATGTTTTTTACCTGATGTTGTTGTCGCCATCTCAGTTTCTTGAAGTTTGGATGCCTTCTAATGTTTTCCTATCTTTTCATATTGATCCAGATCATGGAAGCGCTCATGGATAATCGTTTCAATGACAGAGATTTTTTTTTAAAATGACAGCAATCACGTCTTTTGAAGAATTCATCAAAGGTCTGTATCTTTTTAACATACATTCCGCAACACTTATAATGTGTAAGTCGTGTGACCGACTGATTGATTCCTAGGTATTTCTTCTGTTTTCTTTCTTCCTAAGAAACCACAGGTCTCCACTACAGGATAGAGAGAAGAAGAAATTGTGTTGTAGTATAAGAATATATAAATACAAGCATATGATACAAGACTCGGTTTTTCGCGGATTTTTTTTTTACTTCTTTAATGGTCCGTGCGTAAATGTCACCCAGCCTACCTCACATGCTGGAGCTGGAATCCACAAAATGCCGGTTGGTGAACAGTGCCCGCTGTACTTCCCATTCCACGCTACAAATCTGGACACCAAGGTCCCATATTACCTCCAGGCATGAGACCCCCAGAGCCTCATCACCACCCATGGGTCACAGGGCATCTCAGGGTCCCATTCTGTGGGTCTGCCTGGATTCCAGGGCCTCTACTGGTCCTCCACATATGCCCCTGTATCCAGGTCACAAACCACAGACTAGTTCAACGCATGCACCTTTAACCTCTACCTCCGGTTATCCTACCTGCCCTCTAGGACCGCCCAGCTTTTCCAGTTTGAGATTCACTTGACCGTTACAGCTGCTTTGTTCAAAAGCCTCGCTCCACTGCAATTCCTGTGGAGTCCCGTCCCTGCGCAGCCGTGGCTAGATTGTTTCTGCCTACTATTCTACCCAGGACTCCACCTCCCTCTGGAAGAATGTACATTTCTTATTCTTCAACATTAAACCATACTGCCTACAACTAGCCAAGGCCTCGGTCAAGTTCCCCATGATTTCTACCCAATACCAGGACATCATCCAAAAAAGCCAGCATCGTCTTTCAGTTTAGACCCCGGAGCACCAGGTTCATTAAACCAGACCCCAGAGCACCAGGTTCATCAAACCAGACCCCGGAGCACCAAGTTCATAAAACCAGACCCTGGAGCACCAAGTTCATAATACCAGACCCTGGAGCACCAGGTTCATCAAACCAGACCCCGGAGCACCAGGTTCATCAAACAAGACCAAGGAGCACCAGGTTCATCTAACCAGGCCAAGGAGCACCATGTTCATCAGTTCAGACCCTTAGCATCAGGTTCATCAAACCAGACCCTTGAAAACCAGGTTCATCAAACCAGACCCCGGAGCACCAGGTTCATCAAACCAAATCCCTGAGCACCAGGTTCATCAAACCAGACCCCGGAGTACCAGGTTCATCAGTTCAGACCCAGGAGTACCAGGTTCATCAAACCAGACCCCGGAGCACCAGGTTTATCAAACCAGACCCCTGAGCACCAGGTTCATCAATTCAGACCCCTGAGTACCAGGTTCATCAAACCAGACCCCGGAGTACCAGGTTCATCAATTCAGACCCCGGAGCGCCAGGTTCATCAATTCAGACCCCTTAGCATCAGGTTCATCAGTTCAGACCCCGGAGTACCAGGTTCATCAGTTCAGACCCTGGAGTACCAGGTTCATCAATTCAGACCCCGGAGCCCCAGGTTCATCAGACCAGACCCCGGAGCACCAGGTTCATCAAACCAGACCCCGGAGCACCAGGTTCATCAAACCAGACCCCGGAGCACCAGGTTCATCAGTTCAGACCCTGGAGTACCAGGTTATCAAACCAGACCCCGGAGCACCAGGTTCATCAAACCAGACCCCGGAGCACCAGGTTCATCAGTTCAGACCCCGGAGCCCCAGGTTCATCAGACCAGACCCCGGAGCACCAGGTTCATCAAACCAGACCCCGGAGCACCAGGTTCATCAAACCAGACCCCGGAGCACCAGGTTCATCAGTTCAGACCCTGGAGTACCAGGTAATCAAACCAGACCCCGGAGCACCAGGTTCATCAAACCAGACCCCGGAGCACCAGGTTCATCAGTTCAGACCCTGGAGTACCAGGTTCATCAAACCAGACCCCTGATCACCAGGTTCATCAAACCAGACCCCAGAGTACCAGGTTCATGAATTCAGACCCCAGAGCACCAGGTTCATCAAACCAGAAACTCTAATGCATTACAATTGAAATTACCTGTTTGTTTGCCAAATAATTTAATTTTGGCATGGCATACCTACTCAGTAGATCCCAAAGGGTCGGGGGTCACTGTAAGCATATTCAGTGTTCATAAAGGCATCCTCACACAGGATAATAATGAATTAAATTTTATAAATAAATTTCAGGAAGCCTCATCAGTCATGGTGTTGTCAGTGGTGCCACCCTGGTTACCAGACATGGAGAGGTAGTGTACAGTTACGGAGAGTTGAAACACGTATCTCAGGTATTCATAGTATATGTATATACTTATATGCATGAGGTAAATGGTGACACACTTCTAATGCAAAATGCATAGAACACTGTTTATTGCTTTTCCACTGACATTTTTCATAAATAATTCTCTGAACTTTTAATGTCTATCAATTTATGTATGTACCGCACACTTAAGGTTTTTCATTAGCCCTACGCTTCCAAACTTCTTATACAGATTACATCTAGATGAGGATTAAATATTCCAACCAAAGAAGGTAATTTTGACCGACCTTGGACTACTTTTTACGCTTCATTGATTCTGTTTATGTTTTCATTACCTCTGTTTCTAAGTAGCCAATAGCCCTACACTTTGTAAATACTCCAATTAAAATTGCTTGCTGTTTCTACAAACGAAAACATAACTTCTTCACTGCTGCTATTGCTGACTTCAGGCAATAAGTCATTTTTCAGTTGATGTGGAGCAAACTTTATCAGAGTTTTTATATCAATGAAATCTTGAGCAAGTTCAAAAATCACCAGTATTGGATAAAAAAACATCAGAGTTATGGCCCTTGTTTAAAAGATTTTTTTTATATTTTCCCTCTAGCACCATTATTTTGCAGCTGATCTTTACCAAACTTTGTGCTGATCTTTATATCATTTAGATGATGTCCTGGTATTGGGTAGCAATCATGGATAAAACAGAGTTATAACCATTGTTTAATGAAATATGCTAGACTCTACATTATTCACACTCGAGCACCTTTATCAATTTTTATTTTTCTGCAGCTCCTTTGTCTTTCATAAAATCTTCTCCAAAAAGGGCTGGCATGGCCCAATGGTCCAGTGTATATAGCATGATAGACTTGAAAAATGAAGGACCTTAGTTAAAGCCTCACTGGTGCCACTGAGTTTCGTCGGTGTGTTCTTTGGCTATAATGTGTTGATGAGCCTTTAAAGGGACACTGTCCGTAAGTAAGCAGATATTGAGCATAACCAAATAACTGTCTGACTTTTATTCAGTGAAATAGATACATGAAAACATGAGGATAGACCCTAAGAAGTATGTAGGAATACATTCGTGAGTTTGAAAAAAAAAAGTTTTAATTATTATATGTAAATAAAGTGGGACCCACAATATTTACCTTTTATGCGATCACGTGACTTCCATAGTGCACTAGGTTTTCACCATAGTATGTATTGCGTAATATGTATAGCCCGCTTAGCTCAGTCGGGAGCGAGTTCCGACTACTTTACGCTCACGCTGCGAGTGTAGGTAATTTTAGTTTGGGCTGCGAGTTCAAACCCACGAAGTGGATTTGCTTTTTTTTGTACCGCGATTAAATTCCGTTAAACAATCTTGCTTTTAATTAGTAAATATTGAATAATGTTTAGTGTATAATGTGTGCGGACATAATTATTGGGTGTTTTATAACCTAAAAGTTACGGACAGTGTCCCTTTAAACAACTATACAGTATGGGGCAAATATTTATATAAATAAAAGCTTGAACAAGTTAATGGAAGGATGATGTTTGACTTGAAGCAATCATGATATTTAAATTATTTGTGAGTTTGTTTTAATATATCTCAATGATAATAAGCAAAATTGATGCATGCATTACAGAGTTATTGCCCTTAATTATACATGTCAACAGCTTATGAGATAAGTTTAGTAAACAGCTTCCAATTTTCACTAAATTTGACTTGTAAATTGGTTTTAATAAGATTTCTGATGAGTTTGACAATGAACAACATTCATCCTGCTTAGAGATTATTGCCATTATACGATCCTTTTTTTTTTACTGATTTGTATATAATAAATACTTTTATCACATAAATGGATTCTGAGAGTGTAATAAAGTCATTACATAAATATCATAACACACTACTCACAAACTAGTGCTATACCTTAACGTCAATTGCGTCATGGTAAGGCACACTTCAGTCTAACGTTATGAGCTATATGATTGATACATACAATTTCATATTTGAGCAAATTTTCAGGCAGCCTACCAATTGTATTAAATTTCCCAACTTGTTTAATAAATTTAATTAAAAAGCTTTCATGTTAGATCTCTGTATATAATACTGATGTTTGGCACTGTTATTTTTTTAAGGATGAGGTCGACCAGTTCCTGAGACTGTTTGGGAGAGCCAATAATAACACAGAAGATGCTGCATGCCAGCCAGACTTCACCGTCACGCTTTATTCAGGGCAGACAACTGCGTACAAGACTTATCAGCAAACATACTCAAGGTAGTGTAGCTTGGATTAGAATTAAAAATGTGTAGACTGGTAACCTCGTAACATAATTATACCAACAAAACAAATATGTGTTAAACCAATACCAGCGCTACCTAAACTATCAACAAGTTATTTCCTTCAGTATGTACTCTGTGTCACAAAGCATGTATAAAAGACAAGCTTAACATACGTATGTCCGCATTTTATCAGAATTATCCCCCTTTTTCACTTTGAATTTTGGTCAACATTTTGAATGTACAGTCATATGCCAAACACATGTTGACAAAGAACGTTGAAACTTGGCATACTGTACATGTTCATAATCTGTGTTACAAGCACCATAACTCCCATGCCTTTTACCAGATCTTTCCCATTTTTAGCTCGACTATTCGAAGAATAAGAGAGCTTATGTAATCACCCCGGCGTTGGCGTTGGCGTCGGCGTCCCACATCAAGGTTTGCGTGTAAGCTGTGTTTACAAGTCTATATCTCTTACATTTCTTATCCTAGCACAACCAAATTTGTTCATGGGCTTCCTTATAACATTATCTTAAGGGCTGCATAAGCAATTTTGGTTCCTGTAACCCATGGGCTCCCATGGAACCCAAATTATGATAGCCCATAAAATGTGCCCCATTTCACATCAAATTTTGCGTGTAAGCTGTGTTTACAAGTCTATATGTCTTACAATTCTTACCCTAGCACAACCAAATTTGGCCATTAGCTTCCTAATAGCATTGTAGTAAGGGCTGTTTGAGTAATTTTGGTTCCTGTAACCTCTGGGCTCCCATGGAACCCAAATTCTGATAGCCCTTAAAATATGTCTGTTTCACATCAAATTTTGCGTGTAAGCTGTGTTTACAGGTCTATATCTCTTACATTTCTTGTCCTAGCTGAACTAAATTTTGGAATTGATTTCCTTATAGTATGTTGTAAAGGGTTTGATAAGTAATTTTGTCTTCTGCAAATTCTGGGCTCCCATGGAACCCAAATTGTGATGGCCCATAAAATGTGCAATAAAGGCAGATCTAGGTTTGCATGTAAGCATGTATATATCTATAATTTGGGTTTGGGATTTGTTATAGCATTATGCATCTTATTACTTCACCCATATTGGGGCATGGGCTCCCTCCTCCCCCCACCCCCTCCCTACCCCCCGCCCCCACTCCTCCACACTTTTTTTTTTTTTTTTTTTTTACATATTTCTGTGTTGTTTTAGTCAGTTCTTACACATATATGTTGCAACCCTCCCCGCCCCCACCACCCAGCCACCCCCAACCTCCCCCGTCCTCTCCCCCCTCCTCTCCCCCTCCCCCTCCCCACAGACTTTTTTTTTTTTTTTTTTTTACGTATTTCTTTGTTGTTTTAGTCAATTCTATCACATATATGTTGCCCCCTCTCCCCCCCCCACCCCCCACCCCACCCCCCACTCCCGCCTCTCACCCGCTGCTCCCCCCATCCCAACCCCACTTGAAACCATTTTTTTTTACCTATACCTTTGTTGTTTTAGTAAATTCTTACACATATATGTTGCCCCCTTCCACCCCCCCCCCCACTTCCCCCCCCCCCCCCCCCCCCCCCCCCCCACTTGAAACAATTTATTTTTATTTTACATATTTCTGTGTTGCTTTTGTCAATTCTTACAAATATATATTGCCCCCCTCCCCCAACCCACTACCGCCTCTCCCCCCGCTCACCCCAACCCCACCCCCACTTGAAACTCTTTCCTTTTTTTTACATACTTCTGTGTTCTTTTAGTCAATTCTTACACATATATGTTGCAACCTTCCCCGCATCCCCCCCCCCCACTTGATTTTTTTTTTTTTATCAATTCTTACACATATATGTTGCCCCCACACCAACCCAATCCCACCTCTCTCCCTTCACACCCCCCGCCTCCCCTCAAACCCCACACCCACTTGAAACTTTTTTTTTTTACATATTTCTTGTGTATTTTTCGTCAATTCTTACACATATAATTATGTTGCCCCCTCCCCCCAACCCAACCCACTCCCCGCCTCTCCGCCCGCTCCCCCACACCCACTTGAAACTATTTTTTTTTTTACATATTTCGGTGTTGCTTTTGTCAATTCTTACGCATATATGTTGCCCCTCCCCGCACCTCTCCCCCTCTCCCCCCCCCCCTCCCCCCCCCCCCCCCCCCACTCATTGCAACTTTTTTTTTTCTCCATATTTCTTTGCTGTTTTAGTCAATTCTTACACATATATGTTGCCCCCCTCCTGTCCCGCGCCCCCAACCCACTTCCGCCTCTCCCCCCTGCTCCCCCCACCCACCCCCACTTGAATTTTTTTTTTATTTTTTTTTTACACATTTCTGTGTAGTTTTGGTCAATTCTTACACATAGTTCTGTTGTGCTCCCAACCCCACCCCACATTGTTGTAGCCTTGTTTTCTGATGGTTTATACTAGCTATAAATGTATTATTCTCTGAAAAATCGAATAGTCGAGCTGCGCTGTTCTCCGACAGCTCTTGTTCATCTTAGATTTTGCGGTAAAAGCAGTTCGTAATCCAGCGTTCACACCAGTATTGATTTTTTTTGTTTTTAATTATTTTATGTGTTATTAATATCTGTACATGCCTTTATTTCAGTATATATGCTACGTCCAACAAGAGTGGTGGAGGTCTTACAGTGTGTAACCTGCCATATGGAATGTTGATATGTGTGTACAACTCTTCAACTAGACCGGGAGATGCCATTAAAACTATTGAGCAATTCTGTGATTTAATGAGAAGATGATATTTGTACAAGATTGGGATACATCATTTTAAAATAGACAGCTACATGTACATTATGCCATGTGTCAAAGGCATAGAAAGATATCTGTAAACTGTTGTTGTCAACCGAAGAGTAATTACACTTTGTATGTTAACAATATACTGGCAACTCAAAGAGTGAACATATTGTTAACAGTATGGCACACAAGAGTGAACACATTGTGAACAGTATGGCAACCCAAGAGTGAACACATTGTTAACAGTATGGCAAACCAAGAGTGAACACATTGTTAACAGTATGGCAACACAAGAGTGAACACATTGTTAACAGTATGGCAACCCAAGAGTGAACACATTGTTAACAGTATGGCAACCCTAGAGTGAATACATTATTGAACTGTATGGCAACACAAGAGTGAACACATTGTTAACAGTATGGCAAACCAAGAGTGAACACATTGTTAACAGTATGGAAACCCAAGAGTGAACACATTGTTAACAGTATGGCGACCCAAGAGTGAATACATTGTGAACAGTATGGCAACACAAGAGTGAATACATTGTGAACAGTATGGCAACACAAGAGTGAACACATTGTTAACAGTATGGCAACCCAAGAGTGAACACATTGTTAACAGTATGGCAAACCAAGAGCGAACACATTGTGAACAGTATGGCAACCCAAGAGTGAACACATTGTTAACAGTATGGCAAACCAAGAGTGAACACATTGTTAACAGTATGCAAACCAAGAGTGAACACATTGTTAACAGTATGGCAACACAAGAGTGAACACATTGTGAACAGTATGGCAACACAAGAGTGAACACATTGTTAACAGTATTGCAACACAAGAGTGAACACATTGTGAACAGTATGGCAACCCAAGAGTGAATACATTGTGAACAGTATGGCAACCCAAGAGTGAACACATTGTTAACAGTATGGCAACCCAAGAGTGAACACATTGTGAACAGTATGGCAACCCAAGAGTGAACACATTGTGAACAGTATGGCAACCCAAGAGTGAAAACATTGTGAACAGTATGCTAATCTAGTTTATTTCCCCCACTGAGAAACATGATGACAATACAACTACAGCTATTACATTTAAAGACAATATTGATTGCAATTTTACAACAGATGGTACTCCAGAATGCAGAATTTTGAATAGTTTAAAAAAATGACGGGAGACCATGACTTCGGACCACCTAATAAATTTGCACCTTTGGTGATCAAATGATAAATGGGCCTGCACATTAAATGTAACATTGCTACGCCCCTGCAGGTTTTCAGGTCATATTATAATGTGAATGTGCTCATTAAAAGTATAGGTTATATTCACGGGTTCTTAAAATACCCGTGATTGAATATGTGTAAAATAAATTCGGCGCTCCAGTTTTGGGGTTTTGCCTGGCTGGTTAAAGCCGTTTACACTATGTCGATAGAGTCTGGATTCTCAAAATATGTACGAGGGACGTTCAAATAATACGTGGACATTTTTAATAGTTATTACACTTTTATAAATCAAGTAATTTAAATTATATAGCAATAAAGGTTTGCATTTTCACTTTCATATCAGTGTATATTATAAAATTATTTAAAACAGATTTCAAGAAATACGAGTTTTTACAACCCACTTTAGCCGCCATGGAGCACGTCATTTGTATGCTATGACGTTGCTGTGAAAACCAACAACAACCTAACATTATAAATGATGAAAAATGCTAGAAATAACAGACGTAATTGTTATTTAATTAGATTATTGTATTATTCATGGTTTGCTTTAAATAAATATAGTACAGCATTGTTAAATAATCATGTTTTGTAAGTATATCACAGCTTTGGAAAGAGATCATACGAATTTGATCGAGATTAGCACAAATATTCAAAATATTTAGAAAACAAATAGCATAGTCATTCCAAAAGACATGTTTATTGAACAGATATCAGTATTCTTAATTTATTAACATATATAATTTGAAGAAAATATGTAAGAGTTTAAGATTTTATGTTTTTCTATTTCATTTGTGTATTAAACTTTTTGTTTTATTAAAAATAAAAATTTCTATTCTTTAATATTTTATTAACATTTTAGTGCTCCGTGATTTTTCTGACGTCGTCAATTTCAATTTAAACGCGAGGAAGTTGCTCTCTACTTATTTATATATATTGTAGTTCTCCATGTTCAATATTCACAAAATTTCATAATTGTAATTTCGGAATACCAGTGACAATGCTACTTTAGTTTTGTGTATTTTTTCCACCGATTTTCCGTTTATTTAGCGATTTCCGAAATGCAGTTGTAAACTACAGACGTCACATTTTGGACTGCTCCGTAGATGGGTTTTTGGCCCTAATATATCAGTTCATTGCAACGTAATTAGACATGGTATCGATTTTTTCTTTCAATCATTTGATTTCTTATGAGTTGGGTATGAATGAATGTATGAATGTATGAATCTTAAAGGTTTACGTCAATAAATGAGTGTGATATCGAAAAAGTCCACGTATTATTTGAACAGCCCTCGTAAGTTATATATATATACCTCGTCGTCTGTAGGTTTTCAAACAGTGTACGTATATTGTAAAATATGCCTGGTGATGGCGTGATAGGGATTTTAAAGAATATCTTCATAATATGTATGTGATTCCATCAATAATTGTATTTGAATGTAAAAATTCGGCCTCTCACGTTCTTTTTTTTTACGCAAGAAACCTTTAATGTTTGGTCTATTCTGATCATTCTTATTATTGTAATTACATATATAATATAATTTATGATATATACGATTATAGTGAGACTAAAAAACTGTTTGAAACGATAATAGCCTTTCTTTAATATATAAACAACGCATTATACAATAATGTCTTACTACCAGTTTCTGCATAATACTGTGATATGGTAGCATTTTTTGAACTTTTAGGCCATTTTGAAAATGCGTGACCATTTTGAAATAAGTTTGAAAATGAAGTGGCTCAGGTTCATACAGCCAACTTTCATGCTTTTATCACAATTTGAACTATTTTTCCAAATATATCAGTTATTTCCTCCGCTAATATGGGAACACAGGAGTCTGTAAACATATGAGAACACAATAGTCTGTACACATTGTTGGTTAGCAGTATGGGAACACAAGAGTCTGTTAACATATTTTGTTAACAGTATGGAAACAAGAGTCTGCAAAGAGTAAAGAGTCTGCACATTGTTTGTTAACAATATGGAAACTCAAGAATCTGAACAGATACAGTGTTCTCCCCAGGCTTTTAAGGCATGTCGCATTTAACATGCCTTCACAGCCAAAATGCTTTGCAACATGCCTTAATTTTGAAAAGACATGTAATACATTGTAATTATTTCATTTTTGTTGAGCTTAAATAAGTTTAAAACACAATATATAGAAACACTAGCCTATTTCTTATATAGATCAAGTGTCTTTCTGACAAACTACCCATACATATATGGGTCTGCTACAAGGATACACTCTGAAGCATATTTTCTCTGATAAAAACGACATGCCTTGAGAAATTCCTGGGGAGAACACTGAGATAGTTAACTTGTGGAAACACAAGTCCAAACAAATATTTTGTTGAAAGTATGCAAACCCAAGTCTACACGTATGCATGTCCGTTCATTCGTCCGTTCGTCTGATTTTTATTTCTTAATATCTTCTTCGTTACTTGCAGGATTTTCACCAAACTCCACCAGAATGTTCATTATATGGATTCATCGTCACGTGTACCGGTACATTTTCGGATAGCTGAGACTTAATTTCGATGAAATATAGGTCACGTCCGGTCTCCGCTACAACATGTGTATCTTGTTTCTTTCATGTAGGATTTTCACCAATCCTCACCAGAATGTTCGGGTCGCTGTGACCTACTTTCGACGAAATATAGATCACGTCCGGACTTCGCTACGACATGGGTATCTTGTTTCTTTTTCGCAGAATTTTCACCAAATGCCACTAGAATGTTCCTTATATGCATCTTGTACACAACTTTCGATTAAATGTAGGTCACATGCGATCTCCGTCACGACAGACGTATCTTGCTTCTTTCTCGCACGATTTTCACCAAACTTTTCAAAAATGTTCCTTATATGCATCTAGCAACATGTGCAGAATTTCAGGTCACAGTGACCTACTTTCAACTAAATATAGGTCACGTAAGTTCTCGGCTACGACATGCATACATTGCTTCTCTCTTGCAGAATTTTCACATTGTTAACCCAAACAACCAGAATGTTTCTTATATGCATTTAACGTCATGTGCAAAATTTCGAGACCTACTCTCGCCGAAATATAGGTCACGTCCGGTCTCCACTATGACATGCATCCCCCACTGTTAATGACATTACTTTAATATCTTTTGGGATTGACAATAGTGTCGGTCAAATCAAAAATCTAGACCTTTATACTAGGGCTCGACATGTAGGCTCGACAGCTAGGCTGTCACCTTATAGTCTTTTAAATTTCAAAAAAAAAAAGCAAGTTTTTTTATATGATTTAGAGTTTATAAAATAAAATTTGTCTGGTCATTGGATATTTTTTTCAGTATTCTTGGTTTGTTAACCACGTTACCCATTTCCTTTCAAAAAAGACATCTGTTGATGTCGCATCATACAATCAAGTTGAACTGAGGTTTTATGGCGCACTTACACAAAAAGTTTATATGGCACCAATAGGAATGGGCCCACAACCTTCTCACCTCCATTACTGCAGAGTTGCTGCAAATTCTCTTGTAAACACGCCATATGTCACTGGAGTTACAATCATTGTTTTCTGCCACACCACTCAGGTAGCACCTAAAATACACCATTCAGATAGCACCTACAGGGATGATGATTATCTTACATGGTGTTTTCATATAAATTAACAAAAGAACAAATGTAATGGAAATTATTTGAAGGTGATTAATACTCCCACATTGGTGTCCAGCCAGAATAGGTATCACTACCTTAATATGGCTGCTTGGGAATACTCTGAATGAAGTTTGTGCTGAACAGAGTCTCAATTACAAATAATTAAAAAATATTAGGAGTCTTATGTAAAATTAGTGGAGTGTAGCCTTATGAGGTCTTAAAATAAGTAGTGTGTAACCTAATGATATTTTCACATAAAAAAGAAGGAAAAGAAAATATGTAACGATTATCTGTTAAATAACACGACAAATAATTTAAATATGTGTAGTCTTACGCAAAAATTAGTGGAGTGTAACCCCTCATTAGGTTACATTCCACCAATTTATGTCCCGTAGCGTCATGTCCCATTGCATTACTTAACAGATAATGGTTGCATGGTTGCATATTTGCTTTTGGTATGATGTGAAAATACATTATGAAAACCACAAACAGTTACATTCCACTAATTATACATTCCACCAATTATACAGACTTCATACGGTTACACTCCACTAAATTTTTACAAAAGATTCCACTAAGTTTTTAATTATTTGTCCTGTTATTTAACAGATAATGGTTGAATATTTCTTCCTCTTGTTTTATGATGTGAAAAAACATAATGAAAACCTCATAAAGTTAAGCACCACAAACTGCAAGACCTCCTTACACTCCACTAATTTTATGTAAGACTCCACATATTTATACCCCGCCAAACATGGTTTAGTGAAGGATATATAGGAATCACTTTTGAGTTATTTAGCAGATAATGGTTGCATATTTGCTTTTATATTTTGGTATGATGTGAAAACTTAATGACAATAAAAAATTGTCTTCACAGATTTTGTAAAATAGAAAAAAAACTATTTGATATTTAATTAGAGGTGAAAAAACTTAATGAAAACCTTACAAGGTTACACTCCACTAATTATATAACTTCATATTGTCTCAAAATTAGTAGTGTCTAACTTTATGAGGTTTTCGTTATGTTTTTTCACCACGGACATAAAAAGAAAAAGAAAATATGCAATTATTATCCGTTAAATAACAGGACAAATAATTAAAAACTTAGTGAAATCTTATGGAAAAATTAGTGGATTGTAACCTTATGAAATATGTATAATTAGTGGAATGTAACCTTGTGGTTTTTATAATATATTTTCACATCATACAAACAAGAGGCCCAAGAGGGCCTGTGGACGCTCTACTGGCTCAAGATAAAGTTTATGTATAAGGGGCCATAAGTCTTTCAAAAATCATTCAACCAGAACATGGCAATGATAGGTGCAACAAGGCTTAGTACTGATCATCCTCGCCAAGATTCGCTGAAATCTGGCAAAGGGTTCAGAAGAGACTAATCTGGACAAAGTTTGTGTATTAAAACATTTAAAGGGTCACAACTCTGCCAAAAATCATTCAACCGAAATATGGCGATGATATGCACAACTAGGCTTGATACTGATCATCCTTGTCAAGTTTCGTCTGTATCCACCCAGCGGCTCAGGAGAACTAGCCCAGAAAAAAATTGTGGTATCAAAATCCTTTAAAGGGCCATAACTCTGCCAAATATCTGTAAACCGGAACGTGACGATGACATGCACAACTAGGCTAGGTGCTGATCATCCCTGCACAGTTTCATTGAAATCTGGCGAGGGGTTCAGGAGAAGTAGATCAGAACAAAGTTTGTATATTAAAAAATTAAAGGGCCATAACTCCGCCAAAAATCATTCAACCGTAACACGGCGAAGATTTGCATAACTAGACAGAACTGATCATCCCTAAAAAGTTTCGTTTAATCCGGCCAGGAGTTCAAGAGAACTAGTCGAAACAAAGCTTGTGTATTAAAACCTTTAAAGGGCTATAACTCCGCCAAAATCATTCAACTGGAACACGGTGACAGTGCAACTAGGCTTGGTACGGATCATCCCTGCAAAGTTCCAATTAAATCCGGCCAAATGAGGGCCCTTTCGTCTTAATGAGGCCAAGATATAGCATATTTCAGAAAATCAAGGGCCATGACTCCGATGAAAATGGTCCAATCTGGATGTTTTTCGAACTTGACCGAGCTGTCATTGATATTAACAATCTAGTAAAGTTTCATAAAGATCGCATGAAAAATGAAGGCCCTATCGTCCTAATGAGGCAAAATATAGCATTTTTAACTAAATCAAGGGCCATAACTCATCTGTTACTGGTGACGGTCCGATCTGGCTGTTTTTTCGAAATTGTCTGAGCTGTCATTGATATAAACAATCAGTAAAGTTTTGTAAAGATCAGATGAAAGATGAAGGCCCTATCGAATTAACGAGGCAAAATATAGCATTTTTAACTAAATCAAGGGCCATAAGTCATCTGTTACTGGTCCGATCTGGCTGGTTTTCGAAATCGTCTGAGCTGGCATTGATATAAACAATCGGGTAAAGTTTTATAAAGATCAGATGAAAGATGAAGGCCCTATCGAATTAACGAGGCAAAATATAGCATTTTTAACTAAATCAAGGGCCATAACTACGCTGTTACTGGTCCGATCTGGCTGATCTTCAAAATGTCCGAGCTTTCATTTATATAAACAATCTGGTAAAGTTTGGCAAAGATCGAATGAAAGATAAAGGCCCTATCGTCTTAACGAGGCAAAATATAGCATTTTTAACTAAATCAAGGGCCATAACTCCGCTGTAAATGGTCCGATCCAGCTAGTTTTCGAACTTTCCCTAGCTCTCATTTATATAAACAATCGGGTAGAGTTTGGTAAAGATTGGATGAAAGATGAAGGCCCTATCATCTTAATGAGGCAACATATAGCAATTTTAACTAAATCAAGGGCAATAACTCCGCTGTTAATGGTCCGATCTAGCTGGTTTTCGAATTTGTCCGAGCTTTCATTGATATTAACATCCGTGCAAGTTTGGTAAAGATCAAATAATAAATGAAGGTGCTAGAGTGTTCACAAGGCTTAATATGACATTTTTCAGCAAAACAAGGGCCATAACTCCGGTGAAATTATTTCGATCTTGCCGGTTTTTCGAACTTGTCCGAGCTTTCATTGATATAAAGACACTGGCAAAGTTAAGTAAAGGTCCGATTAATATTGAAGGCCCTAGAGTGTTCACAAGGCAGAAAATAGCATTTTTCAGAAAAAACAAGGGCCACAACTCCGGTGTTACTGATCCGATTTAGCTGGTTTTCAAACTTGTTTGAGCTTTCATTAATATTAACAATCTGTGCAAGTTTGGTAAAGATCAAATAATAAATGAATGTGCTAGAGTGTTCACAAGGCAGAAAATGGCATTTTTCAGAAAAAACAAGGGCCATAACTCTGGTGTAACTGACCCAATTTGGCTGATTTTCGAACTTGTCCAAGCTATCATTTGTATTAACAATCTGTGCAAGTTTGGTAACGATCAAATAATAAATGAAGGTGTTAAGAGCGTTCATAAGGCAGAAAATGGCAATTTTCAGAAAAAACAAGGGCCATAACTCCGGTGTTACTGATCCGATTCGGCTGGTTTTCGAACTTGTCTGAGCTTTCATTGATATTAACAATCTGTGCAAGTTTGGTAAAGATCAAATAATAAATGAAGGTGCTAGAGTGTTCACAAGGCTTAATATAGCATTTTTCAGCAAAACAAGGGCCATAACTCCCGGTGAAATTTATCCGATTTGTCTGGTTTTCGAACTTGTCCGAGCTTTCATTGATATAAAGACACTGGCAAAGTTTCGTAAAGATTCGATTAATAATGAAGGCACTAGAGTGTTCACAAGGCAAAAGTTAACAGACGGACGGACGGACGACGGACAACTCGTCATCCCATAAGCTCTACTGGCCAAAGGCCAGCAGACCTTATGGGATGACGAGCAAATGAAAATGAAAAGCAAATGTGCAACCATTTGCTATCTGTTAGACAATAATGGGACGCTACTTAACAGACGAAGTAATTCCTATATAGCCCCCACTTCTTCAAAGCAGGGGTAATCCATAATGATTGAGATATATGCTGGACCGAATATGTTATTCAACTAAATTGCTTTTAGCAAATTGTAGCAAAATGGTTATTATAAATACAAAACTGAACCAAACCATGTCATTAAAGTGTATTTATTGAAGCGTTTATTACATACCATAAACAATTATTATACTTTTAGAAGAAAGTGTGTGTAGCCTATATATTTGCATACATACTTAAAAAGTGTAATGCAGCACTGATAATAAAATAGTGTTGAACTCAACCAAGTGTATATTGCAACTAAGACAACACGCTGATAATCATGCAACTATGTGCTAACAAACAGCAACCCATCAAATATAAATACAATCAGTGGCAAATACAATCAGTGGCAAATAGTGAAATTAAATACCAAATAGGTTTTTTCTATTTTACAAAATCTGCGAAGACAATTTTTTCTTGCATACCGGATAAGGCTATCCATGTTTTATTTAAGGGATGGAAAGTCTTATCTTTATGGGTAAAGGTAAAAGTCACGCGTGAACCAACATCCGGTATGCAGGAAAAAATGCAAAATGTTAGTAGCTGGCGGCGTCAACGCACAACATGTCTCTGATATGCAAGAAAAAGAATCTTTCATGGGTATTTGGTTCAGATAGGGAATTCCAACCGTCGGTATAAGTGTTTTAATAGGAACCTCGGCAGGGCCTCGGTTCCGATAAAAACACTCATACCTCGGGTTGGAATTCCCTATCTTCACCGGAAGCTCAACCAAATAAAGCAACCAGTGGCAAATTGGAAATTAAAAATCAAAATAATTATAAATACAATACAGTGCCACCCTCTTCAACTATCACTTCCTAGTAAACACTTTATCATACCCATTTTTTAATGTTAGTAAAATCTCACAATTATGAATGATAGGCAACCTAACACAACCTTCGCTTTATTCTTTTAAGGGACAGACAAGTGGGATTTTAAATGACAATTATCGCTTTTTTCTATCCCTTAACAACTTATGAAGTCAGGTCACACTGTATCTTTATTTAGAAAGTTATTTTTGTCCCACAAGACCAAAAAACTTGACTAAGATGCCAAGCAAATAAAAATAGTATCGCTTTCAATATGCAAATTGGTACACCGACCCATATTCTTAAGCAGTTGTAGCTCATTCTTTAAAGCAGCGATCTGTTAACAATGCATTTTGGCTTCAATACAAAAATATGAGGTAGATTTGACTATTGAAGACTTTTCAATTTATTGCTTTTGCTGACAATATAAAGACATCATGCAACTTATCAACAGCCATTTTTAATATAAATTAAATTGCCGAAACTTATAAAAGCCAATCATAAACATGCATTAATTTTATAAATGTCCTTAGTTATCTCCCTTTCTTAACTATCTGCACTTTACCCCAACTTTATGGGCGGAGGGACGTTGAAAGTTACACACGTCTTCAGCAGCATATTTCGTGTGGCTAGTTGCTCGCCGAGTTCACCTTGCTGAATTTACAGGTAATCTAAGTCATGATTTTATACATCGTTTAACCCAAACAAGCGGCAATGACCGTATGTAAACTGAAAATTAACGGTGATGGTACATCATCTAAACATATTTTCACAATGTCCAGTTGATATGTAAAATAGCAAATAGTGTCTATCAACCAGCTAATAGTCAATCAACCAGCAAATGAAACATGAATATGTATCAGATTTGCAATAAAGCTAAAATACTATTCATCCCCTTCAAGATGGAATTTCCCCCAACTAAAGCTGGAAACTGAATACCCTGGTTTTGAATGGGGATATGCTATTCATCTTCATCCCGCCCGTGTGGTTCCGGGGCAAAGAATAGGGCCACTGCAGATCCCACCACCAAATTTATGTTCATTTTATCATTTTTTGTTTATCCTCATTAAAGGTCTTCATCATGACCCCTGCATTGTTTCAGGTGCCATCTCGCTCACATCACTAGAGCAGTGGCAGAAAAACAATAAACATGGCTCCAGCGTAAATGGAGTATCTACAACAGAATTTGCAGCAACTCTGCAGTTCTGCAGGTGAGAAGGTTCTAGGCCCATTCTCCATATTTTATCTCGATGTACATGGAGGATGAGCCTGGCATGTTCATTCCTGTTAAGCGTCATATAACCTTTCCTGTGTTGGTGCGCCTTGAAACCCCAATTCAATTCATCTTCATCCCCATTATTGACATCTGTTTGCTTATTACCGTTCCAACCCGCTATGTAGGGTTATAAAACACCATTCAGTTTGTCCAAAACAGCATATTGGCTTGACAAGATTTGTGTCCTTGTTTGTTGCTTTTCTATTATAAACAGTTATCGCTACAGCCTGGGTCCCATATATGATCTGAAGCCAGAATCTTGGCCTGCTGTAGTTGCAATAGTTTTTCTTTTAAAATATAACATATTACAGAAAATAATAAATACAATAGATTTTAACCATGTATTCGGACTAAAAAAAATATGAACATAATTGCTGTCAGTTATAAAGTAAGAACGGAGTCATATACAAACACTACAAAACGTATCACAGAGTTCTAGTCAAGTATGAAACACTAATCTTTACAACAGAGAATGTTCCGTCACTGCCTTTTACTACCAAGTTTAAAGGGTGAGGTTATAAAATGGCAAGCTATTCCAATTTTTATTCAAGCCTTTTAAACTTGATGGGAGAAGGCACTGATGGTGTCCTATTTATCATGTAGATCTTTTGTTATGCTTGAAGATGGAGATGGTTACATACTGCAAAGCAGAGATATTCCACCGTGATTACAAGCCTAAAGAAGCAAAATTCACCAGCCTAATAAAACAAAATGTATTAGGTTACCCCTTCCTCGGGTCAAAACGTGCATTTCTGCATGACAAACCTTACAAAGAGTACATACAATGTGGACAATGTTATTTAGTGACACGTTTGAGGCCATGTAAATATTAGATAAAGACTATGCCAGCTGATTTTACATTGGTCAGCTATACTATACAGTGTAACAGCAGTTTGGTTTACACCAACACATACAATGTAGTCTTCCTATGAAATAGTTGACGTTATTTCATGGCTATTATTGGTCATTTATTTACAAAACGGCATGAGATCCCTAAATTCACTTCAGTATTCACGTTGTGTGAAATTTTGTAATATGCAATAGTTTAAACACATTAGGCCCTATATAAAAAAAAAAAAAAAAAAAATTGTACAAAAATATGCAAACACTTGCCAGTTTGGAATGTAAAACACGTTTTGCGACACTGATGATATGTCAGCGAAACTACCTGTATATGTGCTGAAGTATCATTTACTGTTAATAAAGCAACTAAAACTAGCTCTAGGTATAGGCAGGTTCAGTCTGTCATATTGGACAGTGAGCATTTTCTCCAGACAATGTTGGCACAAAGTAACGGTTAAACAGTTGATATTATTTTATGACAAAATTTAACAACTGCAGTGCAATATCTTGAGATCCTTACACGAAAATGCCCATGATTAATTTATTGCCAACACAAATCTTACATGAAGCAGATCACCTGCCATTTATTAAATGTAACATTTGATCCCCGACTGGGACCTTGACCCTTGTAAGATGATTATACATATGCAACGTTTGAAGAAATATAAACAAATAAACGTACTTTTAGACAAAAATTTCAACTTTTTGTAATTACTTAAAGTAAAACAAGAAATATTATGAGCCCTTTATACATCTGATCCACTCACACTTTTAATGACGTCACAGATTGATTTATAATTAATGTCCAAATACTCACTATAGTGAAACAAGGTTTCAGTTTCTTTGTCTTAAGAGTAGCTATTAAAATATGAACAAGGACATCCTACATACATTATTTATTATAAGGACAGCTGTACATTGTGTCAGTCAAGCTGTTATTAACCTTGTTTAACTTATACGTTTCAAGCCGAGTGGAAGTTTAATAAAAAGCTTTTAAAATACTGAACGTAAATCTTCTGAAAACTTCCACAGCGGATCTTTATTTTTTTCGACTACAAAAATGTCTCGATACCTTATATGGGAATATCTGGACACTATCTGTAGACTTTAATCACAGAGTAAAACTATATACAACTCACTGCCACACCGTGGAAACATGTACTACCAGGCCTATACACTCGGTGTAGAAGTTACATATTGGGTGTGTTAGTCATGACGTGAATATTGCCACAATGATCTTCTCAATCTGTAACTGGTCATGTCAACTCAATGTGTTATTGGTCAACTCAATGTGTAACTGGTCAACTCGGTATGTAATTGGTCAACTAAATGTATAATTGGTCAACTTGGTATGTAATTGGTCAACTGAATGTGTAATTGGTCAACTCGGTATGTAATAACAAGAGGTCAATGACCTTGAAGCTCTACTGATTGATTTTGATTTGATTTGATTTCGTGGCGGCCATCTTGAATTTCCAGCCGATCTGAAATTTTGCTAGGATCAATTAGACATCAAGAGCAACATTCCTGTGAAGTTTCATGAAAATCCGTCCAGTAGTTTCAGAGGAGTAGTCGCTACAAGTTTTCATTATATAACTCTATGTAAACAAAGATGGACGCTGACAGCCATGTTTAACATCGAATCGAAACGATTTTTGACAAGGACCACCATCATGTCATGCTGATCATTTTAGAAAAAGTCCCATATCAATAGCACTTATAGTTTTCAAGAAGTAGTCGCTACAAACTTGTATTTTGAAAATCTATTTTTAGCCATGGCAGCCATCTTGAATTTCCGGCCGACCTGAAATTTTGCTAGGATCAATAAGACATTAAGAGCAACATTCCTGTAAAGTTTCATGAAAATCCGCCAAGTAGTTTCAGAGAAGTAGTCGCTAC
Source organism: Cyrtodaria siliqua (assembly GCA_037043455.1). NCBI lineage: Eukaryota > Metazoa > Mollusca > Bivalvia > Adapedonta > Hiatellidae > Cyrtodaria > Cyrtodaria siliqua. The sequence continues at coordinate 323,328 of JAWPHD010000852.1, forward strand.
AAGTTTTTACTATATAATTCTATGTAAACAAAGATGGCCGCTGACAGCCATGTTTAACGTCAAATCAAAACGATTTTTGACAAGGACCAACATAATGTAATGCTGATCATTTTAGAAAAAGTCCCATATCAATATCACTTATAGTTTTCAATAAGTAGTCGCTACAAACTTGTATTTTGAAAATTTATTTTTAGCCGTGGCGGCCATCTTGAATTTCCGGCCGACCTGAAATTTTTCTAGGATCAATTAGACATCAAGAGCAACATTCCTTTGAAGTTTCATGAAAATCCATCAAGTAGTTTCAGAGGAGTAGTCGCTACAAGTTTTCATTATATAACTCTATGTAAACAAAGATGGCCGCTGGCTGCCATGTTTAACGCCGAACCAAAACGATTTTTGACAAGGACCAACATCATGTCATGCTGATCATTTTAGAAAAAGTCCCATATCAATATCACTTAAGAGTTTTCAAGAAGGAGTCGCTACAAACTTGTATTTTAAAAATCTATTTTTAGCTTTGGCGGCCATCTTGGATTTCACATCAACATGAATTTTTGCTAGGATCAACTAGACTTCATGGGCAACATTTCTGTAAAGTTTCATGAATATCCATCCAGTAGTTTCAGAGGAGTAGTCGCTACAAATAAAAGTTTACGGACGGACAGACGGACGGACTACGGACGCCGCACCATGGCATAAGCTCTGCTGATCTCTGATCAGTCGAGCTAAAAACTCAATGTGTAATTGGTCAACTCGGTTTGTAATAAAATCTCAGTTTGTAATTGGTCAACTCAGTGTGTTAATAGGTGTCAAATCTGTATGTAACTGGTCAACTCAATGTGTAATTGGTCAACTCAATGTGTAATTGGTCAACTCAATGTGTGATTAGTCTACTCAATGTGTAAATGGAAAACTCAGTGTGTAATTGGTCAACTCAGTGTTTTATTAGGTCAAATCTGTGTGTAACTGGTCAACTCAATGAGTAAGTACTAACTGGTCAACTCAATGAGTAATTGGTCAACTCAATGTGTGATTAGTCTACTCAATGTGCAATTGGTCTACTCAATGTGTAAATGGAAAACTCAATGTGTAAATGGTCAACCCAGTGTGTGGTTTTGACAACTCATTGTGTTATATCAAGAACACCATACATGTATAACCATTAACTCAAGATAAAACAAACAATGTCAATACCTTTTCTGTTTTCTCTCATTTTCCTTTTCAGTAAGACCTTTCTTTCATTCAGTTGCATACACTTATGTTGGTATTGATAACCATTGTAAAAAGAGTATGTCTTGAAAGACAATGTTAAAAACATAACAAAGTCAAACATAATCTAAAATACGATGCATGTAATTCAGAAAGTATATCATTGTTAAACAATTAAAACAAAAACATCATCAAAACCCCTCGAAATCAATAATACAATGATACTGAGTTAAAGTTGTCGATATTTGAACTTGTCGAGTTGTAAATTGAGATCTTGTAGCAAGTTATAGCGGCTAGAGAGTACATTTTCACACGGTGTGTCTTATTTTGTAGTTCATTTGGGTATAAATATACATATATACAAATTAAGATGGATTAAGTCCGAACTATACAAATATAAAAATATATCTTCAGCAGTATAATGCTTCTATAAAGTATCGACTCCTACTTGCAGTTGCTTCTGGTCAGCTGGATGCTATTTAGGCCGCTCACAAAAAAAAAGTTTTTTGTCTTATTTTTTATACACAAGGATACAATACAAACAACTTGAAATTTGTTTTTCCTTTTTCAAATAGCATTAACATTCTACCTGAGCAAATATTCATTATAAGATGTCCAACATATATGTGCTGTGACAAATCTTTGTTCCAACTGACAAAAACAACTGCAAAAAGATCAAGTTTTGGATTGCATAAGACTTGTTTACCACAAGGAAAAATGACACTTTTGATTACAGCAAAATAAGATGGCAAACATGACCTCATTCATCTTAATGTCAAATGTACACCGTCATTGCAGTACACAACCATACATGTGATTTTCCCTTGCCCTGAAAGAAACACAATTATAAAACAAATACTTCGTATACAATGTGGTCCTTAGCCTTGTCCTACGAGAAATCATCTCTTTCCCGCATCCGACATGCCGAATTCTTCCCAGCAGAATTGATGTGGTTCCTCCTTTCTTCTGCTGACAGAATTTCAGGTTTTCGCTTCAAACTCTTGCAGTCTACACAACATGTTTCAATGGTCTTGCCATTGTCCAGTCCATCAACTGAGCAACCCTGTTCTTTCGAATGGTCGACTGTTTTTAACCGTTTGGAACAGATATGCTCCAGATTTGAATCCTGCGACAGAGTGCGACCAGTCTCTTTCAGCAAGGCGTGGTGGCCTGTCTGGTGTTGAGGGAGGGTGGAATGTTTTTCCTGTCTGGTGTTCATCCGGTACAGCAGGTGGTCGAGCAAGTCGCCAAAGAAGTTGTCAACTTCATCGTAATCTAAAACAAACAAATAACATGTGAAGGAGACCTTGCACTGTGATGTATTGACTGACCTAAACATTCCGTACTTAATGGTAGGCATGTTTTGTTGTTTCATTCATTTGCTCATTTCTGGAAGAAGAAAAAACAAGCCCACCATCATCTGTAGGATTTCCCTATAATGGAACCTAGCTGTTAAATAATTCAATGTCATTAGAATATGTATTTTTGCTCAATTAAAAACTTCAACGTCAAAATATAATGTAAATTAACAAAGTGCAAAAATTAGGTCAATATATGACCTAATTTTTGTCCGAACATACTGCTGTCATGTAGATGTAAGTGTGAACTTTGAAATCTGTATGTTTTAAGCAATGGACTTAACTGTGTGAATGTAAAATTTTAATGTAAATCATGCAACAAGACCTCGGTCTGAGGGTGTCTCGCCACCGCAGCAAACGGCATATGAAATATTTTATTAAATTTGTACTTCATATACCGTTTTAAGTTAAATGATGTCGACCAAAGACAACACTTCATATGACCAAGTATCAAACAAATAAAAGCAAGGTAAAAAGCGAGGTAATCATAAGAAGTTAAGTTACTGAAGTCAAGTGGTTTAACCAGGGTGTAGTTTTAGGAAAATAATGCAAAATATCACCTTGCCCTTGGTATTTTTTGTCGTTGCTGGAAACTGGTGACTAACCAGTAATGACCATCAATGTTATCTTGCTGGAAACTGTTATCTTACTAGTAGCCAACAATGTTATCTTTAATGGTAACTTGGAGCTAACCATTAGCAGCCATCAATGTTATCTTGCAGGAAACTGTTTTCTAGCCAGTAGCCATCAATGTTATTTTGCTGGAAACTGGTGGTTAACTGATAGAAACTGGGGGCTAACCAGTAGACATCACAGTTATTGTGCTGGAAACTGCTTTCTAGCCAGCATCCATCAATGTTATCATATTGGAAACTGGTGGCTACAAAGGCTATGACTGATGTTACTGATATTGGTGCTTTTCCAGCTTGTCCAAGCAGTCACTGATATTAAGCCTTGATAAAGTCTGGTCTACAATGAAAATGCTAGAGTGTTGTCAAGACAATATATAGTTTTTTCCATTAAATTAAGGGCCATAACTCTGTTGTGTATGTTCCGATACAGGTTGTTTTCAAACTTGTCCGATTTTTTCATTGATATTAAGAATCTGACCAAATTTGGTGAAGAGCTGATACAAAATGAAGGTGCCAGAGTGTTAAGGCAAAATATAACATTTTTCAATTAAATCATGGGCCCCGACTCTGATATGTATTATCATAATTTTTCAAGTTTTCCCCAATATATGTCTATATAAAACAGGCAAGATCCCAATACACAAATTTTGGACCCCATTTTTAACACTGGGGACTACATTTGAACAAACTTGATAGTGTAGGGGTTGGTGATCAATAACAAAGACAAGAAATCCGTGGATTCACATGTCTCGCCTAACGGGGGCTGGTCTTAAAAATAAAAAGGTCAATGATGTTTAAATGAAAGTTTGTAAACATTTTAGTAATTAAAAACAATCGAGTTTGCCGTTTGCTGAGATGACATTTAAGCGCATTTGTTTAAAAAACAAAATGCCATTCTATTAAAAACAAGAGGCCCAAGAGGGCCTGTGGATGACAAGAGGCCCAAGAGGGCCTGTGGATGCTCTACTGGCTAAAACAGCTCTTATATCAAGGGTTGTCGACATAAAATTGCCATCAGTAGTTTTTTTAAAACATTGCAAAAGCAACAGGGATAGGATGGCCTTAGATCGCTCACCTGGTAATCATGGGCAATATGTCTGCTGTATCTAGTCTGGCATGGGCATTTTTTAATTTGTCCCACTTTCTTCTATGAATAAAATTTCATAACAAGAGGTCAATGACCTTGAAGCTCTACTGATAGATTGTGATAGCTAGGTCAGCATTCCTGTGAAGTTTCATAAAAAAATGTCAAGTTGTTTCAGAGGAGTAGTCGCTACAAGTTGAAGTTTTTACTATATAACTCTAGGTAAACAAAGATGGCCACTGGCAGCCATGTTTAATGTTGAATCAAAATAATTTTCGACAAGGATCAACATCTTTTCATGCTGATCATTTCAGAAAAAGTCCCATATCAATATCACTCACAGTTTTCAAGAAGTAGTCGCTACAAACGTGTTTTTTCAAAAATCTATGTTTAGCCGTGGTGGCCATCTTGAATTTCCGGCCGACCTGAAATTGTGCTAGGATCAACTAGACATCAAGAGCAACATTCCTGTGAAGTGTCATGAAAATCCGTCTAGTAGTTCAGAGGAGAAGTCACTACAAATGTTTACTATGGTATACAAACTCTATGTAAACAAAGATGGCCACTGGTGCACGGGTTTAATTTTGTTTCAAAAAAATGTTCGACCAGGATCAACATCATGTCATGCTGATCATTTTAGAAAAAGTCCCATATCAATATCACTTACAGTTTTCAAGAAGTAGTCGCTACAAACTTTTTTTAAAAAATCTGTTTTTAGCCATGGCGGCCATCTTGAATTTCCGGCCGACCTAAACAAATTCTGGGATCAATTAGACATCAAGAGCAACATTCCTGTGAAGTTTCATAAAAATGTGTCAAGTAGTTTCAGAGGAGTAGTCGCTACAAGTTTTTACTATGGGGGCACTCCTCAGTTTCGCATGAATGTCCATGGTGTAAATCAGAAAGAAATCAACTAAGCATCTTTTAGGTCCATGGATGGTAACTACTTCGGTTAGAATGTAATTTGTCGATAAGGCAAACCCGCATTGATACGAGACCCAGATTATGAACAACTCAGTAAAATATGTATATTGTAATACTCCGCGATGCACCGTATCTTGAGATATCTCGATATATGTCTAATTTATCTTGAGATAACTGTCTTGAGATATCTTAAGTTGTTTTGAGATAATTATCTTGAGATATCTCAATGTGTCTTGAGTCATTGACATCTCAAAAATAAATTTGAGATATATCTTACAATTTTTCAAGATGTATCGCAACTTATCGTGAGATATCTAACTTGCGATATCTCAAGATCCCATGTGTCTTGCGGTTGGTATATGCAATTTTAGTAGGATTTTCTAAGTTTGAGGTGGGCTTTATGCCATTTAAAAACTAACCATTGGTGTAATTCTTGGGTTTGCCTTAACACTGTTTCATTATATTGACAGTTTGCTAATGGTAATGACCCGTTTAAGTACTGGTTGCTATGGTATTTTGATGTCATAGTAAGATGACGTTAAACATAGAATAGCATGTGGCGTGACATCATGTCACATGACGTCATTATGACGTGTCGCGTTAAAATAAAAAAATTCGCATTACATAGCGGCTATATATAAATCGGGTTATAGGAGGCAACTTTTTAGAGTGGAAATGACTTCTGATTGCACATTTCAGACCTTTTTCATGCTATGGAAAAAAAACAGACCGAAAGAAAAAAGTTTGCAAAAAAGCTGTTAAAAAGGCTATTTCAGTGTTATCTTAAAAAGGTGCTGTTAGGCCAGTTTTTGGACAATTGCAATAATTTGTATGTGAAGACGTCCGGAATAAATTCGCGAAATGGAAAAAGGGGCGTTTCAATTTTTTTTAACAGGCAACTTTCCCTTAAGGGGGCACTCCTCAGTTTCGCATGAATGTCCATGGTGTAAATCAGAAAGAAATCAACTAAGCATCTTTTAGGTCCATGGATGGTATTTATAATAATTATGAAGCACATGTTTGATGCTTTTTTCAGTTTTGAGTACTTCTAAGTTCATTTTTGTGTATTGGAATATGCATTCTTTGGGTTTTTTGGAGGCTATAAATAGAAAATGTGAACCAATCAAAAACTTCCTAAAAGTAGGTAAAATGGCTGATTTTCACTGACAGGGGGATCAGCATGGAATAACTTTTTAAAACGCCGGACTAGGTATGTAAAATTTAGCATTTCCTAATATGCAAGAGCATTATGAGTGCAGACATGACCCTGATATGTGTAGTTTTATTTATTGACATTTGAAATATTGCTAAAATTGCATTTTTAGCATGTTTTGAGGGGTGGGGTAATCTTAAAGAAATGAGACTAAAGTTGTACAGAAAATGCTTTTTGATACTTTTATTTGGTATGGAAACATGGGTAATTTTATTGTCTTCTAAGAAATGTATAACACAATGATGATGTGATTTATTTTTGCTCAAGGATTCAGGCTAAGGGCTTGTCATGGGTTTGATGATTGAGAAATGTACATTAAACTGTGGAGTGCCCCCTATATAAATCTATGTAAACAAAGATGGCCGCTAGCGGACATGTTTAAAGTTGCATCGAAATAAATTTCGACAAGGATCAACATCATGTCATGCTGATCATTTTAGAAAATGTCCCATATCAATATCACTTACAGTTTTCAAGAAGTATTCACTACAAATTTATTTATTTTAAATCTATTTTTAGCCGTGGTGGCCATTTTGAATTTCCGGCCAACCTGAAATTTTTCTAGGATCAACTAGATATCAAGAGCAACATTCCTGTGAAGTTTCATGAACATCCATCTAGTAGTTTCAGAGGAGTAGTCGCTACAAGTTTTTACTAATATAACTCTATGTAAACAAAGATGGCCGCTGGCAGCCATGTTTAACGTTGAATCAAAACAATTTTTGACAACAACCAGCATCATGTCATGCTGATCATTTTAGAAAAAGTCCCATATCAATATCACTTATAGTTTTCAAGAAGTAGTCGCTACAAACTTGTATTTTAAAAATCTATTTTTAGCTTTGGTGGCCATCTTTGATTTCACATCATCATGAGTTTTTGCTAGGATCAACTAGACTTCATGGGCAACACTTCTGTAAAGTTTCATGAATATCCATCAAGCAGTTTCAGAGGAGTAGTCGCTACAAATAAAACTTTACGGACAGACGGACGGGCGGACGGACAGACGGACGACGGACGCCGCACCACAGCATAAGCTCTGCTGATCTCTGATCAGTCGAGCTAAAAATGGGTGGGGAGAGGGTTTATATTAACATTCTAAACAAATATGGTAAAGATCAGATAACAAATTAAGTAACTACAGATTTAACAAAGGAAAATACAAAAATACAATATAGCATTTTTCAACAAATCAAGGGCCATAACCTGTCGTTACTAACTAGATCTAGCTGGTTTTCGAACTTGTTCAAAATATCATTGATATACCACGCTTTGCACAACTACACATCATACCGAGGCTTCCTGCCAAATTTTGTAGAAATCCAACAAGCCGTTTAGGAGGAGTAGCGCCGACAAGAAATTTAAAGTAACTCCGTCATGAATCAGCAAACTGGAACAAAAGCACGATATGCACAACTACACATCTTATCGGTGCTTTCTGCCAAGTTTCGTCGAAATCCAACAAGGCGTTTAGGAGGAGTAGCGCTGACAAGAAATTTAAAAAAAAAAGTCAAGTGGCTGCAACTCCATCAAAAATCAATGAACCGGAAAAAATGCAAAAGGCACAGCAATGCTTCCTGCTAACAGGGCGTTAACACCAAAAAACAAATTAAAACAAAAAAAATAATGAAATAAGAAAATTTTAAAAAAAATATATCAAAAATTAAAAAAAACAAATGTCAAGGGGCTGTAACTCCATCAAAAATCAATGAACCGGAAATAAAATGCAATAGGCACAGCAATGCTTCCTGCTAACATGGTGTTAACACCAAAAAACAATTCAAACAAAAAAATAATGAAATAAGAAAATTCAAAAAAAATATTCAAAAATTCAAAAAAACAAAAAAAATTCAAACAAAAGAAATAATTTAAACAAAATAATTAAAACAAACAAAAATAATTAAAACAAAAAATTACTAATAATGAAAAAAGAGGCAAAACATCTGGTAAAGTCTGGTAAAGATCAGATGAAAAATGAAAGCCCTATGGTATTAACAAGGCTGAATATAGCATTTTTAACTAAATCAAGGGCCATAACTCCGCTGTTATTGGTCCGATCTGGCTGGTTTTCTAACTTGTGCGAGCTTTCATTGATATTAACATATGGTAAAGTTTGGTAAAGATCAGATGAAAAATGAAGGCCTTTGGCCAGTAGAGCTAAATCGTCAGCTCCAAAAAGTAGGTCAAGGTCATACATGAAATCCAGGCATCCAAAAAAAATGATGCACTAACGAAGACACAACTACGTCAAAATAGAATATGTTTTCTTTCAAAGATTAAGCTATAAATTAGGTTTAAAACATCTAGTGCATAATTCTAGTTCATGAGAAAGTGATGTAAATGTAACAATTAAAGTTATCTGCCCTTTTCTTGGATGGTGAATTGAATTGAATTGGGGTTTTAAGGCGCACCAACACATGAAAAGGTTATATGGCGCCTAACAGGCATGAACATGCCAGGCTCATCTTCCATGTACATCGAGATAAAATATGGAAAATGGGCCTAGAACCTTCTCACCCTGAACTGCAGAGTTGCTGCAAATTCTATCGTAGAAACTCCATTAACGCTGGAGCCACGTTACTGTTTTTCTGCCACTGCTCTTTGATGCGAGCGAGATGGCACCTGAAACAATGCAGGGATCATGATGAAGACCTTTAATGGACATGAACAAAAAATGATAAAATGAACATGAATTTGGGGGGATTCTACCCCTCTGCCTACCCTCCAAAGGGATCTGCAGTGGCCCTATTCTTTGCCCCGTGACCAAACGGGGCCCCCGAAAACCACACGGGGATTGGATGGTGAAGGTCACATCCACATTTGCTTTGTCATGTTGCAATGTACCACACAAGATACAGCTATAAGCAAAGTTTGAAAGGTCTTAGTGCATACAGTTTGTGAAAAAGTGACCTAAACTCCAAAGTTGAAGGTAAACATTATAAGTTTATCTGCCCTTGCTTGGAGGGTCAAGGTCACTTCCACATTTGCTTTGTCACGTTGCGATGTACCACTCAAGATACAACTATAAGCAAGTTTTAAAGGTCTAGTGCATACAGTTTGTGAAAAAGTGACCTAAACGCAAAAGTTGAACCTAAAAATTATTAAGTTATCTGCCCTTTGCTTGGAGGGTCAAGGTCACTTCCACATTTGCTTTCTCAGGTTGCCATGTACCACCCAAGATACAACTATAAGCAAAGTTTGAAAGGTCTAGTGCATACAGTTTGTGAAAAAGTGACCTAAACGCAAAAGTTGAACCTAAAAATTAGTAAGTTATCTGCCCTTTGCTTGGAGGGTCAAGGTCACTTCCACATTTACTTAGTCACGTTGCGATGTACTACCCATGATACAACTATAAGCAAAGTTTGAAAGGTCTAGTGCATACAGTTTGTGAGAAAATGACCTAAACGCAAAGCTTGAACCTAAAAATTAATAAGTTATCTGCCCTTTGCTTGGAAGGTCAAGGTCACTTCCACATTTGCTTTGTCACGTTGCGATGTACCACCCATGATACAACTTCAAGCAAAGTTTGAAAGGTCTAGTGCATACAGTTTGTGAGAAAATGACCTAAACGCAAAACTTGAATGTTGACGCGCCGTCGCCGGAAAAGCAACACCTATGTCTCTTTTTCTTCTTCGAAAAGGCGAGACAAAAAACTGTTGAAATCTGTTCAGCAGGTCTTGAGAATAAGAATGTTTTTTAAGGTTTGAACCTTTTATGGTAATGGAGGTCATCTTGGATGTCCTGTTGACCTAGTTTTAACAAACTTTAAAGTCACTGACCACAGCATCATCCAAGTCAAGTTTGGTCAAAGAAGTTTATGATGAGAAATCCTTTAAGCTAAAGTTAATGCACGACGACGGACGGCACAACGGACAAAAAGTCTTCATAATAGCTTGAATAGCTAAACAAAAATCAGGCATACTAACTTGGAAATACGTTGATATCTATCACTGCATAGCGCTGAGTGTCGCATTCTATAATTACGTCAACCCCAAACAGGTCAATATTCAGTTTTTGGCGCAACGCTTCCCCAACGTTCTTCAGTTTGGAAAGATCCGGTTTGAAGGGCGAGGCACCAAGTTCCTCATAATCAAGCTGGAATGAGAAACACACAATTGGATGAAATATTGTTCGATACGTAGTAACAGTGGAACCTTTTCAAAAATAGAAAGAAACTAAAGAACTTTTTGTCCAAAAAAAAGTTTGACTTTCGAAATGCATTATGCAAAGATCAAACTTGGTTGGCAAAAAGATCTTGTGCTTTCTTGTTATGTCTGAAGAGATCCAAAACTCGTTTACCTAAAGCATTCAAATTTGGCAATTAAGATGGAGGTGCTGTGAATTTCTTTTTTAACATGCTGATTCGCTTGTTTCTAAATTTATATTTTACAAACACCAACACCGATGAAGGGAAACAAACTATCTCAGTATTGCATCCCTTAAAAAAAGAAATTCACAACACAACATGATGGGCTTCTATTCCACCAATCAAATAAGGACTTCAGCAGTTCCCATTTCTCATTTCATTCCCTCACTGTAGGGTACAAAAGCTCGAATTAAGATTAGCCAAAAGTCCTAGCTCGTCGGTAAAACAAAAAGGCCCAGAGACCAAAACCAACAGTTCTACACAAAAATAATAAGACAACTGCTTTTGTCAAGCAGTCACCACAAAACGAAAGATTTCGTTTCACGTCATTTACCTCAGTCAAGTGATGCGAGGAGTCACTTTTACAAACTTCGTGTGTGTCAAAAAATATGGTAGGGTGGTCTGGAACGAAAACATAGGAAAATATACAAGGCTGTGTTAATTTGCATATATTTATTAACTAAATAGTATACACATTGCAATATGCAAATTAAAACTGTAACATATAGCATTTTTATTACTGGGGTATAATTAGGGCAAACATAATATGCTTAAATAAAATGTGTAATCTTCATGTTAAATATGTTAATTAAAAAACATGCAAAAAAGCTCATTAAATTGAAGAACAAACTGGACTGTAGTCTACCAGCTCATCAACACATTATTTAGGTTATTTAGAGCCGCTCCCGGAGTGCGAGAAGACACAGAGTTATCACTCCAATTTTACAATCACACAAATTTCTTTGGTTATTTTGCATGCCTAGATGAAAGATGCCGCTAAATGGAACTGCCAGGTTAACGTGCCTTTCCTACGGACGAAGCCTTAGAAGTAAGTGACTAGCTCAAGGTCACAAGGGCTACGATCCCAATCGGCGTCTCCATCCCAAAACATTTGGGTTACCAGGCGCACATGCTATCACTAGACCACAGTTCCAATGAACAGAAGTGTAAATTTGGGATTTACTGGGTATTAACCTTTATTACGGTATTTAAAAGCGAGTTAACCGTATATGTTGAAAAAGAAATAAAGGTACCTACCTTTAGGCGTACATCTAATATATGTCAAAATACATACACGTAACCCTTTACCTACACAAACCTATATTTAAAACAAACGCATCAACAATAGTTTACATTATCATGAAAGAAAACTAGTGTTTATAAAAGGCGATAAGCATCATACTTTGATGATGTGTCAACTGACGTCGTGCAAGGTAACAAGCTGCCATATGTAAACAGATCTCAACATGCTACAATAGGAAACAAGAGGGGAAAAATCGGTAAACAACTGTTAAATTTTAGCAGACAACACTCATCATCAAAGTATGATACTCAACCAGGTGCATCATGGGTAACATACCTCCAGCATAAAGATTCTTTATGGATGGGCGATGACCAATATAATGTTTGCTGCCTATTTTGAAGATTTTATAGAGTGTGGCGTTGTGGTTGACAAACGTCTGGGCCACGCATGGGGGTGTGATGTCCTTGAGCCCTTCTTCATTAAATATCACTGTCATCTGTGGATGAAAAATGGAAAAACATGTGATAGTCCTCACTACAAAATATAAGAAAAGCAATGTAAATCTGTCCTGAAAAATGTATGTCCTGAATATAAGATAGCTGTCCAGACTATTCAATATAAAATATCTGTCCTGATTATTAAAGATATTTGTCCTAATTAGTCAATATAAGCTATCAATCCTGATTATTCAATATGAGATATCTGTCCTGATTATTCAATATGAGATATCTGTCCTGATTATTCAATATAAGATATCTGTCCTGATTATTCAATATGAGATATCTGTCCTAATTATTCAATATGAGATATCTGTCCTGATTATTCAATATATCTGTCTTGATTGTTCAATATGAGATATCTGTCCTGATTATTCAATATGAGATATCTGTCCTGATTATTCAATATGAGATATCTGTCCTGATTATTCAATATAAGATATCTGTCCTGATTATTCAATATGAGATATCTGTCCTAATTATTCAATATGAGATATCTGTCCTAATTATTCAATATGAGATATCTGTCCTGATTATTCAATATATCTGTCTTGATTGTTCAATATGAGATATCTGTCCTGATTATTCAATATGAGATATCTGTCCTGATTATTCAATATAAACATATCTAACCTGATTATTCAATATAAGATATCTGTCCTGATTATTCAATATAAGATATCTGTCCTGATTATTCAATATGAGATATCTGTCCTGATTATTCAATATAAGATATCTGTCCTGATTATTCAATATGAGATATCTGTCCTGATTATGCAATATATCTGTCCTGATTATTCAATATGAGATATCTGTCTTGCTTGTTCAATATGAGATATCTGTCCTGATTATTCAATATGAGATATCTGTCCTGATTATTCAATATAACATATATCTATCCTGATTATTCAATATAAGATATCTGTCCTGAGTATTCAACATACGATATCTATCCCAATTATTCAATACAAGATATCTGTCCTGATTATTCAATATGAGATATCTGTCCTGACTATTTAATATAAAATATATGTCCTGTTTATTCAATATAAGATATCTGTCTTGATTGTTCAATATAAGATATATGTCCTGATTATTCAATATGAGATTCTGTCCTGATTATTCAACATAAAATATATATTTGTCCTAATTAGTCAGTATAAGATAATATCTGTCCTGATTAGTCAGTATAAGATATCTGTCCTGATTATTCAATATGAGATATCTGTCCCATTTATTCAATATAAGATATCTGTCTTTATTGTTCAATATGAGGTATCTGTCCTGATTATTCAATATGAGATATCTATTCTGATTATTCAATATACGATATCTGTCCTGAGTATTCAACATAAGATATCTATCCTGATTATTCAATATAAGATATCTGTCCTGATTATTCAATATAATATCTGTCCTGATTATTCAATATAAGATATCTGTCCTTTTTATTCAATATAAGATATCTGTCTTGATTGTTCAATATGAGGTATCTGTGCTGATTATTTAATACGAGATATCTGTCCTGATTATTCAATATAACATATCTATCCTGATTATTCAATATAAGATATCTGTCCTGAGTATTCAACATAGGATATCTATCCTGATTATTCAATACAAGATATCTGTCCTGATTATTCAATATAAGATATCTGTCCTTTTTATTCAATATAAGATATCTGTCTTGATTGTTCAATATGAGGTATCTGTCCTGATTATTCAATATGAGATATCTGTCCTGATTATTCAATATAACATATCTATCCTGATTATTCAATATAAGATATTTATCCTGATAATTCAATACAAGACATCTGTCCTGATTATTCAATTTAAGATATCTGTCCTGATTATAAGATATTTGTCCTGAGTATTCAATGTATCTGTCCTGCTTATTCAATATATCTGTCCTGATTATTCAATATATATCTGGTCCGTGTGGTTCCCGGCAAAAATAGGGCCACTGCTTATTCAGGCAGATGTGTAAAGTCCCCCCGAATTCATGTTCATTGTGGCATTTTTGCCAAGGTCTTCATCATCATCCCAGTATTGGTTTCAGGTGCTACCTGAGTGGCACAACAGGGTCTATAACCCAAATAAGAATAAAAAGATTTTTTTTAATTATTGTTTTTAACTTCATAAGAGCACCCACTTCGCATATTGCATAGTGCACGGGTGCTACTATTATGGGAAATATGGTATACATATTATTCAATGCTAAAATATATCTATCAGACAAACCTGTCTTAAAAGGGTACTGCTTTAATAGTACACCAACAAATGAGCCATCTACTTAATCAACTCTATATTTGGACAGATGTTTTTTGGGACAGTTTTGGAAGAATAGAAACGCTGTTTTTCAGACATGTGCCTCCGTCGTTCTAGTTCTGCTCAACTTACATTGTGACAAATTGTGGTGCCATGTGCGACAATAGGCTTGCATACTGAAATAGAAGACACAAACGATAAAATAGATATTCTCCTTCACTAAAGCCTTTTAAAGAAGACATCTACCGTAATTAAAAACAGGCCTCTGGTTGAAACCTTATAACGCAAATTCGCTTTCGAACAATTTATATTGCACTTTGAATTCATAACTAGAAGAAATGTCTGCGGGCTTAAACGAAATAGGCAAATAATGAATGCATTTCAAGCAAGAGTAAAATAAGATGTGTAATAATAATAATATTTTGAATATCAGAACAATGACCTTGAAGTTCTACTGATAGGTTTTGATAGCTAGATCAGCATTCCTGTGAAGTTTCATGCAAATCTGTCCAGTAGTTTCAGAGTAGTCACTACAAGTTTTTACTATATAACTCTATGTAAACAAAGATGGCCACTGGCTGCCATGTTTAATGTCAAATCAAAATAATTTTCGACAAGGACTGACATCATGTCATGCTGATCATTTTAGAAAAAGGTCCCATATCAATATCACTTACAGTTTTCAAGAAGTAGTTGCTAAAAATTCGTTTTTTAAAAATCTTGAATTTCCGTCCGACCTGAAATTTTGCTAGGATCAACTAGACATCAAGAGCAACATTCCTGTCAAGTTCCATGAAATTCCAACAAGTAGTTTCAGAGGAGTAGTCGCCACAAGTTTTTCCTATATAACTCTATGTAAACAAAGACAGTTAGGACCAAGTACATGTCGCACCAGTCATTTTGGTAAAGGTTCCAAATCAATATCACTTACAATTTTGAGAAGTAGTCACCCCAAAAATCGCATTTTTTAAATCTATTTTTTGCCACATTCCTGTGAAGTTTCATGAAAATCCGTCAAGTAGTTTCAGAGGAGTAGTCGCCACAAGTTTTTCCTATATAACTCTATGTAAACAAAGATGGCCACTTGCGGCCATGTTTGACATCCAGTTATAAAATCGAATTTTTAAAATCAATTTTTAGCCCTGGTGGCCATCTTGAATTTCCGGCTGACCTGAATTTTTGCTAGGATCAACTAGACATCAAGAGCAACATTCCTGTGAAGTTTCATGAAAATCCATCTAGTAGTTTCAGAGGAGTAGTCACCACAAAAAAACGTTTACAGATGGATGGACGGACGATGCACCACTGCATAAGCTCTGCTGATCATTGATCATGATCAGTCGAGCTAAAACTGTTTGTTCAAACTGTGAAATTCTACAATACAAATTTTAAGCTCCAGAATCTTTGCCAGGTACTGAACATGGTGAAGATTCATGCCCAGACATAAAACACACTTCTGTGCACGACTGATTTATCACCTAATAAACAAATATTTTATTCATTTGTTAATGCAAATAAATTGGTGGAGAAACTAAGTTCTATATTTACACTTTGTTTGTATGGTGTTTTACGTCATTTTCAACACATGTAAGGTTATATATGACTGTCGATTTTTTGTGGTGGAGGCAGACCACCCACTATTTACACTTTGACAAGATGAAGGTGCATAAGCGGCAACCAGCAAGTAGGCATCACAGATAAAGTTATGCTTATCTGGAGACACTATTTTCTGTATAAGAAGATAAGCCAACTGATTTATTTAGTTACAGTGTACTAATACATGTACTTGATTTGCCAGAGTTACTGAAACAATGGTTCTGAAAGTACTCTGCATGCTACTACCTTGCTTTTAGTTAGAAATTTCACCTTACTGTCAGATGTGAAAAGATGTAATATACAACCTTTAAACAAATTGGGATGCAATTGTTTAGGAATTTTTTGTAGAATTCGCTTTTTCTGAATATAAGTCATGCAATGTGGGACAAGCACACTGTAAAGAACTAACCAAGGTGGTACTGGACTTTGTCATCGAGAGACAATCAAACTGTAAAGAACTAACCAAGGTGGTACTGGATGTTGTCATTGAGGGAAGGACAATCAAACTTTAAAGAACTAACCAAGGTGGTACTGGATATTGTCATGAGGGAAGGACAATCAAATTGTAAAGAAGTAACCAAGGTGGTACTGGATGTTGTCATGAGGGAAGGACAATCAAACTGTAAAGAAGTAACCAAGGTGGTACTGGATGTTGTCATGAGGGAAGGACAAGCACACTGTAAAGAACTAACCAAGGTGGTACTGGACTTTGTCATCGAGAGACAATCAAACTGTAAAGAACTAACCAAGGTGGTACTGGATGTTGTCATTGAGGGAAGGACAATCAAACTGTAAAGAACTAACCAAGGTGGTACTGGATATTGTCATGAGGGAAGGACAATCAAACTGTAAAGAACTGACCAAGGTGGTACTGGATGTTGTCATGAGAGAAGGACAATCAAATTGTAAAGAAGTAACCAAGGCGGTTCTGGACGTTGTCATCAAGGGAAGGACAATCAAATTGTAAAGAAGTAACCAAGGTGGTTCTGGACTTTGTCATCGAGGGAGGGACAATCAAACTGTAAAGAACTGACCAAGGTGGTACTGGATTTTGTCATCGAGAGAAGGACAATCAAATTGTAAAGAAGTAACCAAGGTGGTTCTGGACGTTGTCATCGAGGGAAGGACAATCAAACTGTAAAGAAGTAACCAAGGTGGTTCTGGACGTTGTCATGAGGGAAGGACAATCAAATTGTAAAGAACTAACCAAGGTGGTACTGGATATTGTCATGAGGGAAGGACAATCAAATTATAAAGAACTAACCAAGGTGGTACTGGATGTTGTCATGAGGGAAGGACAATCAAACTGTAAAGAACTGACCAAGGTAGTACTGGATGTTGTCATCGAGGGAGGGACAATCAAACTGTAAAGAACTAACCAAGGTGGTACTGGATATTGCCATGAGGGAAGGACAATCAAATTGTAAAGAATTGACCAAGGTGGTACTGGATGTTGTCATCGAGGGAGGGACAATCAAACTGTAAAGAACTAACCAAGGTGGTTCTGGATGTTGTCATGAGGGAAGGACAATCAAATTGTAAAGAAGTAACCAAGGTGGTACTGGATGTTGTCATGAGGGAAGGACAATCAAATTGTAAAGAAGTAACCAAGGTGGTTCTGGACGTTGTCATCGAGGGAAGGACAATCAAATTGTAAAGAAGTAACCAAGGTGGTTCTGGACGTTGTCATCGAGAGAAGGACAATCAAATTGTAAAGAAACAAACCAAGGTGGTTCTGGACGTTGTCATCGAGGGAAGGACAATCAAATTGTAAAGAAGTAACCAAGGTGGTTCTGGACGTTGTCATCGAGGGAGGGACAATCAAACTGTAAAGAACTGACCAAGGTGGTACTGGATATTGTCATGAGGTAAGGACAATCAAACTGTAAAGAACTGACCAAGGTAGTACTGGATGTTGTCATCGAGGGAGGGACAATCAAACTGTAAAGAACTAACCAAGGTGGTACTGGATATTGTCATGAGGGAAGGACAATCAAACTGTAAAGAATTGACCAAGGTGGTACTGGATGTTGTCATCGAGGGAGGGACAATCAAACTGTAAAGAACTAACCAAGGTGGTTCTGGATGTTGTCATGAGGGAAGGACAATCAAATTGTAAAGAAGTAACCAAGGTGGTACTCGATGTTGTCATGAGGGAAGGACAATCAAACTGTAAAGAACTGACCAAGGTGGTACTGGATGTTGTCATGAGGGAAGGACAATCAAACTGTAAAGAACTAACCAAGATGGTACTGGATATTGTCATGAGGGAAGGACAATTAAACTGTAAAGAACTGACCAAGGTAGTACTGGATGTTGTCATCGAGGGAGGGACAATCAAACTGTAAAGAACTAACCAAGGTGGTACTGGACTTTGTCATGAGGGAAGGACAATCAAACTGTAAAGAATTGACCAAGGTGGTACTGGATGTTGTCATCAAGGGAGGGACAATCAAACTGTAAAGAATTAACCAAGGTGGTTCTGGATGTTGTCATGAGGGAAGGACAATCAAATTGTAAAGAAGTAACCAAGGTGGTACTGGATGTTGTCATGAGGGAAGGACAATCAAATTGTAAAGAAGTAACCAAGGTGGTTCTGGACGTTGTCATCGAGGGAAGGACAGGACAATCAAATTGTAAAGAAGTAACCAAGGTGGTTCTGGACGTTGTCATCGAGAGAAGGACAATCAAATTGTAAAGAAGTAGCCAAGGTGGTTCTGGACGTTGTCATCGAGGGAAGGACAATCAAACTGTAAAGAAGTAACCAAGGTGGTTCTGGACGTTGTCATGAGGGAAGGACAATCAAATTATAAAGAACTAACCAAGGTGGTACTGGATGTTGTCATGAGGGAAGGACAATCAAACTGTAAAGAACTAATTAAGGTAGTACTGGATGTTGTCACAATCAAACTGTAAAGAACTAACCAAGGTGGTACTGGATGTTGTCATTGAGGGAAGGACAATCAAACTGTAAAGAACTAACCAAGGTGGTACTGGATGTTGTCATTGAGGGAAGGACAATCAAACTGTAAAGAACTAACCAAAGTGATTCTGGACGTTGTCATCGAGAGACAATCACATTGTAAAGAACTTACCAAAAGGGTACTCGACGTTGGCATCAAGCAGTTTCTTGCGATTCTCTTCAAGATCTTTACTGGTGAGATCCACAAATGTTGGAATGAACATGTAAGATTCTGAAAGTAGAACACAAATACTCTTGACACTGCTGCTTAGTATGAGTAACTTACTTGGTAGTTAACACCTTTATACAATGTAACAATATGAGCCCATCGAAGAGAATCACAAAGTAAATGGTCTCGTGAAAACATTATGTAACTATATTATATACAGAAAAAACATCCCTCCAAAAAAATGTTATAGTGGTTTCTCCTAGGAAAAGGCGGGTTCTCTAATAATGCTGTATTTTTACATTTCAATCATCGTGCATTTTCATAAATATTTACGTTCACCAATAGATCACCACCACAAGTGTGCGCATCCGACGTGTTTGCTTAAGAAAATAGAAAAAGATTGGAGAGAAGTATTTATAAAAAGCATATTACTAAATATGACCTCTGTGTAAGAAAAACAACGCTCCCCAGACATTGCCAAAATCTGCCCCTATTTGTCACTTTTTTTTGCAAGATCGGCACTCAAAATAAGTTACTTTTATCATTTGGATGTTGATGTTTACTCAATGCTGACAAAAGGGAAAGGTGAAGGTCATTTGTACAGGATCTAATTAGAAGCAAATTTTTGAACAAAGTGATACACCAAAGATGAAGTTTTTTGAAAACATAGTCAAAACTGAAATGAACAAAATATTAAATAAGACATAATGAATGAGCAAGTATTAAATCTGGGAAATAACTGATTGTTAACTGCAGTGGAGTTAAATAAAACTATCTCCATATGTCCATACATGTATCTTGGTTTGCTTATCAACATATACCCTTATCTAAATGGTATGCTTGCTTACACTTTCCAAACATATATTTGACCTTTTTCAGAAACTAAATCCTCTGCAAACTCCACATTATGTATTAGTGGTGTAACGATGCATCGACTTATTAATGTATCATCATTGTGACCAGCTCGATAGCAATGCAGCGATGCCAAACTGAACTATCGATAGCAATGCAGCGATGCCAAACTGAACTATCGATAGCAATCGCCGATAGTATGATGAACTATCGATAGTTTTCGATAGGTAACAAATAAAGAAATAGTCCTTAAAGCTACAGGGTCTCTACATGCCTGAAGAATATGTATACACTTTACATGCCGGGAGAATATGTATACACTTTACATGCTGGGAGAATATGTATACACTTTACATGCCAGGAGAATATGTATACACTTTACATGCCTGGGGGATAGAGTATACACTTTACATGCCAGGAGAATATGTATACACTTTACATGCCTGGAGGATATATATACACTTTACATGCCTGGAGAATATATATACACTTTACATGCCTGGAAAATATATATACACTTTACATGCCCAGAGAATATATACACTTTACATGCCAGGAGAATATATATACACTTTACATGCCCGGAGAATATGTATACACTTTACATGCCCGGAGAATATGTATACATTTTACATGCCTGGAGGATATATATACACTTTACATGCCTGGAGATTAGAGAATACACTTTACATGCCTGGAGAATATGTATACACTTTACATGCCAGGAGAATATGTATACACTTCACATGCCTGGAGGATATATACACTTTACATGCCAGGAGAATATATATACACTTTACATGCCCGGAGAATATGTATACATTTTACATGCCTGGAGGATATATATACACTTTACATGCCTGGAGATTAGAGAATACACTTTACATGCCTGGAGAATATGTATACACTTTACATGCCAGGAGAATATGTATACACTTTACATGCCTGGAGGATATGTATACACTTTACATGCCAGGAGAATATGTATACACTTTACATGCCTGGAGAATATGTATACACTTTACATGCCAGGAGAATATGTATACACTTTACATGCCTGGAGAATATGTATACACTTTACATGCCAGGAGAATATATATACACTTTACATGCCTGGAGAATATGTATACACTTTACATGCCCGGAGAATATATATACACTTTACATGCCTGGAGAATATATATACACTTTACATGCCTGGAGATTAGAGAATACACTTTACATGCCTGGAGAATATGTATACACTTTACATGCCTGGAGAATATATATACACTTTACATACCTGGAGAATATGTATACACTTTACATGCCTGGAGAACATGTATACACTTTACATGCCTGGAGAATATATATATACACTTTACATGCCTGGAGAATATATATACACTTTACATGCCTGGAGAATATGTATACACTTTACATGCCAGGAGAATATGTATACACTTTACATGCCCGGAGAATATGTATACACTTTACATGCCTGGAGGATAGAGAATACACTTTACATGCCTGGAGAATATGTATACACTTTACATGCCTGGAGGATAGAGAATCCACTTTACATGCCTGGAGAATATGTATACACTTTACATGCCTGGAGAATATGTATACACTTTACATGCCTGGAGAATATGTATACACTTTACATGCCTGGAGAATATGTATACACTTTACATGCCTGGAGAATATATATACACTTTACATGCCTGGAGGATAGAGAATACACTTTACATGCCGGAGGATATGTATACACTTTACATGCCTGGAGAATATGTATACACTTTACATGCCTGGAGAATTTGTATACACTTTACATGCCTGGAGAATATGTATACACTTTACATGCCTGGAGAATATATATACACTTTACATGCTTGGAGAATATGTATACACTTTACATGCCTGGAGAATATGTATACACTTTACATGCCCGAAGAATATATATACACTTTACATGCCTGGAGGATAT
The DNA here is from genome assembly GCA_037043455.1 of Cyrtodaria siliqua. NCBI lineage: Eukaryota > Metazoa > Mollusca > Bivalvia > Adapedonta > Hiatellidae > Cyrtodaria > Cyrtodaria siliqua. The sequence continues at coordinate 345,454 of JAWPHD010000852.1, forward strand.
ATATACACTTTACATGCCTGAAGATTAGAGAATACACTTTACATGCCTGGAGAATATGTATACACTTTACATGCCTGGAGAATATATATACACTTTACATGCCTGGAGAATATGTATACACTTTACATGCCTGGAGAATATATATACACTTTACATGCCTGGAGGATATTTATACACTTTACATGCCTGGAGAATATGTATACACTTTACATGCCTGGAGAATATGTATACACTTTACATGCCTGGAGAATATATATACACTTTAAATGCCTGGAGGATATGTATACACTTTACATGCCTGGAGAATATGTATACACTTTACATGCCTGGGGGATAGAGTATACACTTTACATGCCTGGAGAATATGTATACACTTTACATGCCTGGGGGATAGAGTATAGACTTTACATGCCTGGAGGATATAGTATACACTTTACATGCCTGGAGGATATAGTATACACTTAACATGCCTGGGGATAGAGTATATACTTAACATGCCTGGGGGATAGAGTATACACTTTACATGCCTGGAGAATATGTATACACTTTACATGCCTGGGGGATAGAGTATATACTTTACATGCCTGGAGGATATAGTATACACTTTACATGCCTGGAGGATATAGTACACACTTTACATGCCTGGGGGATAGAGTATATACTTTACATGCCTGGAGAATATAGTATACACTTTACATGCCTGGGGGATAGAGTATATACTTTACATGCCTGGAGAATATAGTATACACTTACATGCATGGGGGATAGAGTATATACTTTACACTGCCTGGAGGATATAGTACTACAGCTGTTACATGCTGGGGGATAGAGTATATACTTTACATGCCTGGAGGATATAGTACACACTTTACATGCTGGGGGATAGAGAGTATATACTTTACATGCCTGGAGGATATAGTAAACACTTTACATGCCTGGGGATAGAGTATACTTTACAGCCTGGAGGATATAGTTATACACTTTACATGCCTGGAGGATATAGTATACACTTTACATGCCTGGAGATAAGAGTATATACTTAACTGCCTGGAGGATATAGTATACACTTTACGATGCCTGGAGGATATAGTATAAACTTTAACAAATAAAGCATGTAAAATAATGTATTGTTTTTAATGGAATCAGTGTTTTGATTAATCCACACCTTTCAGTCAACATTTGATAATTCATAGTCAGAGCAAGCGAGGTTGAGATCACAGGTACGGTTTAAAAAAAAAAAAAAAAAAAAAAAAAATTATATTCTATTAAAAAACTGAAGGTCAGCATCGAGGAAATCCCAAAATATAGGCATGCATCTCAAAACAACAGCTGCAGTGTTAGTTTTTGAAGTCCCACAGAGCTGTCATATGCTGTAATCAACTCGGGAATAAATTATCTTTCCAATAACATACACTTTCGTATGTCCACACCACATAAGAGAAAGCTCTGGTGCTCCGAAAAACACAGAAAACGTAACCTGTTTTTAAAAATCGACCTCTAAGCCAGAGTCCGTATTATCTGCCTATACAGACCCCGTAGACCGCTGTTTAGCCTTTGTAGAAGCTCCCGCAGACATAACAACACTCATCGACACTATTACCTTACGCACAATATGTCTTTATCCGTGCAATAAATAATGTCCAAGTACCTTTCCGACGATCTCACAAGTATTTAACAAGTATTTCTGCGGCTTTGCTATCAACTTCCGGCATTCTCAATGCAAATGGCGTCGTGGGATACTGAGATTTTTGAAAACGTGTACTTTGTGATCGTCGGAAAGGTACTTGGACATTATTTATTGCATGGATAAAGACATATTGTGCGTAAGGAATAGTGTCGATGAGTTGTTATGTCCGCGGGAGCTTCTACAAAGGCTAAACGGCGGTCTACGGGGGTCTGTATAGGCGAATAATACGGACTGGCTTAGAGTCGATTTTTAAAAACAGGTACGTTTCTGTGTTTTTCGGAGCACCAGAGCTTTTTCTTATGCGGTGTGGACATATGAAAATGTATGTTATTGGAAAGATAATTTATTCCTGAGTTGATTGCAGCATATGACAGCTCTGTGGGACTTCAAAAACTAACACTGCAGCTGTTGTTTCAGAGATGCATGCCTATATTTTGGATTTCCTCGATGCTGACCTTCAGTATTTAATAGAATATAACTTTTTTTTTTTTTAAACCGGTACCTGTGGTTGAGATCATCTTCCTACTTATTAGTTACAAATGTTGTATTAAACCACTCCCAGACACAACTCTGACTCAGAATGAAAGAATTCAATGTTTTAATGGTTACTCACTTATCATATACATATCATACTATCATTAATCTGTAAGTAGTGCACACCATTTAACAAGTGTACATCTTCAACTTACAATCTGGTAGTTTGGGTGGAGTGAGTGGGTTGGGGGTGTATACATATCCTCTGCGCATGTAAAGTGTATACACTGCACAGGAGTATAATAACCTAAATAATATTACAGGTTACATTTCCATTCAGAATTGCACACAGTGTTCTCACAGTGTTATATGACTTCTAATGTGACAGCTTTCTGTTAATGGATTTTAGAAAATAGTGTTTATTACAAAATAGTATCTTATTTATCTAAGTAAGAGTGAAGATAAAAACAGACCTTTCTCAGGATGTAAAGAGCAATGTATTCAACTGAAGATTGTCCATGCAAAGAGTTGATTTTATTTTCCTAAATTTACATTTTAAAGGCTTTTTCGGTAGTTTTCCATGCGCAGCTTCTTTGGGGGACTTCTCTTCTTAAACTATCGGATGGATTTTCCTACAAATTTACAGGAATGTTGCTTTTGATGTCTAATAGCATTTTATTTATTTCTTTTTTTTGAATCTTTTTTTTTAATTTTTTTTTTTGAATTTTCTTTTTTTATTTAATTTCTTTTTTTTTATTTCTTTTTTTATTGTCTTTCTTTTAGTAAAAACTCTAACAAAATTAAAAAAATTAAGCATAATGGTACGTTTCCAAAAACCAATATTAAATCTCAGTATGCATGGTGACCTATATATTTAATTGCATATATTGTCTAATAAGTGCCTAGGAAGTTTGAACAAATTCTGTTATTAGGAACATAACAAACAAGAGCTGTCAGAGAACAGCGCAGCTCGACTATTCGATTTTGAGGAGAATAATAAATTTATAGCTAGTATATACCATCAGAAAACAAGGCTACAACAATGTGGGGTGGGGTTGGGAGCACAACATAACTATGTGTAAGAATTGACAAAAACTACACAGAAATCTGTAAAAAAAAAAAAAAAAAAAATTAAATACAGTTTTGAGTGGGGTGCGGGGTGGGGGTGGGAGAGAAGCAGGGGTGGATGGTGGGGGGAGTGGGGGTGGTGAGGGCAACATATATGTGTAAGAAGCTATGTAATAATTTACCAAAACGGCAACATATATGTGTAAGAACTGACAAAAGCAACACAGAAATATGTAAAAAAAAAAAAAAAAAAAATCAAGTCTGGGGCGGGGTGGTGGGGTGCGGGGAACGGGTGAGAGGCAGGGGGTTGGGGTGGTGGGGGCAGGGAGGGTTGCAACATATATGTGTGAGAATTGACTAAAACAACACAGAAATATTTTTAAAAAAAATTCAAGTGTAGGGCGTGGTGGGTGGGGTGATGGGGTGAGAGGCAGGGGTGAAGGGGGGGGGGGGGGGGGGGGGGGGGGGGGGGGGGGGGGGGGGGGTTGCAACATATATGTGTAAGAACTGACAAAAGCAACACAGAAATATGTAAAATAAAAAAAAATCAAGTGTAGGGCGTGGTGGGTGGGGTGATGGGGTGAGTGGCAGGGGGGAAGGGGGGTGGGGGGGTTGGGGCGGGGAGGGTTACAACATATATGTGTACGAATTTATTAAAACAACAAAGAAATATGTAAAAAAAAAAAATCAAGTTTAGGGCGTGGTGGGTGGGGTGAGAGGCAAGGGGGGTGGGGGGGGGGGGGGGGGTTGGGGCAGGGAGGGTTGCAACATATATGTGTAAGAACTGACAAAAGCAACACAGAAATATGTAAAAAAAAAAAAAAATCAAGTGTAAGGCGTGGTGGGTGGGGTGATGGGGTGAGTGGCAGGGGGGAAGGGGGGGTGGGGGGTTGGGGCGGGGAGGGTTGCAACATATATGTGTAAGAATTGACTAAAACAACAAAGAAATATGTAAAAAAAAAAAAAAATCAAGTGTAGGGCGTGGTGGGTGGGGTGAGAGGCAGGGGGGGGCAGGGGCAGGGAGGGTTGCAACATATATGTGTAAGAACTGACAAAAGCAACACAGAAATATGTAAAAAAAAATATAAAAAAATCAAGTCTGAGGCGGGGTGGGGGGAAGGGGTGTGATGGGGTGAGAGGCGGGGTGGGTGGGGGGTTGGAGCGGGGAGGGTTGCAACATATATGTGTAAGAATTGACTAAAACAACAAAGAAATATGTAAAAAAATAAATAAAAAAAAAGAGGGGAGTGTGGAGGGGAGTGGGGGCGGGGAGTGGGGGCGGGGGTAGAGGGGTGGGGGAGGAGGGAGCCCATGCCCCAATATGGGTGAAGTAATAAGATGCATAATGCTATAACAAATCCCAAACCAAAATTATAGATATATATGCAAACCTAGATCTGCCTTTATTGCACATTTTATGGGCCATCACAATTTGGGTTCCATGGGAGCCCAGAATTTGCAGAAGACAAAATTACATATCCAACCCTTTACAACATACTATAAGGAAACCAGTTCCAAAATTTAGTTCAGCTAGGACAAAAAATGTAAGAGATATAGACCTGTAAACACAGCTTACACCCAAAATTTGATGTGAAACAGACATATTTTAAGGGCTATCAGAATTTGGGTTCCATGGGAGCCCAGGGGTTACAGGAACCGAAATTACTTAAGCAGCCCTTACGATAATGCTATAAGGAAGCTAATGGCCAAATTTGGTTGTGCTAGGGTAAGAATTGTAAGAGATATAGACTTGTAAACACAGCTTACACGCAAAATTTGATGTGAAATGGGGCACAATCATAATTTGGGTTCCATGGGAGCCCATGGGTTACAGGAACCAAAATTTCTTATGCAGCCCTTAAGAAAATGCTACAAGGAAGCCCTTGAACAAATTTGGTGGTGGTAGGATAAGAAATGTAAGAGTTATAGACTTGTAAACACAGCTTACACGCAAACCTTGATTTGGGACGCCGATGCCGACGCCGACGCCAACGCCAACGCCGACGCCGGGGTGATTACATAAGCTCTCTTATTCTTCGAATAGTCGAGCTAAAAAGGAAAATATAACATTTCTATATAATGTCATACAAAACTTGGCCTTTTAGCATAGGGGTAGGCTTTCAAAAAAAAAATCTAAACAAGCATGGGGACCTATCATTTTTATTGCACATTTTGATTTTATATATGTTAAACTATGTGCTTAGAAAGTTTAAACCAATTCTATTATTGGGAACATACAAAAAAAAAAAGGAAATTGTATCATTATGGTCTAATTTGTGCATAAATTGTGGTAATGGTCTCAACAGATTTTGTAAAAAAATATAGGTTTTACATAAAGATGAGCTTTAAATGTTATTGTAATTAAATGTTCTTTACTTTAATACAATTTTAGCAGAATTGTGACCAATGAATAAATAATTAGACTTCAAAAATGTCTTATTTAGCTATTTCATGGACTTGTTCAACTTTTTGGACAGATTGATATGACGGTGGCATTAAAATTATTTTTTAAAATTTTAACAATCATGGTGACCTACCATTATTTTTGCCTTTTCTGTCTATATATATAACAGACTTACTGTACAAAACGTTTAAAGAAAATCTGTTATGCAGAAAAAACTATAGAAAATGTCTTTAATAATCAAGTTCCCCTGAGTGAGTCTATGTAGTTCAGGGGACACTGTAAACTATGCACTGTAAACTATGATTTAGTTCCCCTGAGTGAGTCTATGTAGTTCAGGGTACACTGTCATCTATGATTCAGTTCCCCTGAGTGAGTCTATGTAGTTCAGGGTACACTGTAAACTATGATTCAGTTCCCCAGAGTGGGTCTATGTTGTACATGGTACACTGTAATCTACAATTCAGTTCCCCTGAGTGAGTCTATGTAGTTCAGGGTACACTGTAAACTATGATTCAGTTCCCCCAGAGTGGGTCTATGTAGTACATGGTACACTGTAAGCTACAATTCAGTTCCCCTGAGTGAGTCTATGTAGTTCAGGGTACACTGTAAACTATGATTCAGTTCCCCAGAGTGGGTCTATGTAGTACATGGTACACTGTAAGCTACAATTCAGTTCCCCTGAGTGAGTCTATGTAGTTCAGGGTACACTGTAAACTATGATTCAGTTCCCCAGAGTGGGTCTATGTAGTACATGGTACACTGTAAGCTACAATTCAGTTCCCCTGAGTGAGTCTATGTAGTTCAGGGTACACTGTAAACTATGATTCAGTTCCCCTGAGTGAGTCTATGTAGTTCAGGGTACATTGTAAACTATGATTCAGTTCCCCAGAGTGGGTCTATGTAGTACATGGTACACTGTAGCTACAATTCAGTTGCCCTGAGTGAGTCTATGTAGTTCAGGGTACACTGTAAACTATGATTCAGTTCCCCAGATGTAGTACATGGTACCTTGTAAGCTACAATGCAGGTCCCCAGAGTGGGTCTATGTAGTACATGGTACACTGTAAGCAACAAGTCAGTTCCCCTGAGTGTGTCTATGTAGTACAGGGTACACTGTAAGCTTCAAGTCAGTTCCCCTGACTGTGTCTATGTAGTACATGGTACACTGTAAGCTACAATTTAGTTCCCCTGAGTGGGTCTATGTAGTACATGGTACACTGTAAGCTACAATTTAGTTCCCCAGAGTGGGTCTATGTAGTACATGGTACACTGTAAGCTACAATGCAGGTCCCCAGAGTGGGTCTATGTAGTACATGGTACACTGTAAGCTACAATTTAGTTCCCCTGAGTGGGTCTATGCAGTACAGGTTACACTGTAAGCTACAATGCAGGTCCCCGGAGTGGGTCTATGTAGTACATGGTACACTGTAAGCTACAATTTAGTTCCCCTGAGTGGGTCTATGCAGTACAGGCTACACTGTAAGCTACAATGCAGGTCCCCAGAGTGGGTCTATGTAGTACATGGTACACTGTAAGCTACAATTTAGTTCCCCTGAGTGGGTCTATGTAGTACATGGTACACTGTAATGGCCCAGTCACACCAACCACGAATGTCTCCCCGAACCCACTACGGTTGTCCCCGCCATGGATGCCCCCCGGATGGGCATTTCTCAAAAAATACTATGAACTACTACGAATACATTAAAGTTTGAGTACGGTTGAGTACGGTAACAGTAAGGAGCAGCAAGGTTGGCACAGGAAACACCACGGTTGACATGTGTAAATGACTGGATCCACTACGGTTCGAGTACGGACTACTACGGACAACTACGAACTAGTACGGACTAGTATGGAGTGTCACGGTTCCCCACGGGGTCCGCAATCGCGCAATAAAAAGGCCTGCATTTCAACAATTTGGCCTTATTCGCGATGAAACCGTACTAGATCGTAATAGGCCGTACAAGTTTGTGTACAGATCGTACTGAACCATGCTCCAACCGTGAGATAACCTTACTGAAACCATAGTGTCCTCGTAGTAGGTCGTGGTAGGTCCTAGTAAGCCGTGGACATTCCCTGTATGCCGAGAATGTTCTACGAATCACTACGAATCGCTGCGAACCCACTAAGGATGCTCTACGGATTAAAAAATCGTGGTGCCGACCCCGAGAGTTTTAGAAACCCAATAAGCTCGCCGCAAAAAAGTCGCATTTTTCAACAACAACGTAAAACGGCACATAAAATAGTCAACACAGACGTCCAACTCTTATCAAAATAGTAATAACCATTCTCATACAAATATTTACATCCTTTAAGCTAAAATAATGACTTTGTAACTCCGTTATTCAAAACAGAAAGTAGCCCATGATATGTACATGTAAACATTGTCATCTGTTTCGCGCATTGAAACCAGCCATTTGAGTACAGGATGCACCAACACATAAAAAGGTCATATGTCATCAACAGTCCCTCTCCATTTACATCAAGATAAAAATTATGCAAAGTGAGCCAACAACATCCTCACCCACCATGTTCTGAATGTTCATCTCAATTAAGTGGAAGGATGTCTGTGGTCTTATTCTGCATTGGATGTAAACTTGATTTTCTACTTTGGATGGTACCACCGACATGGTACCACAGGGTGGGCGTAATTAACCAATGAACTTGAAAATTGAATTGGGTTTTACGGCACACAAACTAGTGGCACAAACATAGTTTATATAAAATTACTTGATTCTATCGATTCTAGAATTATATTAACAAAAGAATCTTAATAAGATAAGGAAGTTATACAAATATTTAATCGGAATTTTTGTATTAAATTCTGCTAAAGTGGCTAAAAAGGCTTAGCCAAAAGTGGCTAAACAAAAATCCAATTGGCTAAAGAAAATTCAGATGGTTTAGCCCAAATGGCTAAACATTTTTTGGTCCAATGAAGAGCCCAGCACTGTAAGCTACAATTCAGTTCCCCAGCAGGGCCTCCTCTGGCCAATTTTTTTCTTGCACCACCACTTGCAGCAAATGAAAAAAGTTGTCCTTAGCCATGTTTCTTCTAGAGTTTTATGTATTTTAAATGTGTTTGTTAACGGAGCATAGTACACAAATTTGACAGGGAACTGGTCAATAAGTAATATGTGATTTATTCATTTAGAATGATATTGTTACACATAGTTTCCTTTTAAAATATAATACTGTATACATGAAGTGTTGCAAGCAAACATCTGTGTTGTTTTAAGTCAGGGCTTTACCCAGGATTATTTTAAAGGAGTGATGGCATTTTTGCATTGAAATGGAATGAGCGCTGGAACAGGGTGTGCGGAGGTTGGTGGGTGGGGCAGTGTCACCCATTCCTACTTCAATTTTTTTTATATGTCGGTTGAAAATAAGAGACTTGATTTATATCTGGTACACTAAGGAATTAAATAAATAAAAGCAAAAAAATATAAATAATAATTATATATTTTTTCATTATTATAAAAAGTTGTAATAAACAATAATAAGTAGACTAGCAAAGCAGTTACTCTTTATGACCACCCCCCACCAACCCCCACCCCGCTTTTTTGGTTAAATAAACTAACTGAAACAAATGACAACAGAAATCATACATAGAGGCTTTCATTTGAGTATTTAAGATGTATAGGTAGGCCTATATATCAGTAACAAGTTCAGAACCTGCTGTTTTTTTCGTATTTTCGGAACCGCGAAAACATTCGCTTATCGCTACGTTTTTTTTAACTTATTTTGAAAAGATGAACTACCATATACATTAAAAACATATTTTGGCAATGAAATGCATATAAAACCTCCTAAAAACTTATTAATAAACTAGTGCTTCGTGTAAAATGTTTTGCATTTTTTGGTGAAATCCAGATACAGACACCTCGCAATTATGATTGTCGTGAACCAGAGTGGGTCTATGTAGTCAGGATTCAGTTCCCCAGAGTGGGTCGATGTAGTACATGGTACACTGTGAGCTACAATTCAGTTCCCAAGAGTGTGTCTATGTAGTACATGGTACACAGTAAGCTACGATTCATTTCCCCTGAGTGGGTCTATGTAGTACATGTATAGGGTACACTGTTAGCTACGTTTCAGATTCCCCCAGTGTGTTTATGTAGTACAGGGTACACTGTGAGCTACAATTCATGAATTTCCCCGGAGTGTGTCTATGTAGTACAGGATACACGGTAAGCTATGATTCATTTCCCCTGAGTGGGTCTATGTAGTACAGGATATGGGTCTATTTAGTACAGGGTACAGAGTAAGCTATGATTCATTTCCCAAGAGTGGGTCTATATATAGTACATGGTACACTGTGAGGTACAATTCAGTTCCCCAAAGTGGGTCTATGTAGTACAGGGTACACTGCGAGTTACAATGCTGTTCCCCTGAGTGGGTCTATGAAGTACAGGGTACACTGTGAGCTACAATTCAGTTCCTCAGAGTGTGTCTATGTAGTACAGGGTACACAGTAAGCTATGCTTTATTTCCTCTGAGTGGGTCTATGTAGTACAGGGTACACTGTGAGCTACAATTCAGTTCCCCAGAGTGAGTCTATGTAGTACAGGATACACTGTGAGCTACAATTCAGTTCCCCAGAGTGAGACTATGTAGTACAGGGTACACTGTGAGCTACAATTCAGTTCCCCAGAGTGGGTCTGTGTAGTACAGGATACACTGTGAGCTACAATTCAGTTCCCCAAAGTGAGTCTATGTAGTACAGGGTACACTGTGAGCTACAATGCAGTTCCTTTAACCTTTCATCCATCAAAGTGGCGCGCGTCCGTGGCCCAGCGGTTAGTCTCTGACTTGAAATCACTTGCCACTCACCACTGTGGATTTAAGCCGTTATGGGACCAGGAATCTTTAAGTGAGGAAGCTATCCAGCTGGCTTGTGAACGCCGGTGATTTTAACCAGGTGCCCACCTGTGCACGAAAATTTAATCGAATGGCACCTGAGGTCTTCCTCCACCAATGGAAGATGAAAAGCTGCCATATGTCCTTAGCTGTTGGTGTGACTATAAATCAAATTCAACTACCTATCAAAGTACTCTGCTAAGCTCTGAAATACATACAAGTAGGCTGGTGCAATATACCCAAAATTACAACACTATGCCATTGTGCCATAGAGCAATAAATATAACAAACATTTTAAAATTTATATTACAAAAGAAAACTGACCACAAAGTTATATATTTGTCCTCAGAAATCCTCTAGCTTGACTGAAGGGTTATTACTAATTTACTTGAAGTCTAAACACCACTCAGATAAGCAAGAAGAAGATCAACAGAAAAATGTGAACACTTGGTAGTCCTATAGCAGAAATTGACTTGAAGAAAATATGTCCAATCCAAGAAATAATGTACAGATCTTTCGTATTTTTCCTCAGCCAGAATTGTTAGATGTCCTGCTAGTGGATATTTTAACAAGAGGCCCAAGAGGGCCTGTGGACGCTCTACTGGCTAACATGGCTCTTATAACATCAATGAAGTGAGTGACTGCCATTTACGTTTTTTTGAAAGTTTCGGGCAAAAAACAGCTTTTTAACTAAATCAAAGGCCATAACTAAAGAATCTGGTAAAGTTTGGTAAAGATCAGATGAAAAATGAAGGCCCAACCGTATCAACGAGGCAACATAAAGCATGTTTAACTAAATCAAGAACACCTCTGTTACTGGTCCGACTGGTCGAACATAGAGCTATAAAAAAAAAAAAAATTGCAAAAAAAAAAAGACAATTCAAAAAAAAAAAGAAAATTGCAAAAAACAAACAAACTGCAAAACATTTCAAAAAAAAGAGAAGATATTTAAAAAAAAAAAAAAATTAAAAAAAAAATATTTAAAAAAAAAAATAAAAAAATAAAAATAATTCAAAAAAAAATATCTCTATACATGTCTATGTAAAACATGTGACCCGAGGGTTACCATTTGAACAAACTTGGTAAAGGACCATAAACTTACAGCAAATGCAAAATATTAAACCTCTGGCTCTTGCAGTTCCAGAGAAGAAGATTTTTTTCAGTTTTTCCCTATACAAGCATTTATGTAAAACTGTGACCCCCGGGGCGGGGCCAGATGTGACCCCAGGGTCCCCATTTGAACAAAATTGGTAAAGGACCATAAGCTTATAGCAACAGCAAAATATTAAACCTCTGGCTCTTGCAGTTTCAGAGAAGAAGATTTTTTGAGTTTTTCCCTATACATGTCTATGTAAAACATGTGACCCTTGGGGCGGGGCCAAATGTGACCCCAGGGTCACCATTTGAACAAACTTGGTAAAGGACCATAAGCTTTTAGCAAATGCAAAATATTAAACCTCTGGCTCTTGCAGTTCCAGAGAAGATTTTTTTTCTTCAGTTTTTCCCTCTACAAGCATTTATGTAAAACTGTGAATCCCCGGGGCAGGGCCAGATGTGACCCCAGGGTCCCCATTTGAACAAAATAGGTAAAGGACCATAAGCTTATAGCAACACCAAAATATTAAACCTCTGGCTCTTGCAGTTTCAGAGAAGAAGATTTTTTAAGTTTTTCCCTATACATGTCTATGTAAAACATGTGACCCTTGGGGCGGGACCAAATGTGACCCCAGGGTCACTATTGTCACTATTTGAACAAACTTGGTAAAGGACCATAAGCTTATAATAAATGTAACATATCAAACCTCTGACTCTTGTAGTTGGCGAGAAGAAGATTTTTAAAAAAAAATCCTATATAAGTCTATGTAAAACTGTGACCCTCGGGGCGGGGACAAATTTGACCCCCGGGTCACCATTTGAACAAACTTAGTAGAGGACCATAAGCTGATGCTACATGTATTACATGAGAGCTCTGTGCCATGTGGTTCCAGAGAAGAAGATTTTTTTCAGTTTTTCCCTATACAAGCCTATGTAAAACTGTGACCCCCGGGGTGGGGCCAAATGTGACCCCTGGGTCACCATTTGAACAAAATTGGTAGAGGACCACAAGCTTATAGCAAATGCAAAATATTAAACCTCTGGCTCTTGCAGTTTCAGAGAAGAAGATTTTTTAAGTTTTTCCCTATACATGTCTATGTAAAACATGTGACCCTTGGGGCGGGGCCAAAAGTGACTCGAGGGTCACCATTTGAACAAACTTGGTAAAGGACCATAAGCTTATAGTAAATGCAAAATATCAAACCTCTGGCTCTTGTAGTTTCCGAGAAGAAGATTTTTTTAAAAAAAATCCTATATAAGTCTATGTAAAACTGTGACCCCCGGGGCGGGGACAAATTTGACCCCAGGGTCACCATTTGAACAAACTTAGTAGAGGACCATAAGCTGATGCTACATGTAATACATGAGAGCTCTGTGCCTTGTGGTTTCAGAGAAGAAGATTTTTTAAAGTTTTTTCCTATATGTCTATATGAAAAACATGCAAAACCTCAATATACAAATTTTGGACCCCCGGGGCACGGCCATTTTTGACCCCGGGGACTTTATTTGAACAAACTTGATAGTCTAGGCGTTGGCGATCATTTTAAAAGAAAAACTGTTGAAATCTGTCCAGCGGTTCTGGAGAAGAAGATTTTTTAAGGTTTCGACCATATATGGTAATGGCAGCCATCTTGGATGTAGCATTGACCTAATTTTAACAAATCTAAAAAGCATTCAACTAAGGATCATCCACGTGAAGTTTGGTCAAAATTAGCCAAGCGATTTCTGAGAAGAAGTCGTTTGAAGAAAAGTTAACGGACGACAGACGACAGACAGACAGACGACAGACAGACGACGGACGACGGACAACACAGCATCCCATAAGCTCTGCTGGCCCTTGGCCAGTAGAGCTAAAAACCATGTGATTCATTAGAAAATGAATAAACGATGGGCTTCATCAAGAGGAGAGGCACGTTTCCACAGAGTGAGTGGAATTTATAAACAAACATAATATTGGCAGCTTGGTAACAGGATGAGAAGAGATTATACTTCAAAACCTGAAAATAGTATCAAGAAATAACAGAAACAAACTATGCAAAAGCAAATCTGAATCTGCTCAATGGTTTACAAGATATGGCAGAGACAGGAAGATATACTCAACCTCGAGTTCTGAAGGTTATATGTGCCCCTGACCTTGGCAAGGGAAACTGGGACTTGAACACACACATACACATCATGATGTGATAAGCGAATCCAAATGTGTCAACTGTTTTAGAAGATTTGGCATAGACACAAAAATACCCAGTTGACCTTTGAGGTCTAGGTGAGCTTGACCTAGGGGAAATGAACTTGGGAGTTAAAAGCAACACATCATCATACTGTGAAAAGGATTTATGGCAAACGAAATTAAAAATACCAACTACTGGTTTAAGAGATGGCAAAGACTAAAACGTATCCACCTTAGTCCTTTAAGTTTAAGTGTGACCTTGAACCTGGGGATAAAAACTTGGGAGTTGAATGTGACACTTTGCTAAGAAATAAGCATTTTTTAAAAAGAAAATCTAAATCTGCCTAATGGTTTAGATGATACAGTAAGACACCTAACTATTTTAGAAGATATGAAAAAGACACAAAGATACCTAACTGTGACAACTGAAGTGCAAGTCTCACCTTTACCCTACCAACAGAAACACTGGAGTTGAAAACAATACCTTGTAATGACCTGATAAGCAAAAGGAAATCCAAATCTATCCTTGGCAAAGAAAATAGTAACTTTAACCTTTGAAATCTGATTAGGTGGAAGACACAAAGATAAACAACAGTGATCTCTGAACTCTTGTGACACTGATAGGAACCTGGGTGTTGTATGTCATCATGATGTAAAATGATAAATCCACCCACTTATTTAGGAGATATGGCAAAGACACCAATCCAGACGGACAGTCCAAACACTGTGTAATATCTTACATCTCTATCTAGAACTGGTATGTCACACTCAAGAGTCCACTCTGAAGCAAGTAATTAATATCTATAGGGAAATTGTCCTGCAAAACTTTGACCTACTCTGGTCCTATTAAAGTAAACAAGAAGCACTAATAAAGGGATGAAAGCATGACAAGATTAATGTCAATATTAAATAAAAAATTGCAAATTAACAAGATATCTGTTTTTATTACAGGATCATATAAATACATCAGTTGTGTTGTATTTTAAACACATACATACCATAGATTTTGTTTTGAATAATTTCCTGTTTGATATGAACGTCATCAATGCAATAAAGTAAATATGTTCGATGGTGCATTGATTAATATTACTGCCTTGAAGTGGAACATTAATAATGGTGCAGTAATTAACATCACTGCCTTAAAGCAAACAGTGATTAATATCATCATCTTGAAGTGGAACATTATTAATGGGTCAGTGTTTAATATCGCCACCTTGAAGAGGAACATTATCATCACTGCCTTAAAGCAAACAGTGATTAATATCATCATCTTGAAGTGGAACATTATTAATGGGTTAGTGTTTAATATCACCACCTTGAAGAGGAGCATTATTAATGGGTCAGTGTTTAATATCACCACCTTGAAGAGGAACATTATTAATGGGGCAGTGATCAATATCACCACCTTGAAGTGGAACATTATTAATGGGGCAGTGTTTAATATCACCACCTTGAAGAGGAACATTATTAATGGGGCTGTGATCATTATCACCATCTTGAAGAGAACATTATTAATGGGGCAGTGATCAATATCACGTCCTTGAAGAGGAACATTATTAATGGGTCAGCATTTAATATCACGACCTTGAAGAGAACATTATTAATGGGGCAGCGATTATAATCACCACCTTGAAGAGGAACATTATTAATGGGGCAGTGTTTAATATCACCACCTTGAAGAGGAACATTATTAATGGGGCAGAGATCAATATCACCACCTTGAAGTGGAACATTAATAATGGGGCAGTGATCAATATCACAACCTTGAAGTTGAACATTATTAATGGGGCAGTGATCAATATCACAACCTTGAAGTGGAACATTATTAATGGGGCAGTGATTATTATCACCGCCTTGAAGAGGAACATTATTAATGGGGCAGTGATCAATATCACCACCTTGAAGTGGAACATTATTAATGGGACAGTGATCAGTATCACCACCTTGGAAGTGGAACATTATTAATGGGGCAGTGAACAATATCACAACCTTAAAGTGGAACATTATTAATGGGACAGTGATTAATATCACCATCTTAAAGTTGAACATTATTAATGGGACAGTGATCAATATCACCACCTTGAAGTGGAACATTATTAATGGGGCAGTGATCAATATCATCACCTTGAAGAGGAATATTATTAATGGGGCAGTGATTAACGCCCCATTAATAATATATCTTAAAGTTGAACATTATTAATGGGGCAGTGGTCAATATCACCACCTTGAAGTGGAACATTATTAATGGGGCAGTGATCAATATCACCACCTTGAAGAGGAATATTATTAATGGGGCAGTGATTATTATCACCACCTTGAAGATAACAGTATTAATGGGAAGTGTTTAATATCATCACCTTGAAGTGGAACATTATTAATGGGGCAGTGATCAATATCACCACCTTGAAGTGGAACATCATTAATGAGGCAGTGATCAATATCACCACCTTGAAGATAACATTATTAATGGGGCAGTGTTTAATATCACCACCTTGAAGAGAACATTATTAATGGGGCAGTGTTTAATATCACCACCTTGAAGAAGAATATTATTAATGGGGCAGTCATTATTATCACCTCCTTGAAGTGGAACATTATTAATGGGGCAGTGATCAATATCATCACCTTGAACTGGAACATTATTAATGGGGCAGTGATCAATATCACCACCTTGAAGTGGAACATTATTAATGGGGCAGAGATCAATATCACCACCTTGAAGTGGAACATTAATAATGGGGCAGTGATCAATATCGCAACCTTGAAGTGGAACATTATTAATGGGGCAGTGATCAATATCACAACCTTGAAGTGGAACATTATTAATGGGGCAGTGATCAATATCACCACCTTGAAGTGGAACATTATTAATGGGGCAGAGATCAATATCACCACCTTGAAGTGGAACATTAATAATGGGGCAGTGATCAATATCACAACCTTGAAGTGGAACATTATTAATGGGGCAGTGATCAATATCACAACCTTGAAGTGGAACATTATTAATGGGGCAGTGATTAATATCACCACCTTGAAGTGGAACATTATTAATGGGGCAGTGATTAATATCACCATCTTGAAGTGGAACATTATTAATGGGGCAGTGTTTAATATCACCACCCTAAAGTGGAAAATTATTAATGGGGCAGTGATCAATATCACCACCTTTAAGTGGAACATTATTAATGGGGCAGTGAACAATATCATCACCTTGAAGTGGAACATTATTAATGGGGCGGTGATCAATATCATCACCTTGAAGTGGAACATTACTAATGGGGCGGTGATCAATATCACCACCTTGAAGTGGAACAGTATTATTGGGACAGTGATTAATATTCATATCACCACCATGAACAGGAACTTCAAGATTCAAGGGCTAACATTTTTAACAGAAAATATATCAAACTTTCTTCTTTTATTAGGTCGTCAAAATAGAAACGAGATAAACACAATAACATTTTATTCCTTGCCTAGGAACTAGCAAATTTTAGCAGTGTAAAGAGGCAGTCAAATAAATAGAATCTAACGATTTATATATATATATTAATGTTAGTTTAACCAAATAAAAGAATATGTCCATACACGTAAATCTAGGTTTTTAAAACGGTTCCCTGGGTTCAAACTTGTATAGTAAATATGAATGTTTAAACACAGTGAAGCGACGAGTTTGCCTTAGTCAACAAGACCACATTGGCATTTAATCACACTCTTGTGAATAGAGTTTTATAATGTTTGTTTGTAAGGTAGCCAGTAAATGCATGGATTATAACTGTGTAATCCTTTGTAAATGAAGTACATTATTATAATTCAAATTATTAGTCTTGAAATGTTGCCTGAATCAATATGAAATTAACTGACGGCAATAAGCATGTAAATGGTAGCACAGCGGAGCGGCATCAACATGGACGGAGTGAAGGCGGGCGCAGGGAGGGGTGCAAACCTATATCACTTTCTTTACAGTGTAGAAAAAGAATTTGGTACACTTATAAAAGAAAGAACTAGATGAATAAACTGTACTCAAGACCTGTCATTGAACAAAAATATAATATTCTCTATTTAATATTGCTATTCTTACTTCCGAGAACATTTCGATATACAAAAAGGCATTAAATATGATATGTTATCAAATATGCCTAAAAATTGGTACATTTAATCTTGGTCATTTTAAGCTTGATTTACGAGACAAAAAATAAATTCTGAAAGGGGGCTCGTAATACAATAAAAGATGGGATTCTTAGGAACTAGCCATAGTTACAAGTTGGTTTAAAACCCATCCCAAACAGATAAACAAGTAATTAGACCCCTGGGCTTCCAACGTGTCAAATGATTGCCAAAGTGTCAAATGATTGCCAACATGTCAAATGATTGCCAACGAGTCAAATGATTGCATCAAATGATTGCCAATGTGTCAAATGATTGCCAACGTGTCAAATGATTGCCAACATGTCAAATGATTGCCAACATGTCAAATGATTGCCAATGTGTCAAATGACTGCCAACATATCAAATGATTGCCAACATGACAAATGACTGCCAATGTGTCAAATGATTGCCAATGTGTTAAATGATTACTGTGTGTCAAATGATTGCCAATGTGTCAAATGACTGTCAATGTGTCAAATGACTGCCAATGTGTCAAATGATTTCCAATGTGTCAAATGATGGCAGTAATTCCTACCTGTATTACTTGTATTACAGTCTAGGACGAGGTTATATTGCTCATGACGATCCAGCAGTTTACGTATGCCATCTAACGGGTCCATAATGATGCATTCTGGGTGATTTTCCATATAATCCTAAAAAAGAAAATATCTGTATACTAGTACTAATATTTATAAAAGTTATTTGTTTAACACTGATAAGAAATCCAGAGAATATGTCACTTTTACAGGGACACATGGCAATCTTGATTTTTTTAAAAACTCACGGCGTCCCGCCAGTTTTCTGCATAACTTGCATTTGTTCAATCATTAATATTAGTTATAAGAATAGTATTAAGCATATGGTTTTTGCATATTATTACATTCTGATATTACTGCACCAATAATATATTAAAACTTACAGTAGAATAAGACGAAAAAAGAGAAATTTAAAACTTGATTTATTTAAATGAAGGACACGTAATGTAGATGGACAACCAGAGAACATGTCATTTTAAGTGGCACTGACATGGGGTGGGGCGGGGTGGAGATCATGTATGTAGATGGACAACCAGAGAACATGTCACTTTAAGTGGCACTGACATGGGGTGGGGCGGGATGGAGATCATGTATGTAGATGGACAACAAGAGAACATGTCACTTTAAGTGGCACTGACATGGCGTGGGGCGGGGTGGAGATCATGTATGTAGATGGACAACCAGAGAACATGTCACTTTAAGTGGCACTGACATGGGGTGGGGCGGGGTGGAGATCATGTATGTAGATGGACAACCAGAGAACATGTCACTTTAAGAGGCACTGACATGTTGGGGTGGGATAAGAGTGGAGACCATATGTGTGAATGGATAACCAGAGAACATGTCACTTTTAGTGGCATTAACATGCGGAGAAAACTAGCATTTAGAGAGAAGCTCATGTAGAAAAAACATTTCACCAAATTCTTCCACATAACCACTGGTAGCTCAACTTGTGAGAAAGTGTCGATTTTTACTGATGGCGGGAGGTATACAATATTGGTTCTACACAGGAACAAGAGGTCAATGACCTTGAAGCTCTACTGATAGGTATTGATAGCTAGATCAGCATTCCGGTGAAGTTTCATGAAAATCTGTCTTTCAGAGGAGTAGTCGCTATAAACTTTTACTATATAACTCTTGTAAACAAAGATGACCGCTGCAGCCATGTTTAAAGTCAAATCAAAACAATTTTCAACAAGGACCAACATCATGTCATGCTGATCACTTTAGAAAAAGTCCCATATCAATATCACTAATAGTTTTCAAGAAGGAGTCGCTACAAATTAGTTCTTTAAGAATCCATTTTTAGTGTGGTGGCCATCTTGAATTTCCGGCCGACCTGAAATTTTGCTAGGATCAACTAGACATCAAGAGCAACATTCCTGTGAAGCTTCATGAAAATCTGTCAGGTAGTTTCAGAGGAGTAGTCGATACAAGTTTTTACTATATAACTCTATGTAAACAAACATGGCCGGAAGCAATATATAACGTTGATTCAAAACTATTTTCGACAAGGACCAACACCATGTCATGCTGATCATTTCAGAAAAAAGTCCCATATCAATATCACTTATAGTTTACAAGAAGTAGTATCTACAAACTTGTTTTTTAAAAATCTATTTTTAGCTTTGGTGGCCATTTTGGATTTCTCATCAACGTGAATTTTTGCTAGGACCAACTAGACATCATGGGCAACATTCCAGTAAAGTTTCATGAAATGCATCCATCATGGCTGATCAGTAGAGCTAAAAATGGGTTGGTCTGCCTCTACGACAAACATATTGACCATCATACAGTCCTAAAATGTGCTAAAAATTATGTAAAACCCCTTTCAAATCTTTCACATAACCCCAAGATATACATGTACAGATGAAAGGCCGTTCAGGGGCTTATCCCAACTAATGACTGCAAGCGTAAAATGACTGGCCCACAGTAAAAGGGCTCAAGAGAAAATGTATATTACTTTCAGTGATAGCACATGCAGGTATTCTTAAACTGATGCTAATGAATGATGATATGGGGGAATCCATTTCTTGAACAAAGACTTTAATGTACAAGGGCACCTGTTACTTATGTTATAGTACAGAAATAATAAGTTTCTTGCATCCAAGATATAATAAAATAGTACTCACTACATCTCCCAAGTTTATGGCAAAAGTTGTTTCTTTATAAGCACACCCATTTTCAGAATAATTTGCTTAAATGAGCAAGAACTGTGGTAAGTAAATTTGTCTAAATTATTCACTGCCTAATTTTCTTATGATTGACATATAACAAACTTAATTTTCACTTGACAACACGTCAGTGTACACAATATATTTAAATTAAGTGGAATATCTCGCATATCAACATAACACTCCCCATCATGCCATGTTTTAAGTGTATAAGTGTTTATCTTAACAGTTGTTGTGATCCCTTTGAGTTCACACTTAAACAATTATTTGAACACTACAAGCCTTAGTCATTCATCAAATATGTTCTGAATCAAAGTTGAATCCGCATGGAAAAATGCATCAAAAGACATTGCTGGGCAGAGAGATAAATAGTGAAATTGTTTTATGGCTAATAAACACAGTATGTTATTTAAAGCAGTCCAAGAAAAAGGGAAGGATTTATAGGAATCCCGCATCTAATACAATCCAATCCTACTATGCATGGTTCTTTAACGCCACATACCTATATATGTTGCATGATCCTCTCTGAGCCATGACGCCACATACCTCTATATGTCGCATGATCCTCACTGAGCCATGATGCCACATACCTCTATAATTTTATGTCGCATGTTCCTCACTGAGCCATGACGCCACATTCCTCTATATGTCACATGATCCTCCCTCAGCCATGACACCACATACATCTATATCAGTATCATGATGCCACATACCTCTATATGTCGCATGATCCTCAATGAGCTATGATGCCACATACCTCTATATGTCGCATGATCCTCTCTCAGCCATGATGCCACATACCTCTATATGTCGCATGATCCTCACTGAGCCATGACACCACATACCAGTCTGTGAAATAAACGCATAGTCCGGGCCCGAGGCTATAACTTTTTCGTACAGACTATCACTCTGCTACAAATATATAGTCCGATCGGACCATTAGATAAAAAATCTTTAAAAAGATTTATCTGACCTGAAAATTCCGTGAATAGCAGTCCAGGTTATCAGACGCTTAAGACTATAATTTAGTAAGAGCTGGTATTTTTCCATCGATAATTATGAGCGTCTGCGCGAGCGAGACACAAAGTTATAAATAGTAACTTATTTCGTAGAGGGGTAGATTGAATTCGGGATATTAAATATCCAATCAGATTGCCAGGAAACAATGTGCACTTTCGTAATCGAGATTTTTACATCGATTGTTTACGTAAAGTTTCGGCCTAGTCAACCTAGTAAGTAATAGCGATTCCGCAACTGTTCGGATTTTACGGAAAGCAACGGAGATTTGTTTTCAACATGGCGTACTTTCAAATGGAATGAAAATGCTAAACCTGGAAAAAACGAGCGTCGAAGATGTCACTGATTCTAAAAAAAAAAGTACGAAAAAAAGAGTAAACTGTTGGTTCAATTGGCGCCCGTGGCTAAGCCACGAAAATGATAAAATGTTTTGAAAACTTGCCAACGGCAGTACTTTCTTTTCCAACTAGTCCTTGTAGTCGGATCTTTAGTTTCGCCTTTCGGACTATGAAATTCCGTTTCAGACTATACCATTTTCTTAGCATGATAGTCCAAAAGGACTATCAGGCTTAATTCTTTTTCGTGCAGACTGACATACCTCTATATGTCGCATGATCCTCTCTCAGCCATGATGCCACATACCTCTATATGTCGCATGATCCTCAATGAGCCATGATGCCACATACCTCTATATGTCGCATGATCCTCACTGAGCCATGACACCACATACCTCTATATGTCGCATGATCCTCAATGAGCCATGATGCCACATACCTCTATATGCCGCATGATCCTCACTGAGGCACGACGCCACATACCTCTATATGTCGCATGATCCTCAATGAGCCATGATGCTTCATACCTCTATATGTCGCATGATCCTCACTGAGCCATGACACCACATACCTCTATATGTCGCATGATCCTCTCTCAGCCATGATGCCACATACCTCTATATGTCGCATGATCCTCACTGAGCCATGATGCCACATACCTCTATATGTCGCATGAACCTCACTGAGCCATGACACCCACCACATACCTCTATATGTCGCATGATCCTCTCTCAGCCATGATGCCACATACCTCTATATGCCACATGATCCTCTCTCAGCCATGATGCCAAATACCTCTATATGTCACATGATCCTCTTTCAGCCATGATGCCACATACCTCTATATGTCGCATCCTCACTGAGCCATGACGCCACATACCTCTATGTCGCATGATCCTCACTGAGCCATGACGCCACATACCTCTATATGTCACATGATCCTCTCTGAGCCATGAAGCCACATACCTCTATATGTCGCATAATCCTCTGTTCTGTGATGTAGCCTTGCTGAGCCTTAACCAGAATGTCTGTGAACTTGTGCAATATCATATCAAATGGTCCCTGGTCCTCAAGTGGCTTCTCAAGATCAATCTGAAAAGGTCAAGGTCAAATATCAGACAAACATTCAAAGTAAAACCAAAAACTAGAACCGATTTCTACAGAAGTTTCGATTAGGACAGACTGATGTCAGCCAGGCTCAAGAAATGTCGAAAGTATCCGTAACATCCATTGAAAGATTAATTGAATTGAACGTTGTTTAACGGCTCATCAACACAGCAGTGCCTCAGATAACTTCTGGACCTATTGGGTATTTCACTCATGAAAATAAAATTTTAATCGTCTGCCCAATGCAAAAGCTTTCAATGTAAACAAGAAAGCGCCCAGGCGACTACACACAATAGTATAGACTGGTATAGCGTACATATTCAACTATATAGCGTTCTCTTTTACTGCTCCACTTTATCGATAATTATGTAATGTCCCAGTCAAGATAAACACCGGAAGTAAAATCTGCTTTTGGAAATATTGGAATACGCACGAAAACAACAATCCATCACTCAGTCATTTGAACACTTTGACTGTCGATACGCTCGAAAATAAAATGTTTTGAGTGAAAAAGAAATTGCTTGCGTATCTGGTAGGCATGTCAGGGAAATTAATTGGGTATTTGGCAATTTTAATTGAGTGAAATACGCAGATATGCTGCTTATCTGGGGCACTGACACAGTATAGGTTATTTAGAGCCGCCCCAGAGAGACGGGAAGGATACATAGGAATCCGGGAACCGTGCCCTACTCTTATTAACGGCTAGATTCCTGTGGTTCTTTAACGTGCTCGGAGGACTGACCAATACACGGGACCGAAGGACGAGGCTAAGGGAGAAAGTATCTTGCCCAAGAACACACCGACGAAACTCAGTGGCACCACGGAGAATTGAAACCGAGGCCTCCGGTTACAAATCCGCTGCGTTACCGACTGCGCCATGCCAGCCCTCATTGAAAGATTGAAGTCTGATTTTATTTTATTTTCATAAGAATGACGAAATCATTGCTCTAAATCTGTAGATACAGCTTTCTAATTACTCAAATTAAATTTCCAGGGAAGGTGATATTGGAGGGTGTATGTCTCATGCTCCTTGATTTCTTAACAAATCTGGATATGATATTTATTATGTCAACACAATATGAAAATTGATTGTAAGGAAATCTCTATCAGCACAACTGTTAAGCAGGAGATAAACAAGAAATGTCACAGTAAGTGACAAATGCCCCCGAAGTGACCTGTAAGTGTGACCTTGACCTTGGAGCAATATGAAACCAACAGATATATTTTTAAAAAAAAAATCAAACAAACAATAAAAATAAAATAAAATAAAAATTTTAAAAAAAATAAAAAAATAATATTTTTTTTTTAAGTATCGCGACACGACGTCTTGTGGTGAGCAATTGTGCGAAGTTATTGGAAAATCCATCCATTATTGTCAGAGTTATGAAGCGGACACGAGTGTACAGACGAACGGATTTTGACCTTTGATCTCTAAGTGTGACCTTGACCTTGGAGTGACGGACCTGGATTTTGTGCGCGACACGTCGTCTTGTTGTGGTGAGCAATTGTGCGAAGTTATTTGAAAATCCATCCATTATTGTCAGAGTTATGAAGCGGACACGAGTGTATAGACGAACGAATTTGACCTTTGACCTCTAAGTGTGACCTTGACCTTGGAGCCACGGACCTGGATTTTGTGCGCGACACGTCGTCTTGTTGTGGTGAGCAATTGTGCGAAGTTATTTGAAAATCCATCCATTATTGTCAGAGTTATGAAGCGGACAAGAGTGTATAGACGAACGAATTTGACCTTTGACCTCTAAGTGTGACCTTGACTTTGGAGCCACGGACCTGGTTTTTGTGCGCGACACGTCGTCTTGTTGTGGTGAGCAATTGTGTGAAGTTATTTGAAAATCCGTCCATTAGTGTCAGAGTTATGAAGCGGACATGATTGTACACGCGAACGGACAGACAGTGCGATTACTATATGCCACCCTTCGGGGGCATAAAAATACAGGTTCCTAAAGAAGAAAAAGAACAGGAGTTGTTTTTTTAAGCAAACTACATGGTTTCTAAAGCAAAATACTTTATTTGTCTTGCTCAATACTGTAAATTATACAAAACATTGCTGCTTTTTTTATTGCGAAATTAAGTTTTCTTTCTTTTCTTATTACTGCCCTGTATGGTTCCAAGGGCACGAATAGGGCCACTGCTTATCCAGGCAGAGGTGTAAAATACCCCAGAATTCATGTTCATTATGTCGTTTTTTGTCATGTCCATGAAGTTCTTCATCATCACCCCTGCATTTGGTTCAGGTGCTTCTTGAATGGTGGCAGATGACTACAGGTGAAAAGGTTGTGGATTTGTTTTATATATTTTTTATTATTTTTTTTCAGCTTCTAAAAATAGAAGCCCATTTATTGTTTTATATATTTGTAAATGTATATGGAGGGTGGGCCTGAAATGTTCATTCCTTTTAGCAGCATGTAACCTTTTTGTGTTGGTGCGCAGTAAACTCCATTACAATTCTCTCTTTACTGCCACCTACTGAATGTACACCATCTCTTACTAATCGGCCATGCCATATGCTCAATATCAAAGGTATAGATTAAGTACTTATTTTAACCTTAGTGGATAACCTTCAAAAACTGCCAACAGAATAATACTTTTTAAATAGGGCAAAATCTCAATGACGTCATAATATTATGTAAACCTCTCAATAATATACCTCGATACTTTTGTAAAAACCTGTGCAAGTAATGAACCGTTTTGTTTCAAATCATATATCATTTCATTGAGATTTCTATTTTGCATATTCAGGACTCCATTATGCCCTGAGCAGGTAATGGAACTATAAACCGCATACACAACACACACATTCCCGTATTCAGCACATCCTTCAAGTCTTGACCCTTGAAAGATGCCAGCTATAATGACTTAGAGATGGCTATGTATTTGGTCATTTGGTTAAAGGTCATGGTCACTGTTAATAGAAAATTGGTTAACTGCTCAATAACTGTAGTTCCCCTTGAGCGATTTTAACGAAACTTCACCACAAGGCACATCTAGTAGAAATGAAGCCTGGTCTTGGTATTTGATTCATTTGGGTTTAACGTCACTTTTAACAATCTTTCAGTCACATCAAGATGGTGTCTATGTGATACCCCACCCAGTCACATCAAGATGATGTCTGTGTGATACCCCACCCAGTCACATCAAGATGATGTCTGTGTGATACCCCACCCAGTCACATCAAGATGATGTCTATGTGATACCCCACCCTGTCACATCAAGATGGTGTCTATGTGATACCCCACCCTGTCACATCAAGATGATGTCTGTGTGATACCCCACCCAGTCACATCAAGATGGTGTCTATGTGATACCCCACCCTGTCACATCAAGATGATGTCTATGTGATACCCCACCCAGTCACATCAAGATGATGTCTATGTGATACCCCACCCTGTCACATCAAGATGGTGTATATGTGATACCCCACCCAGTCACATCAAGATGATGTCTATGTGATACCCCACCCTGTCACATCAAGATGATGTCTGTGTGATACCCCACCCAGTCACCCCACCCAGTCACATCAAGATGGTGTCTATGTGATACCCCACCCAGTCACATCAAGATGGTGTCTATGTGATACCCCACCCAGTCACATCAAGATGATGTCTATGTGATACCCCACCCTGTCACATCAAGATGGTGTCTATGTGATACCCCACCCAGTCACATCAAGATGATGTCTATGTGATACCCCACCCAGTCACATCAAGATGATGTCTGTGTGATACCCCACCCAGTCACATCAAGATGATGTCTATGTGATACCCCACCCAGTCACATCAAGATGATGTCTATGTGATACCCCACCCAGTCACATCAAGATGATGTCTATGTGATACCCCACCCTGTCACATCAAGATGGTGTCTATGTGATACCCCACCCAGTCACATCAAGATGATGTCTATGTGATACCCCACCCAGTCACATCAAGATGATGTCTATGTGATACCCCACCCAGTCACATCAAGATGATGTCTATGTGATACCCCACCCAGTCACATCAAGATGATGTCTATGTGATACCCCACCCTGTCACATCAAGATGGTGTCTATGTGATACCCCACCCAGTCACATCAAGATGATGTCTATGTGATACCCCACCCAGTCACATCAAGATGATGTCTGTGTGATACCCCACCCAGTCACATCAAGATGATGTCTATGTGATACCCCACCCAGTCACATCAAGATGATGTCTATGTGATACCCCACCCTGTCACATCAAGATGGTGTCTATGTGATACCCCACCCAGTCACATCAAGATGATGTCTGTGTGATACCCCACCCAGTCACATCAAGATGATGTCTGTGTGATACCCCACCCAGTCACATCAAGATGATGTCTATGTGATACCCCACCCAGTCACATCAAGATGGTGTCTATGTGATACCCCACCCTGTCACATCAAGATGGTGTCTATGTGATACCGCACCCAGTCACATCAAGATGATGTCTATGTGATACCCCACCCTGTCACATCAAGATGGTGTCTATGTGATACCGCACCCAGTCACATCAAGATGATGTCTATGTGATACCCCACCCAGTCACATCAAGATGATGTCTATGTGATACCCCACCCAGTCACATCAAGATGATGTCTATGTGATACCCCACCCAGTCACATCAAGATGATGTCTATGTGATACCCCACCCTGTCACATCAAGATGATGTCTATGTGATACCCCACCCAGTCACATCAAGATGATGTCTGTGTGATACCCCACCCTGTCACATCAAGATGATGTCTATGTGATACCCCACCCAGTCACATCAAGATGATGTCTGTGTGATACCCCACCCAGTCACATCAAGATGGTGTCTGTGTGATACCCCACCCTGTCACATCAAGATGATGTCTATGTGATACCCCACCCAGTCACATCAAGATGATGTCTATGTGATACCCCACCCAGTCACATCAAGATGATGTCTATGTGTAGAAGCAAGCTCAACATTATAGTGCTGCCACACCTGAATACCACACCATAGACAAATGTCATGATACCCCACCCAGTCACATTATACTGACACTGGGACGACCAGTCCTAGAACTACCCTTTATGTGCCGAGCATGGGAGCTATAAGTGCCATTATATGAAGCCTTTGGTATGACGCAACCTGGGATTGAACCCACAACCTTCCACATGTGAGGCAGCCACTCTACCACTAGGCCACGCCACAGGCTATATAGTGATGGCTAGAGCTGGAATCAATGAAATCCAAGCATTTTATAATAGTTTAATAGTTTTAAACAGAAATAGTAGTGTTTAATTCTAATTTAACTACAAAAAATAAAATTATTCATCTTTTTTATTGTTTAATTTATCTATCTGTTGCACCTTTTATTAATGAACATAGTCATATACATCAATGCGTCACTGTGTGTTATATGGTATACATCAATGCGTCACTGTGTGTTATATGGTATACATCAATGTGTCACTGTGTGTTATATGGTATACATAATGTGTCACTGTGTGTTATATGGTATACATCAATGTGTCACTGTGTGTTATATGGTATACATCAATGCGTCACTGTGTGTTATATGGTATACATCAATGCGTCACTGTGTGTTATACGGTATACATCAATGCGTCACTGTGTGTTATATGGTATACATCAATGCGTCACTGTGTGTTATATGGTATACATCAATGCGTCACTGTGTGTTATATGGTATACATCAATGCGTCACTGTGTGTTATATGGTATACATCAATGCGTCACTGTGTGTTATATGGTATACATAATGTGTGCATAAGATCAGCCAGTAGTATTCTTTATGGCCATTATAAATATCTTGTATACATAAGAACTCTTAATGAAAAAAGATTTATTGCTATGGTTGAAACAGTGGGCGATGGACAAAAGGTTTATTATGAATTCATACCTATTAAAAATCAACTAATTATAGACCTTTATATTCAAACCTGGCATATGATCAAACTATAAAGGATTCATACTGTAACACTTATTAGACATAACGTCTTATGCCTGGTGTTGTCAAAATAGAAGTAAACACACCACACCTTTTAAAAGGTCAAGCTAACAAGAGGTACATGGAGCTTGTTGTGGTCTAGTGGTAGAGCGTTGGACCCATGATCCAAAAGTCGTGGGTTCGATTCCCGTCATTGCCATATGCGTTGTGTCCCTGAGCAAGACACTTTATCTGCATTGCTTAGTACTGGTTCTACCCAGGAAGACATCGAGAGTGATTCAAAATAAGTTCATAGAGCTTTCGTTACAATCGATGTAAAATAAATAAGTTTAAACGAACTTTTTTATTGTTGAGAATAACTATTCTAATATCTAATTCAAACACAAGTGGTATGCTTCACACAAGTGTGACCTCACACCAGTTATAGGCAGATCTGGTCGGTCTGTTGAACAACATTAGATCTTGTGGTTGCAACTGTACAGGGCGATGTACACCATAATATATATATATATACATTGTATGTACCATGTATTACTAAGTATGAACTAACGTTATTTATTTTTAGAATTATTTTTAGAACATACTATTCATTGAGTAGCCTTATTACACTTTTCACCGAGTGGCACACCTTTCACTGAGCCGCACACCTTTCACTGAGCGGCACACCTTTCACTGTGCGGCACACTTTTCACTGAGTATCACACCTTTTCACTGAGTGGCACACCTTTCACTGAGTGGCACACCTTTCACTAAGTGGCACACCTTTCACTGAGTGGCACACCTTTCACTGAGCGGCACACTTTTCACTGAGTATCACACCTTTCACTGAGTGGCACACCTTTCACTGAGCGCAGAACACCTTTCACTGAGTGGCACACCTTTCATTGAGCGCAGAACAGCTTTCACTGAGCACAGAACACCTTTCACTGAGCACAGAACACCTTTCACTGAGCATGGAACACCTTTCACTGAGCATCACACCTTTTACTGAGCACAAAACACCTTTCACTGAGCATCACACCTTTCACTCAGCGGCACACCTTTCACTGAGCATCACACTTTTCACTGAGCATCACACCTTTCACTGAGTGGCACTCCTTTCACTGAGCATCACACCTTCCACTGATCGACACACCTTTCACTGAGCATCACACCTTTCACTGAGCATCACACCTTCCACTGAGCGACACACCTTTCACTGAGTGCAGAACACCTTTCACTGAGCATAGAACACCTTTCACTGAGCATCACACCTTCCACTGAGCGACACACCTTTCACTGAGTGCAGAACACCTTTCACTGAGCCTAGAACACCTTTCACTGAGCATCACACCTTTCACTCAGCGGCACACCTTTCACTGAGCATCACACCTTTCACTGAGCAGCACACCTTTCACTGAACATCACATCTTTCACTGAGTGCAGAACACCTTTCACTGAGCATCACACCTTTCACTGAGCATCACACCTTTCACTGAGCATCACACCTTTCACTGAGCAGCACACCTTTCACTGAGCGTCAAACCTTTCACTGAGCGGCACACCTTTCACTGAGCAGCACACCTTCCACTGAGCATCTCACCTTTCATTGAGTGGCACACCTTTCACTGAGCTGCACACCTTTCACTGAGCATCACACCTTTCACTGAGCAGCACACCTTTCACTGAACATCACATCTTTCACTGAGTGCATCACACCTTTCACTGAGCATCACACCTTTCACTGAGCATCACACCTTTCACTGAGCAGCACACCTTTCACTGAGCGTCAAACCTTTCACTGAGCGGCACACCTTTCACTGAGCAGCACACCTTCCACTGAGCATCTCACCTTTCATTGAGTGGCACACCTTTCACTGAGCTGCACACCTTTCACTGAGCATCACACCTTTCGCTGAGCATCCCACCTTTCACTGAGTGGCACACCTTTCACTGAGCATCACACCTTTCACTCAGTGGCACACCTTTCACTGAGCATCTCACCTTTCAATGAGCATCTCACCTTTCAATGAGCATCACACCTTTCACTGTGCATCACACCGTTCACTGAGCGACACACCTTTCACTCAGTGGCACACCTTTCACTCAGTGGCACACCTTTCACTGAGCATCTCACCTTTCAATGAGCATCTCACCTTTCACTGAGCATCACACCTTCCACTGAGTGGCACACCTTTCACTGAGCATCACACCTTTCACTGAGCATCACACCTTTCACTGAGTGGCACACCTTTCACTGAGCGGCACACCTTTCACTGTTAATGGGACAATCCACAATCTTGCTTCTCAGAAAAGTAAAAGGAAGGAGACACTGTGGTCTTATTCTACCTTGGATGTAAACTTGATCTTCTACTTTGGATGGTAACCACAGGGGGGTCGTAATTAGCCAATGAACATGAAAATTATATATATATATATATGAATGATAAGATAAGAAAGTTATACAAATATAATCAGAATTTTTGTATTAAATTTTGCTAAAGTGGCTAAAAAAGCTTAGCCAAAAGTGGCCAAACAAATGGCTAAAGAAAATTGAGGTGGTTTAGCCAAAGTGGCGAAACATTTTTCGGTCCAATGAAGAGCCCAGCTGGATAATTGATAAGGAAAAACTGTATAAAGTGTCATGACCATAGGTCAATATCTTGCCAAGTTATGAGCTAATTTAGGTTGCAGGTAAAAGTTTTATGAAAAGGGGCAGAACTCTGCCAAAATGAAAGTCAGAGTTATCGGACATGTGTAACAACGTTCCTTTGGTTATTAAGATGAAGATGTGTGTGAAGTTTCATGAACATAGGTCACAAACCTTTCAAGTTGTGAGCTTGGTTTGGTTGCAAGTTAAAGTTTTATGAAATAGGGCATAACTCTGCTGAAATGAAAGAGTTATTGGTCATGGGTAATATTCTGTGTGGTAAGATGAATGTGTGTGAATTTTCATGAACAAATACTTCTGAATTTATGGCCAGTTATGAGCTTGGTCAGGTTGCGGGTTAACATTTTATGAAAGGGGGCATAACTCTGCCAAAATGAAAGTCAGAGTTACTGGACATGTGTAACAACATTCCTTGGGTTGAGATGAAGATGTGTGTGAAGTTTGATGAACATAGGTCAAATACTTTTCAAGTTATGGCCAAGGTTAGGTTGCAGGTTAAAGTGTGACGGACAACAGACGACGAACAAAGTGATCCCTAAGTGTCTGCCATGCTACACATGCGACACAACATGGTTAACTCCAATTTTGCTGATGTTTAAATATATTAACATGAAACTTGAAAGTTAAGAGACCACTAACTATACAGGTACTCAGACCATCCTCAGCCTAGTACTTGGATGGTCCAAATCTCTAATAGTAACAGGGGCACAAATTAGCACTCGCCCAGTCGCCATTGGCGAATAAAAAATGGTCTGGGCGACCAAAATTTGACTTTCACGCGCCCATGTGGCAACCAAAAATATTCAATCCAAAAAACGGAAAAAGGGTAATCATTCAACACAAACATTTAAGTTCGAGGATTTTACCCTGCAGATTTTGCTTTGGTCCCGTGAACTACATACTTTTGGCCGAAATAGACAAACCCTTAACAAAATAATAACGAAACAAACATTTGTTTTTATTTTTCCACTGCAGAAACAAGACAATGCTCGAGATGTTGCGATGTACGGTTTCCCACAAAACTGCATGTTACGGTACTCTGCGCTTCGAATGTCAATGTAAAATTACTCCAGTTCCTCACTCATCAAATCACTGGCATTAAGATGCGCTTTGTTCTCAGGAAAGTGATAGAAGGGGAAATAATTAGGTTTCACTTCCGGTTTTGGATATTCTAAAACGCGGCGCTTTTGATTAATAAAATGCGGTGCTTTTAGAAATCATCAATAATAATTATATGGCAGAGAATCATGTTGATAGAAAAGGTCTCGTACATTAATTTTAAAACTGTATGTCAACATAAAATATTTATAACAAAATAATTTATATAATAATTTAATATTATCTAATCTTTTTTAATCTTTTATTACAATAAGTTACATATTCTAGTTGTGATCATTTATAACAAAACTCATTTACAATACTATTTATAATTAAATAGATAACTTGGACTTGTAATGATCAGTAATGTTGTTTATAATATTCAATAAACATGGAGTAATGGCATGTAATTGTTCATAAATTATGCACCAGAGTGGTAAAATAAAATAATATTTTGTTGGGCCCCTAACTTTTGGGCTGGGCTCCTAAAAATTCTAAGTCAGAGGCCCAGCTGGCTCCTAGCTAAATAGAGTTAGTCTGTGCCCCTGAGTAACTAATGGTGACCTTAAGCTTTGACCAAATGACCCGAATAACAATACCAAGCTTCCTTTCCATGAGCTAAACCTTGTGGTTAACCTTCATTAAAATCCTTCATGGGTAAGTCAAGTTACTGAACACAAACCAATATCCTATTCATAGTAACAGCGTGGATTTTTTCGTGTTAAACATTATTTATGTTAATATAAAGACCCTTTTTTTCAAAAGTATTGGTGATAGAGCAGAAAATTATCTGTTTTTCAATGTTCATCCATGAAATTTCATCTTCTTAACAAAGTTATACAAACCGAACCCATTTAAGGAAAATATATATACTACGCCTAGCACTACAAGTTAGAGAATCCCCATTTTGTGACAAACGGCAGCGACATCAAATATATTTCCACATGCCACTGACCTCGATCGGCAGTTCGCCTCGTGAGCTGCTGTCAATAATTTTTTACATGGCTGGGAAAATGCATGTAACTTACTACACACGGTGAATTAATCTCTCTCAAGGTAGTAACAAATATAAAACCAACAATTATATATATATATATCTTGTCATTTAATATATATTCCATATTACTGTCACGTACATAAAATTATATCAAAATATGGATAATACTCATAATCACAAATAACTCCCAATACTATGGTCAAACATTACATTATTACTAATTATGTTTTACCATAAAGTATTAACCAACAAATGTCTTTTTGTTGTTGTCTCAAATAACCGCCAACCCTCGGCCAAGAACAATAAAAGTAGTGATTAAGCAGCAATGCATAACAGTAAACATGTTAAACACAGTATATGTCAAGTTGCATGCAAACAGACTTGAATACCTAACGAAGATTTTTAGCACATCAAACTGATACACACTAAAACATATAAGCGACAAGCAAAATGCAGAATTGTAAACATATTTTTCTTTTTAAATGAGCCAAAGGCCCTCGGCCCTTCTCGATCTATACAAAAACTGTGATGCGTTGTCCGTGAAAGTGAGCTATTCAAAAGGTCAAATAAACTAAAAATTCAATTACACTGTTATTTTTTCACATTTTTGCACATAATTTGGTATATGTTATCAATAGACAACATATCAAACAATTTTTATATTTTGCTCGAACATCTGCCCTCTGGCCCAGGGTGGGTTGGGCGGGCGGGATTCGGGGTCAGGTTTTTTTCATTTTTATTTTTTGTAATTATGTCTCAAATGAAACCAGGGTCCCTCAGGGGGTCAAATACACTATAAATTCAATTACACTGTCATTTTTCCATATTCCTGCACATAACTTGGTGTATGTAAACGTCTATAAAAGATAAGCAACATATTAAATGATTTTATTATTTTTTTATTATTTTTATTATATCGAACTCGGACCGTCTACCCGGGGCCCAGGGAAAATTATTTCTCAAATGAACATTGTGTGCGTGTGTGTGTGTGTGTGTGTGTATCTGTGCCGTCGAATTCGTTCTAGTTTGTGTATATCATGACCTCGTCAAGGCATGAACAAGTGAATCTCGGCGATGATTTTCGGAAGTTAATTATAAAACACATTAAAAGTGGTAGAAATCAATTAAATGGTACATTTCCCCGTGGCACCTTATTTATGTTGCACTCTTTGTATACACCAAACCACAGTAAAAACTATTTGGCACCAGTATTGTATGACAGGTACAGTGAAGCCATCAAAACGGCAGGCGTCGACTTAACCACTGGCACGCGGCCAGTTGATTTGGTCTCGGGCCAGTCAATATCCCAAGTAACTAGACCGACGGGCAGTCATTTTTGGAGTTAGAGAAATTTAAAACAATAGCAAAAGTTGATCTAAATCTATGTTCTTTTTCAAGTTTTTTAATCACTATTTGACTCGAAACATTCTACCGGAAGAAACATCAATATACAATCGGATTAAGCAAGCAACAATTTCATTGGCTAACGTGTCTATCCGTCAACGAATCATGCAGCGTCTATCAAAAGCGAGTTGGTCATGCTCGATTAATATTGAGTCGCATAGAGCCAATTTTAGTCAGTATTCGAATATTTCAATATTAATCATTTCGACAGAGAATTAATTGAAAACAAAGTTTGAACGGCTTGAAGTATTGATCATGATAACCAGTAATAAACAAAATTGTATTTTTCATTCATAGTATGCGTTTACTTTTCCAAGATAATTATGGTTGAGAGCTTTTTGAACAAGCGTGCTCTCCAAAATGGTTTGTTTGTATGGTGTATTTACGTCATTTTCAACACATGTAAGGTTATATATGACGGTCGATTTTTTGTGGTGGAGGCAGACAACCCACATTTCCTGGGTAGAACCAGTACTGTACAACTCCCGCCATCCATCACCAAAATGAAGATTTTTTAAACGAATTATTCTAAAAAGATGGAGGAGGAGAAGGCGATTCAAAGCAAACAATACGAAAAGGACAGGAAGCTTGTCCCAAAATGGACGCTGGAATTTAGATGGTTAGACTATACGGAATCTAATGCCCCTGTCACACTATAGCGTGTTTCCACTGCTTTGGCACGGCCTTGTTTAATTTTCCAGAACGCCGTGAGATCGCAAGAAAAATCTGATATTTTTCGTGAAGATGGAGATGTCACGGCGTCCTCACAGCGACCAAGGCGTTGCTACGGAGCTCCCATGGCGTTCTATCGCGTTCCTACGGAGTTCTTGTTGGCGATTGTCTGCGCTCTCACGGCGCTTCCACTGCGTGCACTGCGCTTTCACGGCAATCACACTGCGCTGACGGCGTGTTGAAGACTTTATAATTCATTTATACTATTTTGTTCGTTTTTGTCATGCAAACGCCGATGGACGCGGTAGAAGCGCCTTGGGAGCGCAATGATCGCCGTGACAGCTCCGTACAGTCGTTGTAAGAGCGCAGTAAAATAAATAACACTCCGTATAAGCACCGTAGACGCGCCGTATAAGCGCGGTAGAGACGCAGTGACATCTCAGAGAACGCCGTACAATCTCCGTGCAAGCGCCACCGACAACCACAGCGTTCGCACTGCGACCTCTGTGCGCGCCCGCGGAGCTCCTGTGGCGTTGTAGGAGACCTTACTGCGCTGCTATGGCGACCTTACGGCGACCCCACTGCGCTCTTATCAGAACGCCGAGCGACGGCGTTTGTTTTGTGCATGCTCAAAGTGCGCGCCGTCGCTTGGCGTTCTATGCGATCCCAATGCGTCTACTGGCGATGCCACTGCGTTGCTGCGGCGATGCTTGCGATCGTACTGCGCGCACCTCGACGTTCTGCATTTTTCTTGGACGCCGTGGGATCGCCGTGAGAACGCGGCCCTAGTGTGACAGGGGTTTAAGGGCATGATGTGTAAAACATTTTTATAAGAGATATTTCATGAATTTTTTGGGGCCAGTACATTTGCTTGCGGGCCAGTAACTTTGAGATCTGACTGGCCCTGCTGGCCAGCTGAAAAATAATGCTTAAGTCGACCCCTGAAACTGTAATCATATTTCACCTTAATGTCAATGTTTTCTACGCTACCCAATTCTTTCGAAAAAGCCATGTTTCATTTCTCACCACTCGACAAGAAAAGAAGCTATATACATCTAAAACAAATACATGGTGCCAAGCTAATCGGAACTGATCCAAGCAGCTCTCAAAAATGCCACGTCTGATGTAAAATCAAGGTCTGGATGCACTTTAAAGTTTGATCATGTCCAGGTAAACACAGACAAACTTTTGATTCCCCGCAAAGTGGAGTTTGTTGTGCAAGGCGTAGTATCAGCTACTGGTACTTTTGTTTAGACAGTAAAAAACCTTGAAGTGTTACTAGATCTTGTGGAATTTATATGCAACCAATGAATTTCTTTGTACTACATAAGGCTTGCTGGTACCAGGCTATTAAGTATCTCGTAACTGACATAATTTGACATAATTTGACATTGCATCGCTCATTATTTAGTCTATCTGCCCTCAGTGCTAAATTTTAACTTCTTAATGCAATGTAATATATTCATTAATGAATCAATTCTGGATTTGTGTGTTTTGCAATTACTTTCAACATTTCCAAATCTGAACAGGATACATGGAACTTGATCGCCCAGGACTGTCAAGTCTGTCTGACATCCCAGATAACATTGTGATTTAACATTTCAGTAAACCCTCTGAAACACCCCACCTCCTAATTGTTTGTTTTTATTTGTGGAACTTTTTCTTTTCCTGCATTTGGCACAGATTTTTGAGAGTTGGGAATTTGGGTATAAGTAGGTACATATATTACAAGTGGTTTCGACAATCATTTCACGGTTAATTGTTTATGGTTCTGTTTATTTTGTATGACTTGTTACTTTAAAGGATGATTAACAAACGTGATGAACATATGTGACCTGCAATCTAACTTTATTTAAGTTGTAATCATTTCAAGTATATGCAGCAAATCTGGTCATACGACCACCTTTTGGCACCCACCTGCTGTAAGCGACCTCCCGACGATATTTGCTATTAATTTAAAGTGCAATAAGCGACTACCTGTCTAACGCAACCAACGACTGCATAATTTCATGCTAAAAGACCGTTTTTATAATCAATATGCGACCACCATTTTTTCTTCTTCAGATAATCAAAATCTGAAGAAAAAAATTTAACTCTCGGTAAATCATACTGAAACGAGATCAAACATATATTCAGCAATAACCTAACTAGTCTATTCCTATCATTCCCATGCGGGCGATAAGTATACAAAACGGGGACCAGGAACCACATGGGGCAAATATTTAGTCAAAAAAGCCTAACTTGTTTATCACGCGACAGTCACATGACTGTTTGTTTATAAATTTGACCCCTCGATCATCACTTTGGGGGACGTTTGATCGGAAGACTGATTAATTTATTATAATTTATTTAATCAAAGGATTAGGAGCACGCTTATAAAGTCTTTTAATGATGTTGGTAATTAAACAGTTTGGATATGTCTTAAAACAAACTATACAGACATGGAAAATGAATGTCTGTTACTGAATAAATGAATGGTGTTTTACGGCACGTCATAATTAGGTCATATTGTGCCCAAAAACTAATGAAAGATGAAACAAGAAATCCGTGGATTCACATGTCTCGCCTAAGGGGGGCGGGACTTAAAAATAA
This sequence comes from Cyrtodaria siliqua, assembly GCA_037043455.1. Lineage (NCBI taxonomy): Eukaryota > Metazoa > Mollusca > Bivalvia > Adapedonta > Hiatellidae > Cyrtodaria > Cyrtodaria siliqua. The sequence goes on from JAWPHD010000852.1 coordinate 383,898, forward strand.
AAAGGTTAATGATGCTTAAATGAAAGTTTGTAAACATTTTAGTAACTAAAAACAATGGAGTTTGCTGAGATGACATTGAAGTGCATTTGTTTAAAAACAAAATGCCATTCTATTAAAAACAAGAGGCCCAAGAGGGCCTGTGGACTGGCTTAAATGGCTCTTATATCAAGGGTTGTTGACATAAAATTTCCATCAGTACTTCTTTTAAAACAATGCAAAAATAACAGGGATAGGACGGCCTTAGATCGCTCACCTGGTAATCATGGGTAATAAGTCTGCTGTCTAGTATGGCATGGGGTATTTTTTTAATTTGTCCCACTTTCTTCAAATTTGCTTTGTCATGTTGCAATGTACCATTCAAGATACAACTATAAGCAAAGTTTGAAAGGTGTTAGTGCATACAGTTTGTGAAAATGTGACCTAAACGACAAAGTTGAAGGTAAAAATTATAAGGTTATCTGCCCTCTGCTTGGACAGTCAAGGTCACATCCACATCTGCTTTGTCACGTTGCGATGTACCACCCTAGATACTACTATAAACAAAGTTTGAAAGGTGTAGTGCATACAGTTTGCAAGAAATTGACCTCAATGCAAAAGTTGAAGGTAAAATTATTAAGTTATCTGCCCTTTGCTTGGAGGTCAAGGTCACTTCCACATCTGCTTTGTCACGTTGCGATGTACCACTCAAGATACCACTATAAGCAAAGTTTTAAAGTCTAGTGCATACAGTTTGTGAAACAGTGACCTAAACACAAAAGTTGAACGTAAAAATTATTATGTCTTTTGCTTGGAGGGTCAAGGTCACTTCCACATTTGCTTTGTCACGTTACAATGTAACACCCAAGATACAACTATAGCAAAGTTTGAAAGGTCTAGTGTATACAGTTTGTGAGAAAATGACCTAACCGCAAAACTTGAATGTTGACGTCGCCGCCACCGGAAAAGCAACACCTATGTCTCTTTTTTACTTCGAAAAGGCGAGACAAAAATGAAGTAGTAAAATGTAAATATATAAAGATAAAAAACTATTTACAAATAAGGGATGATATGGTAGTAATATAAACTATATATGTAAATCAACAAATGCCCGTAAACGGGTAAATAAACAAGTAAACATATATAAGAACATATTATAATGATTTATATATTCTGATTTCTTTCAGGAAATCTAAAACAAGACTAAAATCTATAGTATCAATTAACACTTTCATAGTATTAACATTGTATTACCTTTGACGCATAGGATCAAAGTCAGATGTGTTTGACCTTTAACAGTGCAAAGCAGGGTATACATTAGGGTAATTGCTCACCTTGTAATATACTACTCAAAATTTGATAAGGGTCACTATGTATTCTGTATGTCATTGTTACTTGATGTGGTGGAAATTGTTATTAAGCAATTATAGTTAAATTTCGCTGTTGTTTGTACCTAGTGAGCAGCAAAAATAATGAAAGTAACAAATCATTGAAGTGTAACGAATGCGAGAATGAGGTAGGGGTCAAAATTAGACATTTCTTTGATATATGCAGGGACAAGGAAATTTAAATGAGATCATTTTGGGGGCTATTTTTAGGTTTAGTAACGTGTATGATGCCCACGTGCATTGATAACCGCTTGACATCGCCTCCTCATGCTGCCAATAAGCCCTGGGATTTTGTGCTGTGGGATTCGAGCCCATTCCTCCAGTAGTGCCTGTCTGAGTTGCCTGGTTGTTGTAGGCTGGTCAGGTCGGGCTGATATGGCTACCTGAAGCATGTCCCAGACGTGCTCGATCTGATTTAAATCCGGGGATCGAGCAGGCCAATCCATGCGAACGATACTTGATGTGTGCAGGTACTCATTGGTTACACGAGCCCTATGTGCACGGGCATTTTTGTCCATAAAAATGAAATCTGGGGCCAACATAAGCGTCCAGAATTTCATTTACGTACCGTAATTGTGCTGTTCTCAAAGATATGCAGGTCCGTTTTCCCCTGGACGCTGATGCCCGCCCATACCATAACTGAACCCCCGCCGTAACGATCATGTTCAGCAATACAGACAGGTGCAAATTGCTCATTTCTCATTCTCCAGACTCTCGCCCGTCTGTCTGTGAAATCAACACATAATCTGGACTCATCAGAAAAGAGGACCGGTGTCCAGTCCTGAAGGGTCTATCTGACATGGTCACGGGCCCACTGCAGACGCTCTCTAACTTGATGTTGCTGCAGAGGGATGCATATGGCTGGCCTTCGAGCACCCATACCAGCATCATGGAGACGATTCCTGACAGTTTGCGTTGATATTCTAACACCAGTGGCATTCTGGAAGTCGTTTCTAAGGGTTGATGCGTTACGGAAACGGTTCCTTCGAGCCTGGACGACAAAAAAACGGTCCTGGGCTTGGGTTGTAGACCTTGTCCGACCACCCCCGTGTCGATGCATGACATTTCCATGTGTCTGGAAGCGTTCTAACATCCTTTCAACGACGCGCCAAGATTACGAGCAACCTCTTTGAGAGAGCCCTGCCTCAGGCATACCAATGCCTCTATTCATTTCTGCATTATCAAGACGCCTTCGAACTTGTACATTCGCCATAGTTACTGACAGTTTTCAATACAACAGTGTATAAAAACAAACCAAACTTTAAACATTTTGACATGTTCACGAGGGTACATGTACTCCAACCATGGAATGCCATTTCTCGTGCTCCCCATGCAAAGTCACCGTGACATTTGGATAAACAAACGACAGGTTTACTAGCCATTTACATGTATACACTTACTGCATTGAACAAATTTGGATATCTTCCTACACTTAATGCAAAATATAAGGTTAACATACTGACCCTTATCAAATTTTGTGTAGTATAAATATGAATGAGTATAACGTGTATGCCCTATCCTGCACCGGGCTAGAACAACTTCTTCTCGACGAATGGGTCTACTAGAAGAACGCCATTCCCCGATTAACGGTTTAACTGAATGGAGTATATTGTTAACTAACAAATCCCAAGCGGCTTGCCAAGAGTTACGAATATATGTGTTAATACAACTTTTAAAATCAGTATAAGGTAATTTGGCATTATATGTAATCATAATTCTGCTTTAGCAGCACTATCAGCTCTATCATTACCACGTATTCCTACATGGCCTGGAAGCCAGCAGAAAATAATAACATTATCAACTATAAGAGAATTGTACTTTTCTAAAAGTTGAAGCACAACTGGGTTATCAGAAAAGATTACAAAATGGTCATCATCAGATTCCTGACTATCATTTAAGGTAAGTTCAATTGCCTTAAGTTCAGCTGAAAAGATAGAGGCCTTGTCAGGCAGGCGGCTCTTTATGCTGTGTTTGTGAACAACAATTTTGCTTTGAAAGACAGTAGGGTCTGTACTGCATTTGTTACTATTACAAAGATCAAAAATAGTTGTTGGTGCTTCCAAAGTCCACAGTGGAATTTGTAGTACTTTGTACTTAGGTCGATTTCAGTTTCTCTTAATTTTGGCATACAGATTCCCCAGGAGTGTTCTATATATAGGCGTATAAACACCTTTTGGTTTGGGGTAATAATTAGCCATTGTCAAATGATGAAATTGACTGATCCTTTAACTAATGAATGCTGACCAAAATTCCATGATCAATTGTAGCTACAACTTGTACTTGTTTTCGTTGAAAATATTAAAGGAAGATCAATAATTGATAACAAATTGAAAAGATTCATATTTATGTAACCTATAAATACAAAACTATGCAAGTGAACCAGAAATTGTGAGTTATTTTATTGTACTTCAACATGATACATCTAACATCTAATGACATATGCAAACCTTTTATGAATTTGAATTATGAAAGTTAAAGAAATTAAAAAGTTTCAATGCAAAACTGTAACAAAAATTGAGATGAAAAAATGGCCATATTTGTG